>JAWNNH010000240.1:0-414741 GCA_035043045.1 Hirtodrosophila alboralis
GCCGCGCGCGCGCGCGCGCCCGCGCGCGCGCGCCCGCGCGCGCGCCGCGCGCCCGCGCGCGCGCGCGCGCGCCCGCGCGCGCGCCCGCGCGCCGCGCGCGCGCGCGCCGCCCGCGCGCGCGCGCGCGCGCGCCGCCGCGCCCGCGCCGCGCGCGCGCGCCGCGCCCGCGCGCGCCGCCCGCGCGCGCGCGCGCGCGCGCCGCGCGCCGCGCGCGCCGCGCGCGCGCCCGCGCGCCCGCGCGCGCGCCCGCGCCCGCCGCGCGCCGCCGCGCGCGCGCGCGCCGCCCGCGCGCGCGCGCCCGCGCGCGCCGCGCCCGCCCGCGCCCGCGCGCGCGCCGCGCCGCCCGCGCCGCGCGCGCCCGCGCGCGCGCGCGCGCCCGCCGCGCCGCGCCGCGCGCGCGCCCGCGCGCGCGCGCGCGCCCGCGCCGCGCGCGCGCGCGCGCGCGCCGCGCGCCGCGCGCGCGCCCGCGCGCCCGCGCGCGCCGCGCGCCGCCCGCGCGCGCGCGCGCGCGCGCGCCGCGCGCGCCGCCCGCCCGCGCGCCGCGCGCGCGCGCGCGCGCGCGCGCGCGCGCGCGCCCGCCGCGCGCCCGCGCGCCCGCGCGCGCGCGCGCGCGCGCGCGCGCGCCCGCGCGCCCGCGCGCCCGCGCGCGCGCGCGCGCGCGCGCGCGCGCCGCGCCCGCGCGCCCGCCGCCGCGCCCGCCCGCGCGCGCCCGCGCCCGCGCCCGCCCGCGCGCGCCCGCGCGCGCGCGCCCGCGCGCCCGCGCGCCCGCGCCCGCGCCCGCCCGCCCGCCCCCCCCCCCCGCCCGCCCGCCCGCCCCCCCCCCCGCGCCCGCGCCCGCGCCCGCCCCCCGCCCGCGCGCGCCCGCCCGCGCGCGCGCCCGCGCGCCGCCGCCGCCGCCCGCGCGCCCGCCCGCGCCCGCGCCCGCGCCCGCGCCCGCGCGCGCGCCCCCATTATTTTCAATATTGTGCCACATAGTTTTAAGCAACAACAGTTAATTTTTATTTAAATAATCTCTTTAAATAGTTATCCTACATTTTTATTTAAAAATTCCCACATAAGATTTATCTGTCATTTTTATTTTAAAAATCAATTAATTTTTAAATTGTAGAAAAGCAAAATAAATATTTTAAATGTATTTATTTATTGATTGAGCTTATTATATTATTTATAATTTTTTTCCGCATAATTTAAGCAACAAAAGGTAATTATCATTTTTATTTTAATAATCATATTTTAGAGTTATCCTACATTTTTATTTTAGAAAATCATTATTTATTTATCTGTCAATTTTATGTTAAAAATCAACTCTCATAGAGTAACCTAATATTTTAAATTGCGCAAAAGCAAAATAAATGTTTTAAATGCTCTTCAACAATGTATTTATTTATTAAATTAATTATTTTAGAACACTAGTTACTACACATCAAAAAATCTTCTGATTAATATCAATTCACTATTATTATTACTTGAGATTTAATAAAATTTTATTCTTATTTAATTTGTAATTTATATCTTTTAATTTATTTTAAATTATTTTTTTTCTTATAGTATATTTTTTTTTTATTTGTTTCTAATGAAAAACTTGAACTACACTATACCATCTACACCTCTTGTCTTTAGCCTAACAGTTCTTAACATTTTACTTAAATACTTGGCTACTTAAATGCAATTACAATCTCATATCCAGCTAACAAGCTAGTATCTCATGCAATTTTCACAGTCATCTCATAATGGCTACAAAAATAATTGGCAAACTATGCAACAAGATAAAAAGAGAGTTCTCATCTTACATTTTTTTTTTGCAAAAAGAATGTGTTTCTACCTGTGCAAACAGTTCTTGAAAAAAATATATGCGAATGACCGCAACGTTCTTTAAAAAAGAAAAAAGGAAAGTTATGAGTTTTGCGAGTCCTTGAACTGTTTTTATGTGTTGTTTATCCCTGGCCAAAATGCCGCAAAATGCGCGTGTCGACGTCTTTATTTATTATTATTATTATTTTTTTTTTTAGCCTGAATGCAAAACAATGTACACAGTCCTAACTGACCTGCCTGTTTGCATGTGTTTGTTGTGGATGAGATCGTGACGAAATGTTGCGTCATTGTGGCAAACTGTGATCCCTGGAAAATGTCCCTTGTAAATCATCCAGCATGTTTATGAGCTGGAAAATAAAAATGGACTTTTGAAAATTTGAGAATTTTGTTTTAAATATATATATATTTTTTGTAATTTTTTGCAGCGCGAGTGCAATCATAAATATATATTTGAAAAATGACAAACTGCTGTTTAAAGCCTAATTTATTTTTGTATTTTTTATTCTTTTGATAAGATTCGTATATAGGTTACTAGTTCCGTTTTATAACTGGGTCACATATCCTGTTTATTTTATATTATTATCAAATACCTTAAACTAAGTAGAATGCGCTTTTCCAGGTCATTTCCGTTTCAGGGTTTTTCATTTATTTAAAAAAAAAAAAACTCGGTCATTTCAATCAAATGCTCATTTTCAACCACAAGGCTCTGACACTTCCTTTTTTTTGAATATCCCGAAAACTCAACGATTGCAATCGAGCTAAAATTACATAATTATTAGTTACCGTTTGGGTTATATACCCTATAAAGGTAAATAGAACCCTTGAAAACACACAATAAAAAACCCATAAAAAATACTTGAGAATTTTCGCGCGCACTGGGAAATTTATGCGTTGTTGTTCTTGTGTTTTCCAACCCCAAAAAAATTGAAAAATAAAAAGGAAAAAAAGGCAGCGCCGACAGATGCGACGATTTGATTCAATCTGTGAGGGTAAAGGGGAACCCCTCATGTTGCGTTTATAACTGTGAACTTTGCTTTTGATTTCGTCAGGTGTGCCAGCGAGATCCTTGAGATCCTTGAGCTCCTTTTGCCTGCTGTTTGGTAGGAAATCGAAATCCTTTTGTTGCGCCTTTACAGTTAGTAATTACCCCCGCGAAGACAATCGTGGGAGCGTTCGCTTACAGGATATATGCTTCTATATCTAACGGTTCATAATTATGCAAGTTGCTGCCAACATATGTCACTCTCCATATAGATCCAATTTCAATAAATTTCGTTGCTATTTTCGTCTCAAATCCATCAATCAGCATTAGTCTAGTCTTGTCTTCAATAAACACAAAAAAAAAACAAGAGCGACAACAGCTTAAGAGTTCATTGTTACAATTATGAAGTGTTGCCCCGGCGGCAAAATAAATTCGAAACAAACGAAAAACAATCAAAGAATCTATAAAAAAGCAAATAAAATAAAAGCAATACAAATAAAAATTATATGAGTGGGCTAAGACCATAAATAGCACTTAAGTTTATATAATTTAACATATCTATTTAGATGGTAAAAACTTGAAGTTAAGATATGATATATGACCTATATATAAGCTAAAAGATTATAGATTGTTGAGTTTGGGTTGAGTTTTTGTTAGCTGAACAATTTACTGAAGAATTTATAGGATTTTTATAGTTTATTATTTGCTAGTAGATTAATTCTAAGAGCCTTTAAGCTATACATAATAAAAAACTATAATCTAAATATATATTAAGCCCCTTAGAGGAAGAAATAATAAATATTATAGGTGGAATGAGAGTTCTTTCTTATAAGTATAATATTTTAAGTTTTAACTATCAAATAGATTAATATTATTAATTTAAAACTAATATTTAGTATTACAAGAAATGTTTGAAAATTTTATAATATTCTGTCAATTATTTTTAGCATTAACCAAAGAAAATAAATATAGCCATTATTCAATTTTATAATTTAATTTATATATGCAACAATCAGTATTAAATATTATTTTTATAATTTAATTTAAATATTCAACAATTAGTATTAAACATTATTTTTATAAAATATTATTTTTATAATTATATATTATATATTTTTATAAAACAAGTAATATTCAATATTACAAAATTTCACCAAGCAAAGAATTATTATTTCAAAAAATTAATTCTATTTTTTTTTCTTATTACCACTTTAATTTACAATGTTTTTTTAAAGGTAATAATTTGAAGCAACTATTCAACTGCAACATTTTTTTTTTATTTTGTTAAATAAATTTACTACAATTTATATAAATTACACAGAAAAAGGAAGAGAAAAATATTTAAATGAATTTTAGAACATCAGTTAAATATATTGCTTCATTTTAAAATTAAATTAAAAATTAAAATCAAAGTTTTAATTATTGAAAAAGTTTTCTATAAATAAACTGAATATTTCACTATTAAAAAAAAAAGGAAAACAATTTTTTATAGCTAAAAAATCTCTATATTATTCAACAAAAATATTACATAAAAAATATTTAAAAATATCTTACACGGATCTTTCAATTAAAAATAAACACACTTAAAAAATAAATCGTTTTCAAGGGAAGTATTTAATGTAAAACATCTTTTATAAAGATGTATCTTTCATTTGAATGTAGTGCAGTTTTGTTTTGTATCTTTTGCAATGATAAGTATTTCATCTTTGACACCATATTATCCAGCATTTGCCGTTAGATTCTTGCATTTTAATTGCACTTTAAGCAAATGTAGAGCATTTCAAGAATCTCAGTGTGTGTACGTGTGTGAGTGTGTGTTGTGTGTGTAGTAATCAAAACAATGTGAAGTACTGTAAAGACGTTGGAGTGGAGTGGAGAGGAGAGTGTGTTTATGAGGGAACTGGTGGGGGTGAAGCAAAGTAGTTCTGGCGTAGGTCGTTGGCTGCTTTGGCGGATTGACAAACACTCGAAAGACATGCAGAACGGGAACGGCAGAAAAAACCAAAGACAACAACAACAACAACGACAATGACAACGTCAACGATATAGCAAAAGCACTTGGCGCTACTCTCTCTCTCTCTGTCTCTCTCTCTCTCTCTCACTCTGCTTTTGGCTTTTGAGTTTTGTTGCTGCCCATTCACGGCAAACATGCATTGTAATATATTGCGTGAATTTTAATTAAATAAATTTGAATTATTGTTGACAATATTACGGCAAAATAAATAAATAAGAATATCTATATTCGTGTATACCCTACTACGGGACACTTTGTACCCAGTCCAATATCCGCATAAATATATTTTCATATTTTTTTATTTATTTATTTTATTTACTTTTTTCTTAAATTGGTTTTTCTTTATTTATTTTATTTTTTTTTTATTTATTTGAATGACAAATAATGCTTGTGCTATAAATATGTACATAAATATTCAAATCAAGCAGTGCAAAGCAGTTGAACTGCCACTGCTTGCATGACAAGTGGCTGTGGCTGCAACTGTATGTATAATCAACTTTTTTTTATCGATAATTTCGGTGCATAATTTCGATAAATATGAGCATTATAATTGCGTTTGCCAAAAATCAAAATAAACCCTTTTAAATTGTGGCTTTAAATCGATTTTTATCGAATTGTGGGTGTGAAAGGGGTAGTTTTGGAAATTTTAAATAAACTTGATCTGCGTATGGTATACAGGAATCTATATACCAATTTGATATCTCTAGCTTTTATAGCCTCCAAGATCTGTGCGTTTATACAGAGATATGCACGGACTGGGCTAGATTTAATCGGCTATTGATCCCGAACAAGAATATATATACTTTATATAATAGCAGATGCCTCCTTATGCCTGTTAAATATAATTTCAAAGTTTTATCCTACTTTTAACCATTTTTAACGACTACAGGGTGTACAAATTTAATATACTTTCTGAAAAACAGCTTTCTGCCATTTTTTGTGGCAACTGGAAACATTTGTTTTAATTTTTTTAACATAAAAACTGGTTGATTCTGCTTGCCAATTAAATTCTATTTTTTTCCCAACTTTTTATATATTTTATATAACAATTGATATATTTTATAAGCATTTTATGTATTTTATAAAATATTTTATAAATTCTGCTATTTTATAAAACATTTTTTTTAACATTTTACATTTCTGTGTTTCCAAACTTTTTGCTTAAATTATTAACAAAAAATGTATCTTCTGATTATGAAATGTATCTTATGCAGTGAATGGGCCGCATGAGTTGCCAATTCTCAATTGTATGGCAAAATGTGTGTAAGTGTGTGTGTGTGTGTGTGTGTGTGTATGTTAGCGGCAGAAAAACAGTTAACTTTGCTTTTGTGTGCGTTGGCCGCGCCGTTGTTTGCATTGTTGTTGTTGGCGTTGTAGTTGCTGCTGGTTGTTGCTGTTGGTTGTTGCTGCTGCTGCTGCTGGTTGCTGTTGCTGGTTGCTGGTTGCTGGTTGCTGCTGCTTCTGTCGGTCATTGGCTTAGCACACATTTTTCATTTCGTTGCGGAAAAGAGTGAATTCCAATGTCTCCACAACACAACAAGCTTGACTCAAATGTGCCCGATTGCAATTTGTTGATTGATTGCAATCAAACGTATATAGAATTAATGCAAGGCACAATTCTTAGATACATCAGGTGTCTATTACTAAGACAAACATAGATTTATGCTATCTGTGTGTGTGTGTGTGTGTTTGTGTTTGAAAATGGCAACAAAACATTCACTTTGTCTGCTGTGGCAAGTTCATTGCTCCTAACCTAATTTTTCAAACATAATCATGAAGTAAATCAGGTTTGGCACATAGATAACAACAACAACAACAAGAGCAGCAACATCAACAGCAACGGCGACAACACGACTTCCAGAGATTTTTTAAGTCGCGCTCAGAATCTTTAGAGACGCGGCTATCAAACTATCTAAGTGTGTGTGTGTTGTGTGTGTGTTGCTGGTGAGAGCTTTTACCGCAAAATTGGCGCGTGTATTTAGCACCTTTCGCGCCCCCAACTGACGAGCAAATGGCAGCAGCAACAGCGGCAGCAGAACAACAATCATAGCTGCAGCTGCAACTTTGCTGCATAATCATTTGCCACGTTTGCCCCTCTGATCCACTTAAACAAAACCAAAAATACAAAAGTAATTGATAGCAACAACAACAGCAGCAGCAGCAGCAGCAACAACAACAGCAACAGCAGCGGCAGCAGCAGCAACTGTTGCAAGTGGCAGGCAGTTTGTTCAGTTTGGTAACTTGATGAGTGACCATTATGCACAATGAGCGCAAAAAACAAACATTTGTGCCCAGATTTGGCAATGCAACAACAGCAACAACAACAACAGCAGCAACAATAGCAACGGATTCTTATACTAAGATAAAAGATTGGGGTTAAGATTTGCGGTTTACTTTGCTAATGTGTGTTGACGCTCTAGGAGGTCCTTTCTTTTTATTTTTTTTTTGTTTAAAGAACATTGTCAAATGAGTCTAGAAATTTCTATATTAAAGCTAGCAAATTGTGCTTTAATATCCTTGATCTTAGCCAACATTTAAAATAGTTTATTAATTATAAAAATCTGGCTAAATAATAATTTATTATATTAATTAAAAAATCCTGTATGCATTTATTTTTAATTTTTCTGCATCAGCCAATGTTTTTGCGTTCTCGTATATTTACTTAATTTTTATTAAAAATTTATCAAATTAAATAAATAATTATATTTATAAGCCATATACGGCTACTTACGAGGCTAAAATGCACACAACAGCGTAAATTAAAATTTAATTTTTTATAATAAATTCTTTAAAATTCTGTTAAAAAATATTTCTAAAAATTTAATACTTATAATATTTTTTTTCTTATGTAGAAAAATATAAACTTTTATAAACAAAAAATATATTCTCAAAAACTTAATAGGAATGTCAAATATTAAGCTTCAAAGACAGGAAACATAGTATGTGCTAATCGGTTATCGGCTAGTGTAACTGAAAGACCCATAAATTTTATATACTTTACGAAAATAGAACATCTAATATCCCACCATATTTATTCAAGTTCAAACAACAATAATATTTAAAATTCACGCTCACCTAACAAAAGACTTAGGCAACAAACTTGCAAATAACTTCTTCAGCTGTCAAATGACTTAGGCAACAAACTTCAATATGCCAACTGCAATTTAGACTGTCAAAATTTTTGAATATCAATAAAAGTAAACATAATTTATGTACTGAGCCGAAATAATGTTCAAAAGTTATTGCTTAATCCATGTAATCAATCAATCACAAGCGGGGCAAACAAAAGACGCAAACTTACAGGTATAAGAAATATATGTATATAATTTGTATTGGAAATTATTAAATGTAATAAATAAAAAAAAGTTTTTTATGAGCACTTAATGTTGTTGTTGTTGTTGTTGCTGTTCTACCATCATTTATTTATTGAAGTGTGGCTTGCCTGGCCAATGAACTCCAGCAATGAAAACGAAATGTATAAAAAACGAAAACAACAAGAACAAAACTGCGAAGAAGAACCAAAAAAAATAATAAAAATAAAATAAAAAAGAAACAAGAGAATTACAATAAAAAAAATAAAGAAAAAGAAATGAACAGCGAAGAAACTGAAACGAAACAACAACAAAATTTTGGTTTCAAGAAGTCATTGAACTTGTTACCAAAAAAACAAAAAACTGAATACTCTTAACGTTCTCTGGGTGCGTGAGCTTGAAATAAACTTGGCTCGAAATGAAATGAAAAGAAATGATTGTTGGAGCTCCCAAAAAAACAAAAAAAACAGTCAAAAAAACAGTCAAAAAGCAAACGAAAGAGCCATCAAAATGAAAGAGCCATAAAAGCGGGCGACGTTAACGTTGGCTCATGACTTGGCCAGCTGTGTGTGTGTGTGTTGTGTGTGTGTGTATAGGTGTTAAATAATATATACATACCAACAAAAAATGTGTGTAGGCCTAAAACGCACTTGTTGTGCCTGCTGACAACATTTTTGGAATATATACACTTGCAAATAGCATTATAATTTCATCACGAAATGTGTAACACATTAAGGGTGATATTTTGAGAGCCTAACAATTATATATTATATATATTCTTGATAAGCAGTAAGAAAATTCCCCATCAATTTAAATGCCAGAGATTTCTGCTTTATTTAAGAATATTTCCTTAATTTTCTTTGTTTAAATATAAGAATGATTTGAAGCAGCAATAAAATAAATTAATTAATTTGTTGAAAGAAAAAGCTTCGTTTTGTAACTCCAAATTAACTTGATCGTATAACTATATTATATAGCTGTTCTACGATCGAAGTTGTAATTGTTGTATAAAGAATTTATTTTTATGCAGTATTTCTTTTGTCATTATAATGACAATAATATAAACAAATATCAAACAAAAATCAATAATATAATAATCAAGAAATATAATCAATAATTATTCATATTTTGGAAGGAGTTAACAAGGCAAAGATAAAGATGTAATTAATTTTAATAATATATTTAATATTTATTAAAAATATACTCCTCCGTGTTTCGGTACAATTTGTATTTTATTTAGAAAGTCTGTAAATATATATACATTTATTTGTGTTAATATAAAAAATAAAAATATGATTTTACCTTATACATTCAATACATACTTATTGTATTTTTATTATTTATTTATTTATTTATTTCTGGATGATAAAAAATGCTGTCCCGTTAAACAATACGTTATAATGTACACAGACTTCCTGATAAAGGAGAATAATTTTTAATAATAAATAATAATTTATAATAATATTAATATAATTAATAATAAACATTTATTTAAAATGAAACAGAGCGGCCTTTTTAACCCAATTGCAAAATATAGAAAAGAATGTTATAATATTTATTAATCTTAATAAAAGTATAGAAAAAGCTTAAAAAAATCACATAATTTTTAAAAATTTAACTGTCTTTTGTACTTAAAACAATCTCAACCATTCTAAGCTTCATAATACTGTATGAAAGTGGATTAAATTTGAATTAAATCAAATAACTAAATTTAATATCTGTCATATGAACAATTGTTAAAGAATTCATAATACTTAAATTCAACCAAAGTTCTCAGCTTTTTCTCAGCTTTTTAAATGCTGATTAAATTTATTTAAAAACTGATTTTGATAATTTATAGCTGCAATAGAAACAATGTGCTATTTATACATTTATCTCTATTTTATTAGGATTATATATAGCTAAGCTAAGACTAAACAATATCAGATTATTACTTTACAGACACAAGTAAACATAAAATTAGTTTTAGCCTGGTTGCCAGCAATTTATTTATTTATTAATTTTTAAATTAAATTTAAATAGAAGAAATCATTTTTTAAATATATAAAAATAAAACGTAATTTCTTTAGCATCTTAAGCGTATTTAAACTTCAACCAAAGAAAGCCCAAATTTCTTATTTTTAAAATTCTATCGATAGGCATTTTTATATTTATATTTTACTTTCAATTATGCCAAAACTTGTTTTATTAATTTATTAAGTTCTTTTTGGGGAAAGAATGTTTGTGTTTAAGACGCAATAGTTTTATGCAAATACAAATATAATAATCACTTTTATTTTGACAAACTGAAAGCCAAAATAATTTCTTATTAAATGCGTTTCATCATCGTGGCACACAAGACATCAATATAATGATGATTTATTTATGAAATATTATAATTATGTTCATGCTTGTGTTTTGGGCGGGTTTTTACTATTTTTTTTTACTTTTTTTTTGTTGTTGTTCTTTGTGTTGTATTTGTTTAAGAATTTATTGACCCCAGGTTGTAGTGTTTTTGCTTTCTATGTGCCTCACGAACAGAAGACAGCCAAAAAAAAAAAATCCAAAAAAAAGGTTCTAATGACCACAATTCCCAAGTTTTTTAAGCGTGTCTTTCGTTTTTTATTTAATTTTTTTGTGGGTTTCTATTGTACATTTGGTAGCCCGGCGTTCTGAACAAATCAACTTTTGTATGCCTTAATTGTTATTTATAGAAAATGATAGTAAGTGTTGCAAAGCTAATGACTTTTTAGGCTTATAGAGAGGCAGAGAGATCTTTGTGATCCCACAAAAAAAAGAAGAAAAAAACTGATTTATTGTGCGTGCTTTTTTGATACGTTTCATAATCCTCAGATCTGTG
This sequence comes from Hirtodrosophila alboralis, assembly GCA_035043045.1. Lineage (NCBI taxonomy): Eukaryota > Metazoa > Arthropoda > Insecta > Diptera > Drosophilidae > Hirtodrosophila > Hirtodrosophila alboralis. The sequence goes on from JAWNNH010000240.1 coordinate 10,959, forward strand.
CGTTGGGTTCAAGGTTAATGCTAAAAATATTGATTATCTAGCCAAGTTGCTAACTGACAAAGTGCTAGAATTTGCTTTTACAGCTTGTACCTAATAAAAACAGCTAAAAGGTTGTAATAAAATAGTGCAAAGCTTTGTAACAGGCAAAAGGAAGCAGTTTTGAGTAAATAAAAAATATAAATAAAATGGAAAATAGAAAATATAAGTAAATATATTTATAAATATATTTTATTATAAATAGCCCCCATCAAAAGTCAAACTGTTCTAGCCCTGTTCATCTGCCTGCTTGCTTTTATGCCCACTAAACTGCTTGAAATTCATATATTGATTTGCACTGCTTGCTTTTAAAGTGCATATGAATTTTATTTTTTTTTCTAATTTTATATTTTTTTTTTATGTTTGTTATTAATATATTTAATTATATTTTAAAAATTTTTTTTTTATTATTTTTTTTTTTTAATTTTTTTTTTTATATATTTTTTTTTATTTTTTTAATTCAATTTTTTTTTATTTTTGTTTTGCAATAAATATGTTTTTTATATTTAAAAATTTTTTATTTATTTTTTTTTACTTTAAATATTTCTATTTTTTTTATTATTGGTGATTATGAAATTGGGAGTTTCGCTTTTCTTGGATTGACTACAGGGTGTTCCTTCGTCGAAAATACTCTTTCTTATTTATTTGGTAATTTTTTTCTTCTCTATTTTTTTTTGTTGTTCTTAGCCCGCAGTTTCCTTTTGTTAATTACATTTTAGTTATGTAAATGGCAGTTTCAATTAGTTAGCTTTTTAATGTCTTTGTTGTAAATAATGATTTGGCATTTATTTTTTAGCTTTTGTTTTATTTTTAATTTTTTTTTGCTTAATTTTTATAGCAATTTGCTAGCGGATGTCTTTGTTAAAGCCCGATTCTGTAAATTTTACCAAATTAACCAGATAAATGCCTTTTAGCCATTTATTACGCATATTAACTTATTGAGAGGTAATTTTTATGCACAAAACTATATAATTTTAGATCGATGGGATTTTATCCTATTTAGTTTCAAGTTAAGAAACATCAATTCATTTTTTCTCAATAAAACAAATAAAAAAATCCTATTTTTTTTTTTTTTTTTGAATTTCCATAGCTTTGCCAAAACTTACTTAACTTTTATGGGGAATGTGTTTAAAATCTGAGTTTAATTTCTAGATTTTTTTGGAAATTAAAAAAAATATAAAATTGTTGCAATTTTTTGAAAAAAATTAAAATTTTGAAATTTTTAATTTAAATATAAAAATTGCCTAAAATTCTAAAATTAATTTTTACTTAACAGCCTTTTATTTTTAATTGTTATTATTATAATTAATTACAAGTACTATATACACTAGTTCACATTCTATATCATAATTAATATTTAAAGCTTTATTTCCTCAATTTCCAGTTATGCATAATGACAACAATGTTCAAGTTCCATTTTGGGCAGGCAAGCAGTTAAAATAATAACAATAACAACAACAAAAGCAACAACAACTCAACCCATTACAATATGCAATTATAGCATCATGAAATTTAATACAAACGCCAAAACAAACAAACAAAAAAAAAAGCAACAACAACAGTAACAACAACAAAAACGACAACCAATTACATGCAATTGTGAGTGCGAGTGCTGAGAGAGTGGGCGAAGAGCGCGACGCGTGCAATTACAATTGACAGAGCGGCCTGTTTTGTACATGTGTGTGTGTGTATGTTTGTGTAAGTGAGTGCTTTGAAACGGGTTAAGAGAATGAGAACAAGTGACGCTTGGTCGCGCTTGGCTTGCGCAGATTCTAAACTTGTTAGAAGAGTTCAACAAATGAGCGTCAAGATCAATGCTGACGCTGCTGCTGCTGCTGTGGTGGCTGCGGCTGCTGGCGCAAGCCTTGAAAAATGTTGTAATTTTACGCTCGCATGCTCAATTTGCGCGCTCTCTGCGTTTGATTGCATGTGTTAGAGACGTTTAGAACTATGGCAAAAAAAAGCACAAATTCATAAACCAAAGAGCGGCCACAACACTGACAACAACAACAACAACAATAATAACAGCAAACGAAGAGATGCCGCTGCTCGCAGCGCTGTCGACGCACTCACCTTGAATGAAAGTTCTGGCCTGTTGCGCGCTCACCACAAAAACACACACACATACTGACAAGAAGCAAAGAGATACCGCGATGACTCGTTGCGCTCAATGTAAAAAGGAGGCAGAGGCGGCGGCAGCAGCAGCGACAGCAAGCAGCGGCAGCGACAGCAACAGCGGTAGCGACAGCGGCTTTATGTATGCGTGATCAAGAACCTGAGACACCTGAGCTGCCGCTGTCTCTGCCTGTGCGTGTGTGTGTGTGTTTTGAAGAGAAAGAAGAGTCGCTGTAGAAAGCAACGCTGCCTGTTAGTATGTCTGTGTGCGTATCGTGTAATGAAATGCTGAATAAAAAAAGTCTATCTGCCGCTGCCGCTGCTTGCTTTCAGAAGCCTCTAACGACGTCGCGCTGCTGTCGTTCGACATTGAAGTCGCAATGCGACTCATCCGTAGTTCAGTTTCCCGTAAGCAACAAAACGATCGAGACATGGTTTCGTAAGCAGCACGCGTTACGTTTTTATTGCTCTTTAGAAGAAGACGTCGAAGAAGTGAAGAAGCAGAATCAGTGCATATTACGGCAAAATAGAAATATAAATACAAAAAAAAAAAAACCAAACAAAACTAAAACAAAACAAATTCTGTGCAACAACAAAACATACACAGGTGCAACAAAATTTATGCAGTGTTTTTATGGATAAGACTGCTACTAAAATTAATATAGCCTAATTTTGCAAAAAAAAAAATTTAATTAATTTAGGCAATTCTAGTTGAAATTTATTCCAAAAAAATAAATAATATAAAAGTGTGCACTTGAGTGCAAAAGATGTGCATGCTTATAAAAACAAGTGTTTATTATTAAATAAAACAACAAACAACAACAACAAACAGCATTTAAGCACTTTGGATTTATTACGTAATGGATTTAAATTTAGCAACAACAACAACAATAACTACAACAGCAATACGGATATGCATTTAAACAATGAAAAATGGTAAGTAATTGTTTATTATTCTAAACTCGGCTTATAACACTATAATATGACATTAAATATATTTAAAGATTTTAAGTACATAATTTTAATCATTTAACTATAATATAATAGGTCATAAAACTATAATAGAACTTGTTTAAGGTTCTTCCCCAATCTTCCAATACTCAGAAGTATATAATACAAAATATTCTCCCTTAATTCTCCGTATAGATTATAGTTGGCTTTATAATATATCGCAAATTATATAAAAAGTTATTTTTTCTCAAAGTTTTTTTATTTTTTATATTTATTAATTTTTTTTAAGTTCTAAAATTATTTTTCAATTTATCATCATATAATATGATAGCAACCAATATATACTCAAAGTTCTGCTAGAAAAAAATAAAATATCATTTACCAGAAATTTTTAATAAATTCCCGAAAGTTCTGCAAAGAAAACTTTTCGAAAAAACTTACCAAACTTGTTTGTCCAACTATTTAAATTAACTACAAAATATTTTTACCGTCAAATAAAATTAAATTTAATCTTTCAACATATTATAATTATATCATAATTAAAAGAACACAAAAATATGAATAAATTTTTACGCTGCTTTTAGCTGCTATAATATCAAATTAATCATAGTATATAATACTAAACTTAATAACGAACTAATGCTAAGTAAACAACAAAAAATAATTCTATTAAATATTGAGCTCACAATGACTTGAATTATGTGATTAATGATGATGATAATATCTTTACATAAGAGCAAAAGCTTAATTGAATTGTCTAGACTTCCTGCTTGATCTTTGGAGGCATTACATAATAGCCAAAACAATATAGTATATATATAATAATAAGTAATACTCTTTTTTTTCCCATTGTTTAATTAAACCGCAAACAAAATTGCATAAGCAAATTGAATTTTGCATTCTTATGATTATTATTATTATTTTTTAGATAAATATTAATTGAATTGTTTTGAAAGCACTTACTTATTCTATTCCTGAATTTCAGGCTTTAAAAACAATTATCTTTTATTTAAAACAAAAAAAAAATACAATGGACACATAAGTGCGTTTTTTAATTTTAACCATGATGCTTAAATATAATTCTTCAAGATGATGAAGACTTTCTCGTGTGCGTTATGCTAATTTATGGTATTATATAATCAAAAACAAGTTTTAAGGTAACCAAAAACAAAAAGCAAAAAGCCCAAAAAGGTGATTAATTACTGTCAGGCTGGTAAAATGTCTTGAAGAAGTTCTTAAGACAAATTTATGAGAAATTTATTAAAAAATTATTAAAATAAAAAAAACATTTAGCTACTTTCCGTTTTTGACTCAACAATGAAGAGCTGTCAGGTGTGGATAACATTTCATTAGAAAAAAATATAATATATTATATTAAAGCAAAAAAAAAAAAGCAAACCTAAGCCAAGTAAGCAGCAAAAATAATTAGACAAAAACCAGTTTCTGGGCTTAAACAAATAAAACAGCAACAACAAATGGGCAAACACACATGAGCTATACCTAAATATATACATATATATAAATGTGTCTATATAAACAATTTGGTATATAGACAGATAGAGAAAGAGACAGAGAGACGCGAAAATAATTGACGACGTAAGGCAGAAAAACCTTGACTTTGACTTTAAGTGACTCGTCAAGCAACAACAACAATAAAACTTGTGATAAATTGTCTAAACAACAACAAAAATATAAAAAAACACAAAATTGAAATGAAATCGAAACGTGGCTGAAGATGAATGAACAAAGTAAAACAACGTAAAGACAAAAAAGCAAAACGCAAAAAAAGCAAAAGCAAACAAATGCACACATAAAGCACAATTTCAATATCAAGGTCATTAGCTGCAGCTGTCCAAAGGCAAAGCAGTAGCCACCTGTTAAGTTCAACAATCAACAACTACAATTCAAATTGATTTATAAATATATTTAGATATATATATAGTAGGGTGTAGAGGCTAGGGGCAGTCGTGCTTATAGCAAGCAAAAAGCAAAATTTCTGCTTTGCAATTTAAATGAGTTTTGGCTGAGCTAAAAGTTGCTCTTAATATTTATTGTTATTGTAAACTATTTCTATTTTTTTTGGGCAAAACGTTATGCCAATAGAAACACACACACACATAAAAAAAAACTATATATATATATATATAGACACAGGCTGCGACGCGAGTTCAATGACCAAACAAAAGACTTAGGCAACGAACTCTCAGCCTGGCAACGGTTTTCATTTTCATTTCTGGACAAAGACACAAGTCAGAGCAAGTGTGTGAGAGAGACAGAGATGGCTGCAGAGCTAAAAAGAGATAGCTAGCAAAAATTCTAGCATTAGAAATGATTGTACGGCAAGGGCGCGACCAAAACAAAAAGTGAATCTGCCGCTTCAGCGAACCAAACCAGTTCAACATTTGCTGCCACTGCTGCTGCAATTTAGTAACCATCCTTGTGGCAAATAGTTGGGAGTTGGGGCAGGTTGTGCGGCGGTACAGGCACAGGCAGAGGCATAGGCACAGGCACACACAAACCTCAGCATCGTAGCATCGTCGTCGTCGTTGTCGTAGGCACATCGGCATTGGGCATCAGGGAATCATTTGCCGTGAAAAGGGCGTTCAACTGGGCAAATGCTCATGGGCACATGGCGTGTGTGGTACGTTTGAGTTTTTGAGGTTCTTGCACTTGGTGCAACAACGCCAACAACAAGTTCTTGGTAGTACTTGGAGCATGCAGCCTGGAGCAGACATTGCAAAGCTCTTTTTTTCGTATACTCTGTTTTCTGTAGAAAGGCGAGTTTAAAGGCTAAAAAATGATATTATATTTATTAATAATAAAGCTAGAGCTGAAAAATTTGTTATATGTATTCTTTTATAACTTAGGCAGCATCTGCCTTTGAAATTTCTTTTCAATCCCATTTCTAACACTTCTAAATCGTTAAAAACGCGTATTTTACACAATTTTAAAGCTAGAGTTACTAAATTTTAAATAAAACTCACTAATGTTGTTTCTAAAAAAATAGGCTATAGAAAGGTTTTTTATATTCATTTCAGCTGCCCTAAATGAGCAAAAATCCATAGCAGCCGCAATCTTTTAGCTAGAGTCAGGAAATTTAGTATGGACACTACTAAAGATATTACTGATAGATTTGCAAATCAAAATATTTGCTAGCTTAACTAATGCAACCGCAAAATCCTTTAAAAATTTTTTTTTTTTTACAATTTTTTATCTCCTAAAAAATAGCAACAAATACTCTTTTTGTTATGCCCACTTCCGCTTCAACGCATTGCTAAACAGAGTATATAGTTGTCGGAAGCTGCCAAGTGCAATGTTCTTGTTTTTTATTGTTTTTTTTTTTTTTCTAAGGCTGCCCGTCACATCATGAAAAGGGAATCAAATCACTCTTACTCTTTTGCTAGCGTTTGGCCGCAGCCAACTTAACGAGGTTATTGACTTTGCCTTTGGCTTTGGCTATGCCTTTTGCTTTCTTTGTTGCTGCTGCCGCTTCTGCTGCCTGGGCTTTGGCTTTGAGCCGAGCAATTAGAATTGTTGCTCATTGCCTGCCTGATTGCCCAGGCTCCGGTGCAAGAGTAATTCTTTGACATGCACTTGCCACGCATTGCAACTGCCAGACATGCAAGTCATGCAGTTAGCTCCACACAGCTTCAGCTGCTTTAAAAAGCTTAAGAGCGTGTGTGCGTACGCAGCAAAGAGAGTTAAGCGCACAGGTGGCTTAAGAGACAGAGAGAGAGAGAGCGAAAGAGTGCGAGCGACCAGGAAGAAAGTGTGCAGTAGTGGCCAATGCAAAAGAATGAAATGAAAGACAGCAAAGAGGCATGAAAAGAAAACAAGTTCGCCAGTTCAATGACCGACCTACTCAAGCGCGTTATAACCACGAACAAATACGAGCGCACAGCGAGCTAGAGCACAAAGGGGGGCCAGGTGGAGACGCATTGTGACTTCGTGTGTGCTCGTTGAGAGCGCAAGCGCATGCGCCGAGGTGGGCTGCGTTTGCTGCTGCTGCTGCTGCGTCGCAACTTCGCTGCTTTTGTTGAACTTTGCAGCGACAGGTTCTGTGTCATGTTGTTGTTGTTGTTGTTGTTGTTATTTCGACACTATCGCGTGTGGCGTTTGCTGTTAGCTGTAAATGCAGGCATTGTTGTTGTTGTTGTTGCTGCTACTTTTGTGCATTGACTGTGACATTGACGTAGCCCGCGGCGCTGATAAAAAGCGCAGCGCCGCCGCCGACGCCAACGATCAGCGCACTTCAATTGTGTGGGCGTCTGTATAAACTTTTTTTTAACACCCTGTAGCAATTAAAAGCATAAGTAAACTTGGTTTATATTGTAGTTTATACGTGTTTAATCATGATCATTAAAACAACACTGAATATATGCATAGTTATTTAATTGATTATTTTTTTATAGAGTCTAGGGCATCTACAAGTTGTTTTTTCTCTCTCTCTCTTTCTTACGTTCCATTTTTGGGCTTGACTCTTTTGTTATTTTTTTTGTATGTTAATTATGCACATTTACGCGCCTTGCATACGTAATTATTTAATTGTATTCCAAAAAACAACATTACGTTATGCGACCCACGACCCACTGTAATTGTTATTTTGACTATGACAAAATGACTTTTTATATATGCTTGTAACGGTATTTTATGAGCTTCTGCTGCTGCTTCTTACTTTACCTTCTTTCTTGAAATTCTTCTTTACTGATATATTTACAGTTGTGCATTAAAACGTGCTTGAAATGTTTATTAAATAGACAACGTTAGTAATTATTTCTTACTTTTTTTTTATTTAAAAAGCTTTTGACGCTGAGCTTTAAGTTCTAACTGCAGTTTGCATAATGTGAAAACTTCCGGTTGCGCTTCTTTCTCTCTCTCTTTCTCTCTAGTTCATTGTCAACTGTCATAGGGCATAGAAATAGCAGCAACCCCGAGGATTATGGGAGAGAGCTTTTGAGCGTGAAGTGAGAGCGCGTGGGAGAGAGAGAGCGCAAGAGCGCAATGCAATTTTATTGCACTGTGAAAAAAAAAGTTTCGCACTCTTTTGCAAATTTCCAAGAATTTAAGTAATTTTTCTAATGAATAGTTTTTATTTTATTTCGAAATGACCTTGTTGAACTAAGTAAACAATTTATTTTGAACTTGTTATAGTTAAGCTTTTCAGATAAGATTTGTTAGATTAGATTTGATTTGGTCTTGACAGTTAGATAATGTTATTTATATTGCTAACTGATTAATTCTTATAAAATGTTGGGATTTTTTTCAAGGTATAATGGGTTTGCGGTAGTATAAATGACGTAAAGTTTATTGGAAATAAAATTATTATTAGAAAATTTATAAACCATTAAAAAAATATGAAAAAGAATTTTTAACAATTATAAATAATAAATGAAAATGTTTTTTTTTTTAATGAACAACAAAGGCTTAAATAACTCAAAAAAAAATAAATGTTGGTATTCTCTCAAGGTATGTAATGGGTTTCCACCAGTATTAGGGTAATAAAATAAATATAACATAAAATATATACATGAAAATGAATACACGAAAAAAAATATTTTAACTAATTTTAAATAATAAATAAAAACGTTTTAATATTAAAATTAACAACAAGGGGTTAAATAAATAAAAAAAAAAAAATAGCTGGGTTTTACTCAAGTTATAAATTGAGATTTAAAGAAAATTATATTAATTGGACATAAAATATATATTAGAGAAATATGAAAATAAATTTTTAATAGTTTTTTATAATAATTAAAAATAGTTTATTATTAAAATGAAAAATAAAGGGTTAAATAATTAAAAAAAATAAACAAACAATAAAAAAAATAAATTATTAAAAAAAATAAAAAAACATTGGGCAATCATTCAATTGCACATAAATGTAAATAAATAAATTAATGCTGTCAGAAAAATAAAACTTTTATATTTGATAAATTCAGAAAAGTGTAAAACATATTTGCATTCCATTTTTTCCACCTTTTTTTTGAATAGTTTATTAAATTTGCCATTTTTTTGGCGCAGTGTATTCACTTGCTTCCTTTTAACGAAACTTGGTTTAAATATTCTTATGCTTTTTCTTAGCTTAACTAATTTAGTTTAGCTATGATTTTTTTGTTTTTCAAATAACTCAAAATCTGTATAATTTTTTAAATTTTCCCATTTTTTAAATATAGACCTAGCCCAATAAAACTCACCTTTTGGTACATATAAGCGCAAACTGCAGACAAACTGCCAAATCTCAGCGCTGCACAAGTTATATGTAGTATATAAACCCCTATAGAGTGCAACCCCTCTGTGCAACCCCTAGCGTTGATTCTTGCAGACGACGACGCTGGCGTTAGACGCCGCCCTTGTAGCGCTGCATTTGTTGTTGTTGTTGTTGCATTTGTTATTGTTAAATGCGCGAGTTCAGCTCATGCCAAGTGCAAGTGCCAATACCCCACTTCAGGCGGCGCGACCCGCCCCCCTTTAGAGTCATGCCCCAAACCCCTTTTGGCTGCTTGTTTACTGTCTGCGCTATGCCTCAGTTCTGGCTGCATGCAACAACGTCAACGGCGACGCTGACTGCGACAGCGACGGCGACTTTGACAGCGTTTTGTTGGCCAAAACTGAATTGGCAAATGCTTCAGTCCTGACTCGGGATGTTAGCGCGTTGGGCAGGTCATGTCTGGCAGGCGTAGCAGCCGCGTCGCGTGGACCAATAAAAAATAATAATAAAACCAAAAAAACAAAACAAAAATATTTAAAAATAAATTTTTGTATATTATACAACATACAAAGTCTAACAAATGCCACAAAATGTGTTCAGCAAGCAAATAAAATAAGCAAAAAATAAAATAAAAAATCTTTTTAGTGCCGTTTTAAGTGTAAGCTTTGCTAGTATCTAAGTTTTGTATATATATACATATATATATATATTTAAATATATATATAATTAATAACGTGCCATGTGTTCATACGCTCGTAAAAGTTTAAACTTTTATCGTATCTATTTTCGCGATATTTTTGCGATAATCAGTTTTTTCAAATCGCGTTTAAAATGCATTTTGGCCAATACTTGAGCCGATAATGAGACTGAGATATACCAAAAAAAAAGTCTAAAATATATAGAAAGTAAATTTGAAAAGGTAAATATAATAAATTAATTAAATATGTTTTAATAACAATTTTAAAACAATTTTGTGAGGGTCAATAAATTAATTGAATATTTATATGTGCAAAAATTTTAAAAGAAATTTTTTGGGGTTTTAATTTATATATAAAATTGACCGCTGATTGCCAAAAAATAGTTAATCAAAAAAAGTTATATTTATATTAATTAATTAATATATTTTAAAATTTTTTATAATTTTGTTTCTGTCCATTTTCAATAGTTAAACAAACAAAGCTGAATTTATTTTAATTAATAATTAATTTTTTAACATTTTTCTGCTTTTGCTTTTGTCTAATTTAAATAGTTAATCCAAGAAATCTACATTTATATTAATTAATTAATATTTTTTAGCATTTTTTCTACTTTTGCTTTTGTCCATTTTGCTGCGTTGACCATGTCCTAGCGCACCATAAAGCGCCTGGCTGCATGTCCTGTGAAAGTTTTGCTATGCTGACAGTTCAATAACCTTCCCCAAAATGTTGCAGCCAGTAATGGCTATGCTGACTCCTTTGCCAGACACAAACAACAACAAAGCGTAGCAGACATTGCTGCTGCCAGCCGCCTGCCCCTTGTTGCCGCTGCTGCCACCGCTGCTTGCTGCATGCTATTGTTGTCTCGCTTGCACGCATCGTCTGGGCTCTGTTTGGCAAAAAATTAAAAGTGAAATTTTTATGCTGGCGCCTGCGCTGCATTCAGGGTCCTTGCCCGCTGTCGCAGCGCAGCAGGCGTCGAACAAAAAACTGCTGCACACTGTCAAGACCACAACCCAAAGCCCAGGCACAGCCAGGACCCAGGACCTTCGTTGAGCTTGCCACTGCTGCTGCTGCTGCTGCACAGCTTTTGCTGTCGTTGTCCTGTCGTTTGTGTGTTTCGCTTTCCGTATTGGGTGTGTATACCCACAAAAGCGCACAGCCGGCAAAAGCCGACGACCGTGCAACGTACGTGCCCAGAGTTCATTGAACGCGCCACCAGCGATTTATGTATGAAAAGCGAAAAGGATAATGAGCAGCAGCAGCAGCAGTGGCAGTGGCAGCAACAGCAGCAGCAGCAGTGGCAGTGGCAGCAGCGACTGCGTCGTTGCCCTGCCCCAACATATTATGTGGCAACATTGTGCTCTGTGCCCCATGTCTGTGTCTGTGTTGCAAACTCCAAACTGGCGTCGTCTGGCGCTGAAAAGGGTCGTTCGCCTTTTCTGTTGTCTGGCTAAAAAAAAAAAAAAACACAATTTTACTTTGACTTTTTTCCGGACAACAAAACTCAGTCTCCCCCCCGCCTTGCCTCAGGCTGTCTGCCACCCCCTACGCTGCCACGTCTCAAATTTTCATGCGCATTTTCAATCGCTTTGTCGTAGGTCGTGTTTGTTGTTGTTGTTGTTGTTGCCTCTGTTTTGTCGTCAAGGTAATCGCACCCACAGGATAACAGGATATGTATATAAATATATATTTAAGCCGCTTTTTGTTGCTGCCACAAATATGCTTAATCTCTTCGCTTCGTTTCGTTTCGTTTCATTCTCTGTTTTTTTTTTAATTGCGATTTTTATTGAATCTGGCGAAATTTTTATATATATACTTTTTTGGGCAGTGTAGCCATGACATCATCATGTCCTGGAGTGTGTGTGTGTGCGTGTGTGTGCGTCGTCATGTTGCATGCAATTGACAAACTGTCTGGCGCTGTAAACAGCATTTGACCTTTGGGTTCAGTGAACCTATAAACGATGATGCAATTGGCAAAGGGATCTCAAAGATTTAGGCTGCAAGTGTCTATGTTAGCTTTTAACAGTAGCTTGGCTAATAGAAATATTTTAAAAATAATAAAAATATTATAGATTCAATAAAAATATTAAAAATTCAATTATTTTATAGCTTACTACATTCAGGGATTAAAAACTCTGCAGTTTATTATAGCGTGACTATTAATATAATTATTCTATGTTAATTAACTGTCAACTAAATAAATGTTATAATATATTAACATTAATAATAATATAAATATAATAAAAGCTTCTAATAGGTTATAATATATTATATATTAATAAATATATATATTTTTTTATACGAAATAATTTATTTACTGGGAATAAAAAGTCAATAAACTAACAATTTTATTGATATTTAACAATATTTTGAGCAGCATGCTGTTACTAACACTGGCATAGAATGTTAATGCTGCAAGGCTGTTAGCAGGCTATGTTAATAAGCTGTAACTGTAAGCGGTATAAAAGACATTCTGTTGATTGAATTAAATTAAATAATTAAATAAACAAAATTTAATGAATTGCTTTAAGTGAGCGTAAGCTGTAATTTATTGATTGGAATCTTTTTTTTTTTTTGATTTTATTTGTATTTTTGCAGATATGATATATATGATTTTTATATTTATTTTTCGCTTATATTTTTGCAACTGGCTTATTATACATTATTATATTTGCAACTGGGTTAATGAGGCTGTTACGATTTAATTTTATTTAATGTTTATTATTTATTAAAAATTTTAATATTCTTTTTATTTTTATTTAATTTTTTCTTTGCAATCAGTTAATATTTTTGTTATAAAGGTTAAATAAAACGCTTTAAAGTAATGTTAGGTCCTTTGCTATACAAGTCTCTGAAATTTCGGAGTCCTAAAAAATATTCAACTAAATAATATTAATAAATAAAATAATATAAAAAAAATAATATTCAAAATAATAAATATACAAAGGTGCCTCTTAACTAAATTGCTGTAATAATGGAATTTTTATTTAGCTTAATCTAGTTGATTAATAGCTTAGACGTGTTTCTTTATTTAATTAATATTTAAGCGCTGTTTTAATCATAAGTAAAGACTGTTCTGAACAGTAAATAAATAAATAAAAATATAAAAAAAATTATAAATTAAATTTAACAACTCAAAACAAGATTTTCTAGAATCTAAACTCAAAATAGAAAAGTTTTAACAAACTGCCTGCTGTCAACTAATATGCCACTCTTACACAATCGCTTACAGGGCATTGCATGTTAACAGCACGTATAATCAAAACTAAGCAACAATATTTAAATACTTTAATTAACACACACAAAACAACAACATCAACAACAAAATGTAAAACTTTCACTGCGCAATAAGTTGAAAAATTGAAATAGAACTGCAAAAAAAAACATCAGCTGATAAGAGAAAAAAGCAAAGTGCATGGCTAATGTAACAAAGAGGAGGAAGAAGAACAGCAATAACTGTAACTAAATGCAGCTGATAAGAAGCAAATAAAAAAATAGAGAGGGAGATAGTAAGCAATAGAGAGAGAGGGAGAGAGAGAGGGAGACATTTGGAATTGCAAATGCAATTTGCGATAAGCGAAAACTTATATGACCTACGTCAAAGCCAAAAAGACAATAAATTAGTTAAACAAACTATCAATATATCATTAGAGTATATAAGTGTATATATATAAGCTATATATATATATGACTATATAGTATATATATTTATATTCAGCAGCAAATCAAGCAAATGCTACATTTTGTATTGTAAAACAAAAAAAAAAAAATTTGTTTTTTATTTAATAATAATTTTTTTTTTGCATTTATTTTATATATGCACAGACAGGTTTGTTATATAGACTTTCGCTTTTAATTGTTGTTGTTGAAATTAAAATTGAATTTATTTTTTTTTTGTGTTTTTTTTGTGCCTGAAAAACAAAGTAAGGCAAAGTTGACGCAGAGAGAAGAATTTGTACAGTGAGGCAAAAACTAATTAATATGCAAGCAAGCCAATTGATAAGCAAAAAAAACAAGAGAGAGAAAAAGTGAGTGAGAAAGACACTGAATGGAGAGTGAAAGAAAGAGAGAGATAGAGAGAGGGTTAGAAAATTGAGAGAATTGCATTTTTCTAATGCACATGCGCTTTTTGAAGCAACAAATTTCAAGGTTAAAGTGCAACGAAACCGCAACAATACTTATATAGAGAGTGAGGGTAGGGTAAGGGGTAGTTAGGGGCTGGGCGGACTCTCTCTTCTATGCTCTGCCTCCCTGCCTTAAGTACAGATACATATTTTTGGTTAGCAATTTTTTAATTAACATAAATTGATTTTTATATATACATTTTTTGTTATTATTTTTTGTCCTTGAAATGCAAATATTAATTTCAAAAAATTATACTATATATTAGTTAATTTATATATTGTTGTTGTTGTTTTTTGAGTTAGATAATGCATGCAGTCGCTACGCTAAGCACACACAATGTGAAAGATACAATACTTTGAGATACTTTACATTGCATTATTTTATTTTATTTATTTTTATTTTTATTTTTTTTGCATTCAGTTCGCATGTTCACATTCTCGACTTGTGACTCAAGGTTATGATGATGATGATGATGCTCAACTGACTGACTGACTGACTGACTGACTGACTGACTGACTCGCTGCAGCCAGCCAGTCAACCCCTACGCCTCAGCCATCACAATTCCCTCCTTCTATACATTAGTATGAACTACATGATACCCTGTAGCTAGTTAGCTGTGCAGGGGCAAAAAATACTTTTATTTAGTTTCTCTTGTTAACGTGATTATTATATGTGCATATTTAACATGCAGTGCACTTCAAGCAGCGCCGCTAGCAAGCAGTGCAACTGCTTTGTTGCATTATGCTGCTTTGCATTTTGGCTAATAGTTTCTCGTATAAATGATTTGTTTATTAACTAATTGTTATGAAATTTTTACAATAGTTTAAGAGTAAACTTGGAAAAAAATTTGGCAAAAAAAATTTTTTTTTGATTTTTTATTTAAATAAAAAATTGGAAAAAATGTGGCAAAAAAAATTGTTTGTTTTTTGATTTTTTATTTAAATAAAAAATTGGACAATAATGTGGCAAAATAAATTTTTTTTTTTGATTTTTTTTATCAAGTTAATATTTTTTTAAATAAAAAATCAAAAAAAAAATTTTTTTTTGCCACATTTTTTTCCAAGATTACTCTTAAGATATTGTAAAAAAATTGTGTTCCCAAAAGTTGTTCGAAATTTTTTTCATGTTTCGGTAAAAGAAATATCCTGAACTACGCTTCCTTCCAAAGAATTAATTAATAAAAATAATAATAAATAAATTAATAAACCAATTTCAGTTTCCGATCGGAAAAATAAATATACTCTAAGAAAAAAATAAAATAATGAAAATAATATCACCAAAAGTCGCTCCAAATAATTTTCGGGAGCTTGCAAAAAAATATCCTGAATATATATTTCAAAAAAAAATAAAATTGTATTCCCAAAAATTCGTTGGAAATTATTTTCGGGTTTCGGGATAAGGAATATTCCAAACTACGCCTTCTTTCGAGGCATTAACATGCCAAATTTATTCTTCGATAGGGAATATATATACTCTTTGCTATTACAGATGCCTTCCTCAGTCAGTTACATACCTAGGCAAGGTTTTATAATACCCTTCTTATTATTTTCTATGGTTACAGGGTACAAAAAAAAGCTCTAGCAATTATTACACACTCAGACACACACAACTTGGCTAAGCACACAATTTTATTTATCAGCTGAATGCTACGTCTAACCCGCACCCTACCCTACACACACACACACACACACACACACACACACTGTGCAACACCCTCCCCTACACTACCGCCCCCTGCTCATTTGTTTGTCGCATTTTCGTTTCATTTTTGCATGCACATTAAATAAATGCGAGTATTCAAAAGTTACAACAATTCTGTCAGATATTTGTCGCGGTTTTTATTATTATTATTATTTTTATTTTTTTTTTTTTTTTTTTTTCTCTAGTCTCCTCGCAGCGCACACTGTGCATTTACATTTCCGGGTTGCCGGCAACAATTGTTTTTGTTTTTGTTTTTATTTTTGTTTTTATTGTTGTTCTAGTTAGTCACAAATTGTATATTTGTTTTCGTATCTAAATGCAAAACATCATAATTTATGTAGCAATTAACAAAAGTGCAGCAAGTAGTCAATAAACTTATGTAAAAAGAAGTCATATATCATTAAATAATGTGACAGATATATATATCTTTGTTCTTGCAAGTTGAAAATGTAATGGAAAAAATTTAAAATTAATTTTAGAGCTGATAAAAGTAAGAGTTTGAATTTATTGTTTTGGTAGTTAAAAGTATTGTAAAACTAAAATGAACTGCAGATAAAAATAATACAAAATAATAAAGTTGCTTATAATACAAAAAAAAAATGAAGTTCTATATATCATTCAATTCTTCAATTGTTTCCAAATATCTAAAATAGTTATCCCAATTTAAACAAATTTTTAAACTCCTGAGCTTGCTTGTGATATTTGAAAAAAAAAATATATTCTATTTTTTTAAAATATTTTTTGGCATATAAAAATATAAAAAAAATAAAAAAAAATATAAAAAAAGTATAAAAAAATATTAAAAAAAATATAAAAAAAAATATAAAAAAAAATATAAAAAAAAATATAAAAAAAATATTTAAAAAAAATATTAAAAAAAATTATAAAATAAAAACTTTTCAATTAAAATATTAACATAATTAATTTAGGGAACTCACAATTTTAATTTTATAAACTACTTTTAATATGTTTAAATAAAATATATAATTTTTAAAGCAACTATTTAAATATATATTTATTTATTTATTTGTTTGCAATATTTCATAAATGCTTTTTCCAAATATTTTACACATTCTCCAATAAATATTTCCACACACTTGTCTATATATATTTATAAACAAAGTTCAAAGTCATTAAGTAATGCCAAAAATAAATAAATATTAAATATTTTTATTTTTTTTTTTGGTTGTTGCTACAAATTAAATATAATAATTTGTCAGCGCTATGAATATTTTACTTGGCAATAAATAATATTTAATGGCACAGAAATTGTTAAATAATTTGAATATTGTAACAAAATATATTGTAAATATATTTTATTTGCTATGATAAAACTTAAAAGAAATGTTTTTAATAATTAAAACTTGGAGATACTTAATATTTCATTTATCTATTCTAATTTACACTTGTCATACCATTCTAATTTTTTTCATTAGTTTTAGCTGATTCAAAGTGTTTTTTTTTTCAATTTAACTTCCTTATAGCTGGGTTTCTCGTAGCGTATTGCTCTTGATAGTGCAACAAGCTCTTTACAATTGAATCATCAGGGAAATACATTGAGAAAATTACAAAAAAAAAAAAACTTAAACACCCAAATGGCTTTTATATACCCCGCCCTCAACTATACATTAATAAACAAATATTTGCATTGCACTTATAAATACATCGTAAAATTTGTGTTTATTCATTGAGAGACTACTTAACAGATACGCGTAGATTTCCTAGATAGTGTACAAATATATATATGTATATATGGCCACCCAGGTTGTATATAGGGTGGCAATTTATGGTCTCTGGCAGTTATCAGTTGTATATGCTTGTATATAGGTAGTATTTTATATATATATATATGGCATATGGTCTGCGGTTGGTACAGTTCCCGTTGCCTATCGCGCACTTGTCCTTGAATCGAAATATCGCCATTTGGTTTATATGTTTTGTATATATATATTTTATTTTTTTTTTTTTTGTTTCGTTTCGCAACGCTTCCCCATTGCAATTTGATAAAGATCGATGCATCGCGTTGCGGAAGTTTTTTTGCACAGTCTAGAATAACAAAATTATTATGAGCATTGCATGAATACATATTTACATTTCTATATATATGTACATATTTACATATATGAACGGCAACACACACGGCGTATGCGCAATGTGCAAAAGCTTATCAAAATTCAAATGCACTCGAAGACGATGACGATGACGACGACGACGACGACGTTGAGAATCGTCAGCGGGTCGTCTGCGTTCAAGTTGAATGTTAAACTCATTGGGCTTTGACAAATTTTCTAGTTGTTTTTTTTGCTTTTATTTTAATTTCGATGTAAGCGGGTATATTGTGCTTGTCTGTGTGATTGTAACAAACGTCTAAAGTTCACACAGAAGAGGGGGGAAAAAAAAATGTTTGATTAGTAATCATTTTTATTAAATTAGGTACAAAGTTCAGACTTTTGTTTTCAATGCACTATCATATTTTGTTGATATAGAGATGAGAAATTGTAAAATTAAAAATATATTAAAATAATGTCAATTAATATAAGAAAAAGCATAAACTTGATATTGAAAATGATTTATTGAAAATTATTTATTTTCCTATTAATTAATAGTAATTATTATATTTTCCGGACGACAATATTCTCGAATTTCAATCGCAACTCTTTATTTTTTATTAATTAGTTTATTTTTTAAATTTTTGAGCAAAGGAGATATTAAAAATATTGAAAATTATTTATTTACCTATTCAATAATATTTATAAGGAAATTTTTTTTGGATCGATATTTTCAATATTGAAAGTTATTTATTTACCAATTTATTAATATTTATTAGAAAATATTTTCTGACCGACAAAATGCCTGTGAATTAAGCGCATCTCTAATTATATTTATTTATTAATTTTTTTATTAATTTATATTTATTTGAAAATTTTTTCGGACTGACAATATTGGCGTGTATCAATTCTGTAATCTGTAATTTTATTTAAATAAATTTTTTCTTTTTTATTTTTATTAAAAAAAGATTTATAATCTAGAGTAAAAATTTTTTGTCATCCAATTAATAAAATATGCCACGTTAATTAAATTGTAAAATTTATTAAAATGCAATTTACAATTTTTTAAATACCTTTAAATAATATTAGTTAAAAATATGATATTTTTTAGTACCGCAAATAAAACTATAGGGTATTTTATTAGTCCCACAATTCTCAACTAAATTATTTTGATTATGTTGTGAGCACGAAATGCGTTCGTGTTTGTAACTTTGTGTGTGTTTGTGTGCCTCTTATTTATTTTTAATTTGCTGCGCCACTCTAAGCAAATTTCCCGTTCAATTCGCCGCATACTGCTCCCCCTCAACCCCCCTAATAGCCCTATATACATATATACGTGTTCGTCTCGTGTCCTTCAAATGCAATTGTGCGATGATTAGAAACGCAAAGCGTTGCGCGTTTTTACTTTTTGTTTCTAATGCGGGCAACTCTGTATAAATATCGTATATAGTAAATATATATACATATATATATATACTTTATGTATATCTAAGAGTGTGTATGTGTGTGTGTGTGCAGCTGTTTATTTTCATTTTCGCCGAGCGATAGCGCAAAAGCTTTTCGGTTGCACTATCTGCAAAATGCACTTTTTCCTATATTTATGCTCTGTTTTGAAAGCGTAAAAGGGTATATGCGGTTAGAGCTAGAGCAATGAAATTTAATGTGCATATAAATATTTATCCAAGCTAATAAAAGTGACAAAAATTTTAATTATATGCTTAAAAAGGCGCCAGAAAATCCAAAAAAATAAAAGCAAAGCTAGAAAACATTTTTATCGATTTATTAACTAACTGCATGAAAGGCTGTTAGTAATTGTCTAATTACAAATAAAACAGAGTATTTGACAGTCATGAGCCGCATTTGTATACACTTTTTGTTTATTTATATTTAAATAATAATTTCCTAGACACATAAACGCATCTGTTCTCTGTTTCGCATCCAATTTTGGTGATTTTCTAGCGAAAGTACCTACGAAAAATCGAAAGTCCCTATGAGAAAATAAAATGGGATTAAAAATAAATGGGGGAAAAAAGTGAATAACTGTCTGCATATCTAATGGCGCCAAATCCCCAAAAAAAAAACACACCCACACAACACTTAAAAGCTATATAGACGATAAAGCTAGCCAAAAAAAAATATATATATTTATATATATCTATATATTCGCACATTTCCGCACTCATCAAAATAGAATCGAAGTGCACAATTGTAGAAATTGCAAATGCAAGTGCAAGTGCAGCTACGCGGCACACACACTCAGATACAATATCTGTATCTATAGCTGGGCGATGTATCTGTATCTGTGTGTGTGTGTGTGGTGTTGCATCCGTGTTGTTGCCGCCATTGCCATTTGCCAAAGTCTGGGCAAAAAGTACACATTTATGCTGCACGTTGCCGCAGTTCGCATTCTACGTGCGTGTGTACCTCACAGATTTAGTTACGGCACAAAAACCCCCCCAAAAAAAATTTTAAAAAAATATATTTCAATCCAAAAGATACATTTACCTACGATTTAACGCACCAAGCCTCCATTCAGCTACTTTTTTTGGGGGTAAGTAATATGGAAATATTGATCATGGCATTTGTCAAGTGATTTGTAAATATTTAACAACATTCTTATCACAAGTTTAAGCCAATTTAATTCTTGCCTGATAATTTATTAATTTTTTGTACTATATCAAGTACAAGTTCCGCATTTTATAGTGCAATCTATCAGCAAGGTAAGCCTAGGAATTTCGGATTACAGTTATCTGTAAGGTAAAGCTACGCTATCTGAGAATTTGCTAAGGTTAACAAAAAACTTGATTTCCTTAACAATCTAAGCTTAAAGCTTGAGTTGAAAGTTCAGCGACAGAACTTTTGGAAAATTCCTAGGAAAAATATGTGTAAAATGAGTTTTTGATTTATATAATATTAACAAGAAATTAAAAATCATTAAATAAGCTATAAAAAATAAAATAAAATAAATAAATATGAGCCAATGACAGAAAAATTTTAAAATGGTTTTAAAAAATTGTATTTATTATCGGATTAAAATAAATCCAAAAAATTTGATTAAAATATATGAGAAGTACTTACTGATACGAGATAAAAACAAATAAGAATCGAATTAAAATATAAGATGGTATAAGATGGTATACGAAGGTACTTGACTAAGTTTTAATTAATTTTAGATTAATCTGAAAAATATCCTTATTCGTCTAAAATTTTCTAAAGTATTTTTTTAATTTAATTTTGTATATTAAAAGCGAAACAGAATTTTCTGATTTATTTTTAAAACACTTTTTCTTATTTAGTATTTTATGAGTATTTTAAACCAGCATAAGCTTTACAATTTAATCCTTAGCTAATTAGGGAGCTTTCAAAAGCTCTCTCTCTCTCTCTCTCTCTCTCTCTCTCTCTCTCTTTCACTTGCTTTTAAGAGAGATCCTTGTTTATCGCTTTAATTGCAATTACAGCGATTGCACAGAATTTCTAATACCCTTGCGAATTGTTTGATATGTTGCAGATAAAAGCTTGCTACATAATTGGACAGCGCTGCTGCTGCTGTTGCAGATGCTGTTGCTGTTGCTATAGCTGATTGTGTTATCTGTTATCTGTCAGCATCTATCACACTTGTGGCATTGTCTGACGCTTGACAGCCAGCACACGATATTGACAGCTGCACTTGCTAACTAACAGAGAGAGAGAGAGAGAGATGGATGCTGCTGCTGCCTCTGTCAGCCTTGCACAATAAATTTATGATTGCGCAGCGGAAAAAGCGGAAAAAGTAAAATGCGAAAAGCAAAGAAGAGACGGTAACTAACGTTAGATTGCAAGCACCGTTGGGACAGCAGCCAAAGCAGCAACCAAAGCAGCAGCAGCAGCCGCCTGACATTTGCTCAAAGCGCAACAGCAAAAGCTTTTTTTCGTTCTTGTCTGACGCTCAAAAGCGCAACCCTTCGATGAGCTTGAGTGTTAAATTTTGTATACCCTGTAGGCATTGTAAATGATTAGCGGGAGTATGTCCAACTCGTGCAAAGAGTGTGCTGCAGGCAGTGGTTAGCAATAATGCTTGCACTGCCGCTAAACAGCTTGAAGTTGAAGTAGTAAATACACTGCTTAATAATACATCTATATTTATTTACTATGTTTACTCACAACAAAACTGCGCTTAGGGCATCGCATAGTCGCGCACACTAGAACTAGAACTTTCTCATTTGTTTTCGGCTGTTTTTGGCGCCGCAGTCAACTTCAGCGTCGCTGCTGCAGCTGAGTGAGTGCAATTTGCAATGTTTGCCGGGTTGAGGCGCTCTCTCTCTCTCTCTCTCTCTCTTTATTTCTTTTGCATTGCAGCAGGCGACTGACGCCGCCGCTGGGTGAGCTTTTTCAGCATGGCGCCTGTGCCGGTGCGGCGGGCTGCGGCTGCATATACTCTCATTCTATGGTTTATATGTGGGTCAGTAGTAGGAACACTCGGTCCGCGTCTGTGTGGATGGGCACAACGTTCATTCTAAATAGCTTGCACACGACATTAGTTTAATAATTTTCTATTTGGTTTTATATTTTTTTGTTGTTGTTGTATTGCGCCGCTGCCTCCCACTTCTACGCCTCTCTTGTTACATTTCCGCATAGTTGCATTTGTGAGCGCGCAATATTTATTTACGAGCGTTTTTGTCAGAGAATCCAACGGGAAGACAAAAAAAAAATCATTTTATTTTTATTTTTTTTTGTGCTCAATGCCTCGTCTCCGTTAGGTGGTTCAGTGCATTCGAGTATGCGGTGCAGTCGGTTCGTTATCGCTAACGGTGTTCTGCTCAGCGCCGGTTCTCCGAAAAGCAGGAAAATTAAACAAGCTAAGAAAATGAGAATATCCTTTGAAACTAATTTGTAAAAATTGTTGCAAAACTATTGTTGCTGCTGCTGTTTGGGGCAGCAATGTAAAATAAAAAAAATTCAGCTGGGCCTCGCGGCATATGCGTATTATACATATATCGAGCACGAAAAACCAGCAACGAAACGGAAAGTGATGCGTAATTTGCCACAGCACGAAAAGTTCCAAAAAATTATAAAAAAAAAAATAAAAGCAATAATTAATTACAAATAATGCACAAATATAAAACAAAAACAACATTGGCATTATTCAGCGACTCAATTAACAGGCATACAATAATTAATAATTTGTATAATAATAAATATGCATACACATATAAATTGCCTTTAATGAGCGCAAATCAAAATAAAAAACGAAAGTACAAAACGCAGTAGGCCAAAAAAACACAAAAACAAGAGAGAGAGAATAAAAAATATAAATATAAATAAAAGTAGCAGGTTCACGTGAGTTTTTTTATAATATATATATTATAATTAATTTTTGTCAAATTTTTTTTTTTGATGTGCAAACGCGGTGGGGGGACAAGCGGACAGTTGAGATTTACCTCTCCAAATGCCCCTGAACGTGAACGCATAACCTCCATTAAGGCCGCAATCTTGAACTATGCAAATATGCAGGCGAACTAAACCGAATACGAAACACGAAGCACGAACCCGAAGCCGACGCTCGGCTCTTCTTTTTTTTTTGCCGCTATTTTTGCCGATAACGTTGGCAGCGACGACGACGCCATTGAAATACGAATGCAACACTGCAAGCGAACGCACACAAACACACACACATGCAAATATTTTTTGAGTGTGTGGGCGAAGCTTTGACTGTCGTCGCTCTGTCGTGCCCTTCTGTCCGTCTCTCTATTCCTACATGTGTGTGTGTGTGACGCATTTATTAATAGTACTGTGAAAAGTGAAATGGCATTAAATTATTGCATTAGAACATTCATATCGCTAAAGCTCTATTCCTAATTCTCTTTTTTGTCTTCATTCTCTTTGCAGATCAAGTGAAACTTTAAATACAACAACAACAGCTAGCAGCCTAAGCAAGAAAAACAAGAAGAAGAAGAACAACAACAAATCACACTTAAGCCTAGCCATTAAGAAGCAAAGCAACAACAACAACAACAATTTGCTATTAAAATACAAAATGCATGGACTTCATCATCATCAACAACAACAACAGCAGCAGCAATCGCAGTCGCAGTCGCAGTCGCCGTCGCAGCAGCAACAAGTGCAGCAAACGGCAGCCACAATGAAGGCGGCAGGCAATCCACAACAGCAACAACAACACACACATACAGCCATACAGCAGCAGCAGCAACAACAGCATCCACATACACATCAACATCCACAGCATCATCATCATCCACATCATCCACAACATGCACAACACAATCCACACCATCCACATCATCCACATCATCATCATCCACATCATCATCATGCAAAGCTGCTGCGTCGCTCGCGCAGTCGCAGTCGCAGTCCAACGCCCGACGGCACACAGGACTACGATGTGACGCGCATGCGTGAGGAGGACTTTGAGCGTTTGGCCGTCTATTTGGTGCCCGATGTGCAGGCCGAACGTGGTCTGCCCAATCGTGCGGATAAAACGCTGCCGCGCAGCTTAACGCTCAAGTCCTCCATGGTCTACTCAACGCCAAATGTTAAGGTGAGTGTTAAAGCTTAAGGAAGAATAATAGGAAAAATAATAGAAAAGAGAATAATAGTATTATTATATTAGTAGATATTTACCTTCGATATTATGAAATAATTTAATTAATTTTGAAATTGTCCTTAAGGCGCTGTTTGCATTTTATTTTGTATATTTAAAAATTTAATTTAAATTTTAAATGTTTGTGGAATTTTAAAACAACAAATTAATTAAATTATTTGCTTGCAAAAAAAGTCTTATATAGAAAAAATAACACAGAGCTTATAAGCTGACTTTCAAAATTAGTTGAGAATTATACAATGGGACACAAAAGTAAATAAATCAAATATAGAAAATTTATCCAGCGCTTTAAAGATGACTGCTAAAATTAGTTGAGAATTAAACAAGAGGACACAAATGTAAAAAAATCGAAAAAAGAAAAATAACCTTCAATAGCGCCTTCAAGTATGCAATATTCTGCATATAATTCTGTTCCATTATTTGTTTTATATATATTTTTATTAATATTGCAATATATATTGTTTTTAGTAAAAAAAATCAAATTAATTCTTTCTTCCCCACAGACTGAAGGAGTTTGGAGCAGCGGCGTCATACCGCGTGGTACACGCTTTGGCCCATTCGAAGGCATTCCAACCTCAAATTATCCAAATGATAAGAATAAGGCGCGCTATTTCTGGCGGGTAAGCAACCAAATATATCTATTTTTGAAATGGGCTTTACACATAAGTTTCATTTTGGTTATTGTTTCTACATTAATTTTATAATTTTGCTGCATTTTGCTACCTTCATAAACCAACAAAAAATATGCGACTAACCAACTGGTTTCTCTTAATTTTTAATTTCATGTGCATATACAAAAATCAAAACCCAAAAATATAAATCAAAATTACTATACAAATATTTATATAACCCGCAAAAAAACAAACCAACCAACCAAAATCGACAAAAAAAACAACAACATAAATTCCAAATTACAATTTTGCATTTTGTTGCGGATTTGAATTTGAATACAAAAAAAAAATCAGGTGCAGGGAACACGCCACATAACCTACGGGAATATTAAGGTACCACTTTATGCTTTGTTTTATTTGTGAAAACGCACTCTCTTCCTGTCTAAATTGTCACATATTTTCCACTCTTTACTAACTCTCTAACTGCACTTTCTAAATGCGCTCTCTCTATTGTTCACTCATGATTGCAACAGCATGCAAACATGATTGCATTCATGAGCAACAGCATGCATTCATGATTGCAATCATGAGCAACAGCATGCATTCATGAGTATTTAATCTTATGCTCAGCTCACTCTCTCTGTCTCTTTTGTAGTTTGTGTTGTTTGCTCTTTGTTGTTCTTTTTTTTATGCTCCTTGCCAAAATAATGCATATCAAATATTCTCTCTCTCTCTCTCTCGCTTTAGATCTTCAAGGATGATGATTATTATTATCTGGATGGCTCGGATCGTTCCCAATCGAATTGGATGCGTTATGTGGCCTCGGCGTATAGTTTATCGGTGATGAATTTGGTCGCTTGCCAGCATCTGGAGAATATCTATTTCTATACCACCCGCGATATATTGCCCAATGAGGAGCTGATGGTCTGGTATTGTAAGGATTTTGCCAGTCGTTTGGGCTATGATGTGGATCCGGAGCGTACCATTTTTGGTGCCTGCAAGCAGGATGTGGATGTGGAGGAGGATGAGGATGATGAGCTGCCCCATAAGAAACCCCATTATGCAATGCCTGCACCCGAAATACCCGCCGAGGTGGCTGTCAGTCATATAACCTATGTGATGGGTTTGCATTTGCCGGGTGCGGGAGCGACAACGGCGGCGCCACCGCTACCACCGCCAGTTGCAACTGTTGCAGCTGCCACAGCAGCAGCCAATCGCGCCAGTCCACCCGCCCATGTTAGCACCACCAGCAGCAGCAGCAACAATAATTCCAATTCCAATGCACATCATCCGCATATACAGCATAGTCGTCATGCCTCTGTCATCATTGGACAGGATCGTTCGCCTTTGAATAGCAATTGTGACAAGGATACGGCGGGTTCGCCGCTCTGTGGCAAGGATGCACACTATGAGCATCAGCTGACGCCGCAGGATGGCAGCGTAAGATCAGTGCGCTCCGATGAGGGTTATCACAGCAATGAATGCCAGGAGGATGGCCTGACGCCGCCCGAAGATTCCAGCGATAGCGAAAGCGAGCATAACTATGTCCTGGACTGTTCCAAGAAGGCCATAGCGCCCAAGGAGACGGTCATTGCGCAGACGCAAAAGCCCAGCAGTGTAACGCCGCCAGCGACCACGCCCACCAATGCCGCTGCCGTAGTGGCCGCCATTACGGCCAGCTGTGAGCCGGATAAGAATGAATATCGTAAATTCAAGGTGAAGATGCCTTTGAAATACGAGTTCAAAAACAAGAGCTGTGTGAAAACGGAGCCCATCAAGGATGTGGATGAGCAGCAGCTGCCAGCGGCAGGACATCAGCTGAGCTTGGAGGAGGAGGAGCTGCATGAGCTGCATGCAGCAGCAGCAGCAGCGGCAGCGGCAGCGGCAGCTGAGGATTCACTCTGCCCGCCCAGCACAACGACAACATTGGGCGAGGAGCAGCAGCAGCATGTGCAACATCAGCAACAGCAGCAACATCTAGAGCCCACAAATGCACAGCCTGCCTCGTCAACGGTAATTGTCCTGGAGCATAATTCCGGTGGCCAAACGCGCACCATTGTGCCACTGAGTAAACCGTACTATGAGGCCGATCCGCCCGTAGAGCGTTATGTACGCTTTACGCAACCAAGTTCCAGCATACTGGAGACCATATTGACCAGCCAACATCGTTTGGAGGCAGCTGCAGCTGCGGCAAATGCCTGTAGGCAGGCAAATGCTGCAACACCGCCGCCCACATCGCCCACAGAGATGGCCTATAGCTATAAGAAATCGCAGCGTTATGGCAATGCAGTTAGTCCCGATTCCAGTTCGAATTTGGGGCAGCCCCAGGAGCTGTTGCAAGCTGGTGCTGTGGTGCAAGAGCAGGAGCTCAGTTTGACACGTGCCGCATTAATCAAGGGTGAATGCTCGCCACCGCCAATTGCTGCCACACATCATCATCATAATGTGATCTATTCGCCAACGCGGACACATCACAATGCCTATGAGCCGGCGGGTGGACATTCGCCCAATTATGCGGGCTATGCCAGCTATCCGGGTGCACAATCGTTGCATGCGGCAACATCAACATTTCACTCGCCCCCGCATAGCTCCCACTCGCCCTTCGATCGGCAATCGAATGCTTCGAGTGGCGGAGGATCTGCATCCAATTTACATTTGTTGCAGAGCAGCACACAAATGTTGAGTCATCCGTTGATGCAACCGCTGACACCGCTGCAACGTCTCTCCCCGCTACGCATCTCACCGCCCAGCAGTCTCAGTCCCGATGGCAATTCCTGTCCACGCAGCGGCAGCCCCCTGAGTCCCAATTCATTGGCATCGCGTGGCTATCGCTCGTTGCCGTATCCGTTGAAGAAGAAGGATGGGAAGATGCATTATGAATGCAACGTTTGTTGCAAGACCTTTGGCCAGTTGAGCAATCTGAAGGTGCATCTGCGTACGCATTCCGGGGAGCGGCCATTCAAGTGCAATGTGTGCACCAAGAGTTTTACCCAATTGGCGCATCTGCAGAAGCATCATTTGGTCCATACGGGCGAGAAGCCGCATCAGTGTGACATTTGCAAGAAACGCTTCTCGAGCACATCCAATCTGAAGACGCATCTACGGTTGCACAGCGGCCAGAAGCCATATGCCTGCGACTTGTGTCCACAGAAATTTACACAATTTGTGCATTTGAAGTTGCACAAACGTTTGCACACAAACGATCGACCCTATGTCTGTCAGGGTTGTGATAAGAAGTATATCAGTGCCTCGGGTTTGCGTACGCATTGGAAGACCACAAGTTGCAAGCCCAACAATTTGGAGGAGGAACTGGCCATGGCAGCGGCAGCCACATCCGAGTGTTTGGGTAAGTTTTTAATTGAAATTTTTAATAAAAATTTATCTAATAATTTCCTCTCTAATTTATAGACAAGGACCTGCCCGAGCCGGACTCACGTGAGGCATACGAACAGCTGCAACAGCATATGCATCCGGTGCATCCAAGCTTGCGTCATTTGACGGGCGCACAATCGCCACCGCGTCTTATACCCCTCGGCAGCGGCAGCAGCAGTCAGGCGCCACCGTCGCATATGCACAAGCAACATCAGCATCAACATCAAGCTGCCACAGCGCCACCACCGCCACCGCCAGGACATTTATTGCTGCCACAGCATTCACCACATGGCGGTGCGCCCATGTTGCTTACCACAGCGACAACGCCACATCATATGCAACAACAGCAGCAACAGCAGCAACAGCAGCAACAGCAGCAACAACAACAGTTGCCACAACAGCTGCCACATCATTTGACGCAACATGCATCGCCCAAAACATTGAAATCCATGCAGGACACAAGCTATTTGCATGGCCCACATGTACAAGCGCAGGAGAATCGTCCTTCGGTGATTGAATCCTCCAATCAGCCAATGATTATTGAATGCACGTAAAAAGCCGTTGTTGCATGCAACAAATTCTAATTGAAATTGAAGTGCAATATAACAAAATAAACAGAAGAAAATAAGAAAAATAAATTATATATATTATATTTAGAAATATTTAGAAATTAAGTTAAGCACAAGCATACATAAAGGTATTATAATTAGTTTGTACATAGGCAGGCGGGCCAAGAAACCACACAAAAAACATAAACAAAACCCACTTAAAAAACATAAAACAAACCCACTCAAAATTTATAAACAAAAACTCATTTCGCGCTATGATAACAAGATCTCAACAATTGGCAAGTCCCCAGAAAAGAAAAACAAAAAACAAGAAACAAAAAATATTAAAATAAATATACAAAAAATAATATAAAATAAATAAAAACTCTGCATATTATTTTTGATAAATATTTTATACTTATTAAATGGCAAAGAAAAAAACTGATTTCAAGCTGTAAAAACAAAGAAAAGCAAAAAAATATAAGAAAAAAATAAAAAACAAAAATTCAATGAAAAATGCATTTACAATTAAATTTTTAATTTTTGGCGAGGCGCGCGCTTAGTTTTGTAAAAAAAACACAATAAATACAGTTATGCATAAAAGTATACATACTCACATATATACATACATATATATATATATACATTAAAATACATAAAAACAATTAGATTCAAGTTGCCTTATTTGAATTTCGTTAGCACTGAATAAAAGAAAGTAAATAAAAAAAACAGAGAAAAAGATTTGCTTAAAATTCCAAATTTGAGCAGAAAAAAATACGTATTTTATATATAAATATATATACATATTTATGATATATATGTATTTATTACAACTGCAAAAAAGTGTACATACAAATAACTATACAATTAATTGATTTCAACAAAAAAAAAAAACAATATATGTTAATAATTTAAAAATTGTCAAAATGCCTGTTAAATTAAACCAATCCGCTGCACTAGAGTGTTTAGCTATTAAATTAATTAATTATAGCCAAGTAGTAATTACAATTATGATTATATTGATTATTATAATTAGTAAAGATGAACAAACAAACAACAAACATAAACAAAAACAAAAAAAAACTTAGCTGAAAATCGGTGCTTTTGACTGTTTCCATTTGTCCACATTTACATTTACAATTGTATTTGTATTATGAAAACACAATAATTATGAACATAAACTTAAATACATATATTAAATATAAATATTAGCATACCCTATATAAAAACATAGCCTAATACACATATATATATATATAAAGTAAACTCTTATATAAACTTGAAATTTCTTTGCGCCTTAGCTCTTTCAAAAATATTAAGAAAATTGAAACTTTACCAAAATTTATAAAAAACGCTCTCAATTAGTCTTCGTTTTTTTTCTGTGTGTCTAAGTTAGTTAATTATTCGTCTGACTACAAATTAATTCAAAATATATATAAACATATAAGCTTATAATATTAATGAGGCTGACTAGCGTTTAAGTTTAATATCTAAAAATAGTTCTTAAATAATGTATATTGTAGCTAAATAACCGCAATTAACTGTAAGACACAACACCAATTCGTAAACGTTTAAGTATTTTTGTAAAGCATGCGCTGAGTGAGCGCACGCGGCGTATGCGCAATATTTTTTGCCATACAAATATCCTTGCGTGCGTTCGTTGTAAAGTAAAAAAAAAAAAATAAAGGAACAGCGTGTGTTAAAAAAAACCCGCTAATTGAGACTAAGACTATGCAAAAAAAGAAAGAAAAAAAATTAAAAAAATTGGAAATTCTCTTTTTTGTATTTTTGTATTCGATACAAAGACGCAAAAGTTTCGGAAAGTTATAGCTCTATTATTATTATATATTATTATTAGTATTTAAGATTTCTAAGCATATGCAATATTTATATATATACGCATAATATAAAACTATATATATATATAAAGAGAAGAGACCTACATACATGGAAAATATAAAAGAAGATAATCAAAATTATTAAAAAAAAACAAAATTTTTTTATTTATTTATTTTTTTGGTTTGTTTTGGTTTGGTTTACTGTGCAATACTCTTTAAAAAAAATAGATTTGATTTCATTTTATAAAATTCCAAAATATACTTAAATATAGCATATATATAAATGACGACAAAGCGACAAAACATTGCATAATACTTTCCTATTTGTGAGACTGAGACTGAATGAATTACTATATACAATACTCTTGACTCGTATAGACAGCAAAAATAAATATAAAAAAAATATAAAAAATAAACTTTGAGCAAACGCAAATCATTTAAAACACAAAAAACTGATTTGCCCGGCCGTATTTCGATATTTTACACAATAAAAAATAAAACAAACATAAATTTTTGCTAAAAAACAAATACATATTTTACAAAAGACAGCATTTTCTTTTAACTCAAAAAGCATTGTAATATATATATATATTAATATAATTCTTATAATTAAAATATATACATATATATATTTGTAATAGCACACGTTTGTAGTCGTAGCAAAAGATATATATATTTATATATATATATCTAGGTAGAATGGAGGTGGCAACTTTGTACAGTAATTGAAATCTGTTTCAGGATTCAAATTAAAAAAAAACAAAAAAAGTGACGACAACACGTAAATTTAAATGGAGAATAAATGACTGCTTCTTAGTGTTATAAGTGACTCTGATTTAGGTCAACAATAAAAAACAAAACATACAAAAACAATTATAGAAATCAAATCCAAAAACAAAAACAAAAAACAAAACATATATATATATATATATTGCATTATATATTCGATAAGTATCTTACTTATATTGTATGTAATCTTTTATTGCAAAAACAAAAAACAAAAACAATATTTCTATGTATCTGTATCTGTATATTTATCTAAGTATCTTATATAGTGCATGTAGCAGCCTTTGTTATTCATATATTGGTATAAAAATATATATAAATATTTAATTGCAAATTGTTTTTTGTATCCACACACAAATGTACAAAATTGGTTCTCATACACAATTAAAAAACAAAAACAAAAATAAAACGCAGCGAATTTCATTTGCAATTAACAATTATAAAAAGAAAAATTGCAATTAAAACCTTAAATTAGAGATTGTTTTTTGTTAAAAATCCATTTAAAATGTTAGCGATTTATGTATTTACTCTGTCATTCACCTTTTATGCCACAAAAACCAAAAAACGAAAAAATTATATTAAAACAGACTAAATCTTAAAAATCATTGCGCAAGAATCCACAATTGACTATATACATACATACATCATGCATATATTACTATATGCATATATCTAAAAAAAAAAAAATACATTGAATTATTTGAATGCAACTTAAATTCCTATTAATTATATAAAAAAATATCTCTAAAAATATCTCTAAATAAAAAAAAAACCACAATTAATACAAGTAACGATGAAAAGACATAAATAAAAAACAAAATATTTCATACTAAAGAAAAAAAAAAGGAAACTGAGAATTTTTATTTATATTCTAGATTTACTTGGACTACTTGAAGTTCATAAATTTGGGGCATACTTTTAGGAGCACACAGACTAGGAAAACGGTTTAGAATTCCTCTTTATTTTTTTTAAGTTGTTGAAAAATAACAGTAAGATTAAATGACAATTTTTTTTTCTGGGCAGCATTAATATTTTACTTACTTTGTTTTTTGACAGCTCGTTTAGTTACAGGATTGGCTCTTAAGGGACTTTATGTAAACAAAAAACGGAAAAATTGTCCTATCTAAGCCCGTTTTAAAATGCTGTTAGTTTATTATAAATATTAAATATATGTATATAAACATATTTTAAAAATTATTTGCACTGGTTTAAACTTTTCTTTAAGCTACAGATTTTTTTTTTGGTAAATAATACAATACAAAAATGTATTTTTATATTAGAGTTCGAAGACTTAAAATATGGCCATTATTATGATTTAAGAATTTTTCAATTATCTGGACTTTTGTCCGGCGGAATGAATTTTTTGATTTGACGGGAAAATAATATAGCTATTTTATTTTTAATTTAAATGGCTGAGTAATGGATATTTATTTTTTTTTTTTATGTATATATTTATTATTTGTCAATGGAATTTTTATATTTGCAGAATTTTTCAATTGTGATAGTTCAGATTATTTGGCTCCTGCAAGGACTTTTGTAAGGTAGAAATTGGCTAGAAATTAACTATATTTTGGCCAAATAATATTAAAATCTTCCGAAAGGCCGAGATAGAGCCGTTTTTGTAATTTCAGAACCTTAAAATTTTTTAATTTGGCAGAAAGACTATATTTTCACCAAAAAAAAGTTATTATTTTTTTAAAGCAAAACTATTTATTTTTTAAAGGCCAAATAATAATTAAATCGTTAAAATGGCCTAGTTATGGGCTTTTTTAAATTTTAGTACCTCTTTAATTTTTTGATTTGGCAGGAAGACTATAATGTGGGCAAAATATTTTTTTTTTATTATTATTTTATTTTAAGTTTAACAATTTTTTTTTAAATGGCCAATTAACTTCAAAACTGTTGAAATGGCCGAGCTATGGCTGTTTTTGCGATTTTAGGAATTTTCTTTTTTCTGATTTGGCAGGAGATGACTATATTATGGCCCAACAAAATTTAAAAAAAATTTCTCTAAAAAAACAATTAAAAAATATTAAAATAAATTTACAGGACTATTTTTTGGCACTTGGGCACTTGGCCTTATCTTTTTTGCTGCATTTTATGGAATATACATAAAATATTCTCAGCTTAATTTAATTGCCAAGGCAACAAAGCGTAATATCATCTATAAAGAAGTGTTTAAAGTCAAATAACCTTTAAGATCTGCAACTGTATATATTAAATAAACTATTATAGAGTACCTAAGCCTTCTTCAACTATAAAAATGCATTTTTTGCTGTTTTCTAGATTAAATCATTCACAGCTTTTCCATCTGCCCTTTAACTTCCTTTTTTTCTGCAACTTCGTTGTGCTGTCAAAGCAAAATGGAAACATCAATCACATGTCAATCAAAAGTGAAAGTAGGATACTTGAATTGTGATTGTTCACCATAATAATAATCAGGCCTCCTGCTGCAACATATGCAAATTGTGTGCGTTCTGCCATAAAAAAGGACACACAAATAATACAAAAAAAGGAAAAATAAAATACCATTGGCGATTATCGCACATGTAGATATAGAATGCGAGGTGCCGGCGCCCGGAGCGGGGGGGTCAAATGCATGCAGCGTGGCAGCAACAGCAACCACTTTGCATGCAACTTGCAACACATAGATTTTCCGAGCTAACAAATTTTTTTTTGGTAACGTTTTTCCATATATTTAAAGCGGATTATTTTCAGGCCCATTGTGTGTGTGTACGAACGCGTGCTCATTGTGTGTGTGTGTGTCCGGAAATGCATGTCCGATCAAGTCAGAGAGTGGACCGGACAATGGAACCAAACCAGGCTCATGTCCAGATGTCCAACTGCATTCTGCATTCATGTTGCTTTTGCCCTTGTTAATCCTGTTCCAATTATGCGCATGTGAGTGCTTGGCATCCCAATCCCTAATGGGCACTTTCCATTTTCATATATATATATATATATATATATAGTCCATTGTATCCGCCAAAGGACTCGCCTGTCGGCAAAATATTGATTACAAGCCCCTATTTTATAGAGCCAAACGGTTTTTTTTTCTTTTTGTTGTTGTTGTTTGTTTGCCTTGGGCATTTTATTATGGATAAAAATCAAACTGACCCAAGCCTGACCTCACAGCACCCAGTTGAGCTGCGTTGAGTTGAGTATATTGAACTAGTTTTGATATTAAAAAATCTTAGAGAACATATAGTTTTTTTTATGAAATCAATAGCAGAGTTTTTTCTAATCAGAGCGTATTAAATAATAGTAGAAAAATTTATGTACAAAGAATAAAATATTTTAAAAATACAAAAGGCTTTTTTATTATTTAAATTGTTAACAAAATCAATTTTATTTATTAGAGTACGGTTACAAAAATTAAATAAAATAAAATAGCCTCTGTTTTAACTATAATATTTTTCAGGAACCGTAAATAAATGTAATGGTATTAAATTTCAACTAAATAAATCAACAACAAAAAAAATTACAAAAGAATTTAGGTGATTTTTAATTTTTTCTTTTAATTATTTCAATTTATTTTCTTGTATTTTATCTTTTAATTTTTAAACAAACTCCCTGATAAATCTACAAAATGTACCGATGAGTTGGGTCTATTTTTTATATATAATACACATTTATTAAAATTGAAACACATCGGCCTTAATAATCCAATTGCAAAATATAAACAATATTAAAAAAACACCAATATATTTTTTTTTTTTTGATAAATTTTTATCATTTAGTAATTATTATTTATTTTTATTAATTTTTCCATTATTTTTTTTGTCTATTTTTACCATTTAATAATTATTAATTATTTTACCATTAAAATGAACCATAAAAATCACGCTTTTTAGTAATATTTTTGATTTTTGTTATCATTTTTTGGTGACCTTAGTATGTTATGAGATTTTTATAAATTAAAAAGCACAAAAAGGAATTTTTCAAAATTATTATTTGAAAAATCACAAATAAGAGTTTTCCGTCATTTTCATTTTAAAAATCATAAATAAGTATTTATTATCCTACATTTTGTGTAATATATTTACAGAGTTGTCTGTCAAAATTTATAGATTTTTAAAATCGCAAACTGTTACGGCTTAACTTATATGGGATAAATAAATAATAAAAATATGAAAATATTCATATTTATATTTTAATATTTATTTTAAAAGTCTTAACAGTAACGGTCCCTATTTTTTTTATTATAAATCTTCTTTAAGAAAAATTTTCTTTGTATTTGATTTTTTTATGTGTAAGGGCTGACTATAGAATTAAATTTAATTTTTCTATCTTGCCTTTAGAGATTAAGAAAAAATCAATAACATTTAAAAATATCGAACTAGAAAAAAAATACATTAATGCCAAAATATCGGACTCTCTCCTATAAAATTAAATTGAATTAAATGCAATTCTATATTTCGAATCATTATTCTAGTTCTGTTTAATTTTCTTATAATTAGGAATACTTCAAAAAAAGGACTTTGATTTGTGAGCATATTTTATTTACAATTATTTATTTACAATCAGACTTTTAAAGACATTTATGTAAAATGCAGTAAATAAATTAAACAAACAATTTTTCTTAATTCAAATTATATTTCTGATGGTGAGTAAAGTGAAGTTTCAGATTTGATTTGTATACTATATTTCCATATACACTTTTATATAGTATATAACTGCACTTCAGTTCAAGCACATTTTCAACAATTGCATTTACAATTTTTCCTTGATTTTCTTTCCCAACATCTCGTAAATCTCAGCTTACGTTCAACCCCCCCCCCCCCCTTTCGAGCAGTCAACACCCGCCCCGCTGTCAGCGAGCAGCATTTTTGCAGACATTGGCCAACGATTTGGCATGCCACACTCACACACTCACATACACAAGGCAAAGGCGAGTGTAGCC
Source organism: Hirtodrosophila alboralis (assembly GCA_035043045.1). NCBI lineage: Eukaryota > Metazoa > Arthropoda > Insecta > Diptera > Drosophilidae > Hirtodrosophila > Hirtodrosophila alboralis. The sequence goes on from JAWNNH010000240.1 coordinate 47,497, forward strand.
ACGTGCCACATGATAAATTGCATACATGAATGGCCTGGCAAAAGATGCACAAACACACATACATACATACTACAGAAATGTTGCACAATGTTTTCCTTTACGCAATGCGGAAAGGGGAGGATCAATGCCACGCGACATTAGCAATTTGTGTGCATAATTTTTTTTTGGGGTGGCATATTTATTTTGTGTGTGTGTGTGTGTGTGTGTGTGCGGCCTGCTGTGCAGTTTTTTATGCAATTTTTTTTTATATACTTAAGTTTGTGGCACCAATCAGAAAACTGTGTGTTTTTTAAACCCTAAAAAAAAGCGAGCAACCTATCAGAAAGCGTTCTTGTATAACAGCTGTAGCACAGTTTTATATAAGGCTTATAAGTATATTTAATATTGTTGTATAACAGTAGCATAGTAGCACAGTTTCTGCCATCCTGCTTGTTACAGTGCGTTTGAAAATATAGCTCACAGCTCACAGTACAGTGCGTGTTGTAAATTGTATCTTAGAGCTAGATAAATGCAAATGTAGATACATTTTTTGACTCAACACTCGACGGCATTCTGTAGCTACGCACTGGCTTGCCCCCCTCCCTCTCTCTCCGTCCCATTCCCTCTCTCTCTCCCTCTCTCTCTCCCTCACTCTCTCTTATTTACGCTCTCGCCGCTCGCCTCAATGCGATCGCTACGTAATGTATCTGTCAGATACTTTTACGTTTATTACGTTAAATGCTCAACACGCGCGTTTTAAATGTTTTTCCACACGCACACATACAATACACACACTCACACACACACTCACACACACACTCACACAATACACACTCACACACACAGACACACTCAGCACACACACTCACACACATCTTGTGCGTCGTGGCCGTGTTTGAATATTATTTTGGAAGATACAGCTACATTTTTCGGGCTGTCTGTTGTACTCTGTCTGTGTGTGCGTGTGTATCTGTGTGTTCGGCCCTGTGGCCTTCCTAGAAATAGTAAAACGCAACTCACAGTTCAGTGTGATGAAGTGCGTCGTGCGCAGCGGCAGCGTTTTGATAATTTTTCCCTTTTTCAAGCGTGCTACAAATTCGTGTTTACAAAACGTGTGTATCTGTATCTCAGACTGCAACTGTGTGTGCGTGTGTGAGTGTGTGTGTGTTTTGTGTTAAAATAAAATGCAGTCAAAGTGAAATTTAAACAAAACTAATAAAAATTGAATATAAAATTCAAAAGAAAACTCAAGCAAACATGGAAAATATCAACCAACAAAATGAGGAACTTTTGAGCAGCTCTTCGCCAACAACAACAGCGCCAGGTATAAAAAATTTTAAAAAAAATCAAAAATATATAACAAAAAAAAACTCAAAACTTGTTTTTCAGTTTTTTTGTTTATGTGGCTGCTCTATAAAAAAAAAAACAATAACAATCAAAAAAACAGAAATCTTATCAAACTTGGCGCTGATTGGCCAACGTGATCGCTCTGTTCTCTGCTCTGTTTTGTTTTCTGTATTCTCTTTTATATACTGCGCAGTTTCATTTTTTTTTTATTATTTGTTTTTCGCATTTTTTGTTTTGCTTTTGCCATTCGAGTTTTTTATTGGCAAATGGTTATGTTTTTTATATATATAATATATATGTATATAGTACTATATACCCCTGCATTTAACAACCCTCAAAATGTTTGCAAATCGTGCAACACCATCACTCCCCAGCCCTGCAAATCCCACACACCCTACCCTCCTCACCCTGTGTGCAGAAACCGCCCTCTCAGTCTCAGTCCTGGCCCAACAATTTTTGCACATTTTTCAACAAATTTTTTCCGAACCAAAAATTTTATTTATTTGTTCGATTTCATTTTAAATCTGTAATTTACATGTTCATCTATTTTATTTTTTTTTAATTTACAAAACATGTTTCTTTTACAATAATTTGTGTAAACGATCTTCATTTTTATACTTCAATGATTTTTGTAGTAAAAATTAAACCTTAATAGAGTAATCTTGCCGTATTAGTTTCCCAGCATATACAAAAGTTACTCAAGCATATGGTGGTAGTTTTTTGAAGATCTAAAGATCTGGATATTTACAAGCTAATTGGAGATATTTTGTAATGTAGAAATTACTGCGGTTTTTAGCTATAGATTGGCATCAAGAAATGTTTTTAAAATGAAGTAAGGAATTGTGTTATCAAAGAAATTAGGTTAAATCTAAAAAATCTAATAAAATTAAATAAAATTCAACTCAATCAAACTAATCTGTAATTTATTACATTTAAAAATATAGGAACATTAGTTAAATATAAGGAATTTGCTGGGTTTGTTTTTTGTATCTCTTTAACAGATATAACAAATCAAGAGATCTATAAGTATTCAGAAAATGTGTATATAAAACTAGATTCAAGCGTGCGATTTATGTTTTTATTAAAGAACGATCCCTTTTATATAAATTTAATTACAAAAAAATAAAAAATAGAAAAAAATAAATAAATCACTTTATTTTATGACCAAACATCTATTATATTTAAATAAAATATATACTGGGAAAAAAAATAATTAAGTCACACTATATTATAGTCAAAAGTCTCTTATATTAAAAAAAAAATATGTATATTAAGAACAAAATTAAATAAATCAATCTATATTAAAGCCAAAAATCCCTTACATTTAATTAAAATATATATGCCCAAATTGCCTAAAATAAAAACAAAAATTTTCCCATCTAATCTAAATATATTTAAAGCCCTCTAAATAAATATAAAATATTAAAAAAAAAACTTATTTTTCTTACACATTTTTTCAATGTGTCTGTGAGACACAAAATTATATAAATTTAACTACAAAAAAATACATAAGTCAATCTATATTATGGTCAAAAATTTTTTATATTTAAATCAAATATCTATGCCTAGGCAATTTAGGCATAAAGAAACCAAGATTAACCACCTTCAACCAACATTTATTTATGCTTTCCAAAGCTCTTTAATCCAATTTAAAATATTTAAAAAAAAGCGCTTAATTTTACACATTTTTTCAATAGTGCCAAAGCAACAAATGTTTCTGTAAGACAAATAATTATATAAATTAAAGATACAAAAAATAAACAAATAGAAAAAAAAAATGTATTATATTATGACCAAAAAAATCTCTTATATTTAAATAAAATATATATGCTTAAATTGCCTTAATAAAAACCAAGATTTTCACTTCTAATCTACATCTGTTTATGATTTCCATAGCTCTTCAATTCAATTTAAAATATTAAAAAAAAAAATACTCTAACTTTTCTTACACATTTTCCCGATGATGCAACAAATGTTTCTGTAAGACAACAACAACAAAAATCAATTGATAAGCAAGACAAGAAGCAACACAACAACCCCTCAAGAAAATAGTCACTTTATATATATACATATATATATAAATAGGGTTTTTCAGATAAGAGCTATCAGAGAGTGCATTGCAGTGCTGTTGTATCTGTGTATCTGTCAGATACTACTAAGCAATGGAAAAGAAAGAAAAAAAATGAAAAAGAAAAAGATAAGCAGCCAAAAATGGAACGCAACACAAAAACTAAATTATGAATGAACAAAATACAACAAATGAATGGGTAACATGTGTGTGAGTGTATGTGAGAGTGTGTGTTTGTTGTGTGTGTGTAGTTGAAACTCATGCCACAGATACAATGAAAGAAATGAATGCCTTTACAAACTATATAGAGCGACAATTCCCCGAGCAAATTCAATTCAATTCAATCGCCTTATTTCGCTTCAGCGTCTTCAATCTCTAACTGAAGATATACTATATTTTAGAAAAACCTGTTTTCTGATTCTAATTGTTGTTGTTGCTATGATAGAGTATTTTTTTTTAATAAGGCTTCAACGTCTTTGGCATAGTTTGCCTTGCGGCAAATGGGACAAGGACATGGAAGGCATTCAAATGCTTCAGCTGCTGCTCATTTGAATAACAAACAAAACAAAAAAAAAAAACAACTGCAGCGAAGTCTATGCCCAGACAGGATATAAAATTAACTCAAGGTCCTTTTTTTATATCGTATTTATATATATATTTGCAGCGACTCCTGGCGATGAATGCGACTGCGTGCGTCTGGGCAAATGCAAATGGTTTAATGTTGCCAAAGGATGGGGCTTCCTAACGCCCAACGATGGCGGCCAGGAGGTGTTTGTGCATCAGGTGGGTATAGTAATAATCCAGATTAACTAACTATAATATCGATCTACAAAAAATAAAAATAAAAAATAATTTTATTTGTGTTTTTTAAGCACATGGGAATATTCAATTTAAATTTTAACATTTTATCTTATATGAAATATTTTTTTAAATTTTTTTTTATTTTTATTTAAATTTAAATAGAACAATCGATTTATTTTTTGTGATTTTATCATTTAATTTCATTGTTATTTTCCAAAAACTTAAATTAAACAATATTCACAAAAAGAATTTAGAAGAAAATAATTTAGTCTGGTTTATAAATAATCAATTTTATATTTCTTAATTTAAATAGAACAATCGAAAGAATCTATTTATTTAAAGTATAGTGTGAACTGCTTTAATTATTATTAATATTCACGAATTCTATAGTAAAATTAAATGGTAAAAAAAAAGAAGCGAATTCTATAGTTTTAGCTGTTATAGCAGTAATATATATAAATATAAATATAATATAAATAAATTTAAATACAATATATCTATTTTATTTAATATTAAGTGGCCACATTCCCTGTAAGACTTTATTTATAATTTTTGTGCTTCATTCAACGCTTTTGTTCTACCCATAATTACTTAATTCAATTGAAATTTGATCAAAATTAAATAAATTATAATTTTCTAAGGGTAAATTGTCACAAAAATAAAATTTAATTTTTTATCTTATATTCATTAAAATTCTGTTAAAATGTTTTTAATAAAGCTAATACCCGAAAAAATAATTTTTGTAATGTAGAATTATATATACTTTTGATGAGAAAAAAATGCAATTCAAATTTATAATATAGAATTATAAAAATATTAAATCAGCAAAAAATAATTAAAGCTTTATACGATTGGCAAATATTCTGCATATCTCAATAGTATATTAAACATATATCAATAGTATATGAACTATACATAATAAAGTTCTATAATAAATTATGACTTTTCTAAAATATAAAAAAAAAATCATATAGTATTCATATGAGCTCAATTTTTTAGTTTTTAATTTATTTTTTTTTTAATTTTTTTCTAACAAATTTTTTCTATTTTATCCACATAGAGTGTCATACAAATGTCCGGATTTCGTTCGCTGGGCGAGCAGGAGGAGGTGGAATTTGAATGTCAGCGTACGGCACGTGGCTTGGAGGCGACACGTGTATCGGGTAAACAGGGCGATGATTGTCACGGCAGCACCTATAGACCACGCATGTAAGATGCCCCAGGCAAAAAAAAAAAAACCAACTCTATCTATTTATAATTTTTTAAATTTTTTGCAGCAATCGAAAAACACGCCGCATGCGTTGTTATAATTGCGGCGAATTTGCGAATCACATTGCCTCGGAATGCGCGCAAGGACCTCAACCCAAACGTTGTCATCGCTGTCGCAGCGAAAATCATTTGCATGCCGATTGTCCGCATCGCAATGCGGCCCTGGTGAGTATCCTTTTTTTTGTAGGGAGAGCGAGAGAGTCCTGCAACTAAGCTCCTTTATTTTGTATCTATCATAGACACAAACCAGCAGCAGCAGAAGCAAAAGTCTGGCCAGCGATGAGACACCAGAAGCTTCAGCTACAACTCCCTAGCGAATCTAATGGGATTTAAATAAAGTTACAAACTTGTAAAAAAATTAAGAAAAAAACAAAAAAACAATGAAAACAAAGAACACCTAACAAAGTACAAAATAAACATAAAAACACGCATGAAATCAAAGAAATTCACGTACAACTTTCTATTTACATATAAGTGCAGTCAAATTAGATATTAAAAAAATCAGGATAATTGTAAGACCTGAATTTTAATTGTAGTCTTTTAAGTGTTAGCTATAAGAAAAATTTTTGTGTAAAATGCAAAAGAATAAACTAAATGCCATTTAATGTATAGAGAGACTGCACTAAATGCTCTGCAAAGTCTTCTCAAATCCAAAACTTTAGCCGAAAATTTTGCCCATTTACACGCGGATTGTCATGGTTTGTATTTAATATTGATTTTTTTTTTACAATTTTAAATCAATTCAGAACGTTTTATGATAAAAAAAAATTTTTAATATTTTATTTTAAACTCATTTTTTTCTTAGTTTGAATTGGTTTTTTTTTTTTTAAATTTTTTTCAATTTTATTAATTTTTTATCAATTTAGCAAATATTGATTTATACAGATATATTTATTTGCAAACAATTTATATTATGGTTTGTATTTAAGATTAAATTGTTTTTTCCCTGATTTTTGTCATTTTTTATCAATTGAGATAATTTTATTTAAGAAAAAACAAGCTTTATATTTTATTTAAAATCAATTTTCATTATAGTTTGTATTTTAGATGAACTTGTTTTTTTTTTTTGAATTTTATAATTTTTAATCAATTTAGAAAATTTCTTAAAAAAAATAAACTTGATATTTTATTTTTAATCATTTTATATCATGGTTTATATTATAGATTGAATTGTTTTTTTTTTTTTATTTTTTTTTATCAATTTAGAGAATTTTATGAAATAAAAATTTTATTTTAAGCCAATTTTCTTTTTAGATTGAATTGTTTTTTTTTTTTTTTTAAGAAAATATAAACTTTATATGTATTTTATTTTAAATCAAATTTTATTATAGTTTGTATTTTGGATGGATTTGTTTTTTTTTTCTCTTGAACTTTTTTAATTTTTTAGTAAATACTGACATTTTATTTTAAATCATTTGCGGGTAATAAACTAAGTATAATGAGCGAGATTTAATTAAAAAAATTAAAATTAAAATTAAAATAATTTAAATAGGCTCAACTTCATATTAAATTATCCTTTCAGTCTATTTATTTGAGCCGATTTATAGTTGGTATCTTGGTTTCTTATTTAAGTTGATTTGTCATACATTTCTGAATTTTAGACTTCTAATTTTCCTAAAAGGATTTCCTAGACTTTCAAAGGCTAAAAAATTAAAATCAAAATTCTGGCTATTTTTTTCCTATCTCACAGTTAAAATATATTTTTTTCTTGCAATATTTCCTATTTTAAAATTAAATCAAAATTGTATTATAGTGCTACGAAATTTATTTCATATATTGCCCACTGCAAATAAAGCTTTAGCCAAAGAGAGAATGTGAAAATTAAATCTCTGAGGCACATACAAGGATGAGTGTTTAGTCCTGCGGGGAGATTGGGCAAGAGGAATGTCTGTGATAAGAAAGCTCCTTTTAAAAGTCACGTGCTGAGCGTGGAAAAACAATAACAACAGTTAAAGCTTTGGGCCTGGCGGCAACAACAACAAAATCACCATGAGAACGCAGAATCATTGTAACACATTTGGGGAAACCTTCAACTCCTGCCACTTTAGTCCTGTTTAGCTTGCAACACTGAAAGTGAAATAGAGGCAACATTATGGATATTGTGCGAGGACACGCATGCGAGAGGTGAAAGTTGTGCTCTTTCGCCCCAAAACGATGTCCTTCCTCTCTTTTGCGAGGGCGAATATCCCTTCGGCTGTTGTTTTTTTTATATTTATTTTTTTTTCTTATTTTTGTTTGTTGTTGTCGCGGTTTTGCTTTGGAATTTGTGTATTGTTGTTGTGGTTGCTGCTGCTGCTGCCAACAACATTTTTTGCAACATTGTTCACTTCTCTTTTTGGCGCGTGGAATAGCGCCAAGGATATGGGCTCGGCTATATGTAGGGCCAGACTCCAGCAGGATGCAATTGCCTTGGCGCGAGGACACCCAAAAGAGTCCTGTGCCCTCAGCTTCAGTCTCAGTCTCAGTTTATCTCTGCCAGAGAATTGTTGTGTGCAACGCGGCGGATTTAACAAGCAATAATATTTAAAAATACTAAAAACAAAAAACAAAATAATAATAATATACAAAAAAAATACAATAAACTTAAGCATAAAAATAATTTACAATATAAATTTAAAAAAATAAAAAAACAATAACTAGACAACAACAAGAATTTTAACCAAAGTTAACAAAGCGTTTCAGCAACAAATAAATTAAATAAATAAAAATATTACAAAACAAACATTTGTAACACACTTTTTGCATATAACATTTAAAACTACATACTAGTTAAAACAATAATCATTTTATATAAGTAAAAACAACAAGAAAACAATCAATAACAAAAAAACTTAGTTCAAGGTTGAATAAAAAATTTATAATTAAAAATTTTTTGAGTTACAAGAATTTTTGCAATTATTTTTGTAAGCTAAATTAAAAGCCAACATGTAAGTGTGTGTGTGTGTTATTAGGCTTAAATATGCTGCCAAAGGATGCAGCACAATAACAAAAAGCTTGCAGCCTGCTTATCCTGCCACAAAAAAAAAACAACAAAAAAAAAAAAGGGGCCAACAGCAAATTCAATTGCAATTCAAATCACAAGAACAATAACAAAAGGACATCAATAACAAACGCACACACACACAGAGACACACACTCTCACACACACACACACATTAACACACACACACACTGAGCAGACACACATTTACACTTAGATTTTACATGTCGCTCGCTGTTAAGGCAGCGCCTGTTATGTAATATCCTGTTTCTGAAGCTGTCGCCTGTCATGTTAGCAAGTCCAGCAGGAAGGACGTGCATGAGTGTGTGTTGCGTGTGTGTGTGTTTACGAGGTCGTGTTGTTTGTTGCGGGGGCGTGGCATGTGCACCTCAGCTTTTAAGTTGCGCATTGCCTCGTAGAAAAAATGATTTATACACTTTGCAACGCTCCATGGGCACGGCATTGAGACATTAACACGAAGGACGAACATCCTTTGATAATATATAGCTAAAATTGGCCAGTTTCGGGGCGTGTTTTTCGTGTTTAATATGCAAAAATTTGTCACACTAATTCGATGAGCAATCGCCCATGTTACGCATACGCCGCATTGGTCGAAGGTCGATCCCATTTTTGCTTCACATTTGCTGCGCCTAATTAATGAAATGTGTGTCATAATGCGACAGACAGTTAGTAGGTCAAGTGAATATACCCTAAAAGCTAAGGTTGAGGGCCAAACTCTTTTCTCGCATCCCATAATAAAAAAAAACAAAACCCTTTTGCCTTATAAAAACGATGAGCAAATCCGACGACGACGATGACGACGTTGCGAGTAAAGTAAATAAATAGATGGGCGTTTTCTAGTCAAAGTTCTAGTAATATGTTTGATTTTTAAATGGGCGCAGCAGCAAAAGGATAATAAATATTCCTTTGAAGTGGCAGCATGCATCTAGAAATTAAATTGGTTTTTGGGAATTGAAAAACAATTATGGAAAACAAACAAAACAATTATATACAATTTTTATGAAGACTGTAAAATGTGTTCAATTTTGCTGTAATTTTAAAATATATAGAAGCAATTTCACAAAAAAAAAATGTTCTAATAATTATTGCGAATATATCAGAGAATTTTTATTAAATCATTTTGAATCGTTCTAACTTCAAAAAAAATAAAATAAAATAAAATAAAAGCATGCAAATAATTCAATTGTTTATGATTTCAATAAAAAATCACTGAAAATAATTGACAACGATTCGAAATAATAAAGAAAAATGGAAACATGCTAAATATATTTTAATTTTATATAAATTTCACAGGAATTGCAATTTTTAATTACCTAATAAAACTCGAGTGTACTTTGTTTGTTTTTTGTTATTTAAACATTTCATTCAACTCAATCTTAATGTTAATGTGTGTAATTAATATACATGTATATGGATATAAATCTAACTGTCGACGCACCTCACTTTTCACATTTATTTTATTTAATATAAATTTCTTTCTTAACACTCACAAAAATTGAATTTTTCTATTTTTTTTTTTTTTGCACAGGCAATTTCAAAATCTCTCTGGCATGTTTCAAATGGCAGTGCAATTTTCAATACTAAAAGCAAATGCAAATACTAAAACGGTTAATGTTCCAATAAAACTAAACTAAACTACAAAATTTGTACAAAAATAATAAACAATGTTTAAGTTTCAAAACTAAATTCAAAAACTTAAGAAAAGCAAAAATATATATAAAAGCAGTTGCAGTGCCAAAAAGAAAAACCTACACAAAACAATTCTAAATATTTAAAATTTAAATAAAAAAAAAACAAACTTCAATACAACTTCACACAATTTGCACCAAAAGGTAAGTTAAAAAGCACTTTTTCAATCTATTTGTAGTTGAATATGTTTTGAATATGAATTCTATGTGTTGTATTTGAATATTTTATGCAACATTTTCAAGCACTTTATTTAAATTGTTATATTATGTGAGGCAAACTGGGAATATTGGGTTTATTTTCGAGTTCTTTTTATAGATTTGTAAATATTAATTAACTTTTAAGGTCTTTATAAATGGTGAGTATAGTAGTGCTGGAATAATCAGAGCAGAAGTGTTTTAAGTTCGATTTTATATATAGCATCTTCATGTTTTGCAAAGTATGAGGCGTCCAGAAGGACCCTGAAATCTTGGGTTTATATTTTTTTAATACAAAATTTAATTTTATTAAAAAAATGTTAAAATATTGAATACAGAATTTATCAAAAAAATAATTTGAAATAATAAAATTATAGTTTTCAACAATTATTTAAAAATATCTAGCATTTCAGGGCTTACAAACTATAAGGCGTCCGGAATGACACTGAAATCTTGGGTTTATATTTTTTCATTACAAAATTCAATTTATTAAAAAAATGTTAAAATATTCAATACAGAATTAAGCAAAACAATTATTTTAAATATTCAAAATATAATTTTCAACTATTATTTAAATATATCTAGCTCTTGACTGTTCAAAAAGTAGGACCCTGATATCTTGGGTTTATATTTTCATATTACAAAATTCAATTTATTAAAAAAATGTTAAAATATTCAATGCAGAATTAGGCTAAGCCGTAATTTCTCAAGCCTTCACAATTAAATATTAAAATTATAATTTTCAAACATATTAATTAAAATCTTAGACTAAATAAACGCTAGAAAGGCAACTTCTCCTATAGCCAAACTTTCAACATTAAACTTAAAAATCTTACAACTAAATATTCGCTAGAAAGGCAATTTCTCCACAGCTAAATTCCAGGCGGGCAGACCACGACAAACATAAATGCAAGAATTATAAATCTTAGGCTCTATTTTGCCCTGCTGAACTTTAGTCAAAATACCCGATAGGCTGCCCATTTGATAGTTGGAATGTTGTGCCAAAGTTTCAGTAACACCTTTTAATGCTGTTGATGTAAGACTTTAATTAATATAGTTATTAAAAAGAGTCTTTCGATTACGCTACCTTTAACAGTGCCCTGAGATATCCAGGCCGCCAAATTAATTTGTGACCAGGGTATAACCTGTTGATTTGTAGGCGTTGTCCACTGACTCAACACACTTGCTGACACATTATCCATATTGGAATCGAGAGCGGGCATTAAAGTGCCCACCACAGTGGGACATAGTGCACCATGATAATAATCATGTGCACCATATAAAGCACTATATAGTCCTGTGCTCAGCACACGCGTTGAATCGCAGCCAAATAGAAAGACAACACCTTTAATGCGATTGCGATAAATAACACGACTTGAGACATACTGCAAAGTGGAGCCATGACCCGCATAGCTGAAATAACAATAATTTAACTTTAATAAAATATCAAATTATGTTGTTAATTAAAGCTATACATACACAAAGCAATCGGCATTAAAGGCCTGCTCAAGCATAATTTGCTCTGTGGGCACCGTTTCGAATAAATGCTGCCAATGGCTTAGCCAATATTCCAAAAAGCCGCGCCAACGACGTCCTGAATTGACCAAATCAGATTCTGGATTAATTATTGTCAAGCCACGCTTTATATTGACCGTGTAATAACCATGTTGTATTTGTGGCTTGTGGAATTTATATAGACGCCACAAATTGTGCAGGGATTTAATGCGTGTGCATTCCTGCATAGGCGCCAGCTGCTCCCAATGCATATGATCCAAGCGCTGTAAAGAAAATCTGAATTAGAAATTATACAAAAATATAAAAATTTAGTTTTTCCTTACCTCATCTACTATTAGTATAATAGGAAAACGTTTTGAAACCAGCGGCTCGCGCGCTTCCAGCTGCCGCCAATCGTTGACGAAACTCATGAGCAATTTATACACCAACAAGGGATCAGTCTCATTATTATTGTCATTATTGGCCAGTTCGTAACTTAGTTTTTTTATTTTGTCGAATCTCAAACGATTTGCATGTAGAGCAGCTTGGGAAAGTAGGATGCGCTGATGATTGTTCCACTTATGTGCCAGACAAAATGCATCCACACGGCTATAGACAGTCTTGGTTTGTTGCTGCACTGCAGCGCAGTCATAGCGTTTGCCCAGAAACATAATGCCATATGGTGTAAAAGCGTTGTTCAGATCGAATATAAGTTTCTGCAAAGTAAATGTTATTGGAAAGTGGAGTTTATATATTTTTTAAATTTATTTATATTATAATTTTGTCTCGAAATGTGTAATGCATAGAATGACACGTATCCGACCCCATAAAGTATATGTATTCCTGCTCAGGACGACGAGCTAAGTCGAAATAGCCATGTCCGTCTATTTTTATGCTTACTTTTTGGCTTTACCTTTTGAGCTATCTTGATAAAACTTGGCACAGATGTCGCTGAATATTGTATTTAGTTTGTATGTCAAAATCAGCACGATCGGACTACTATATTATATAGCTGCTATGGGAACAAACGGAGACACTTCAGTTTTATGAAAGTTTTTGGATGAAAAAGTTTTTTGTTTTTAAGGATATCAAAACCAAACTTGGCATATCTGATAGAGTTTGACTGAAATCTGAACACTATATCATATAGCTGCCATAGTAACAATCGGTGGCGTATTTACAATTTTTTTAAAAGACCATTGCAAGGGTATATAGCTTCGGCGTGCCGAAGTTAGCCGTTTCTTTCTTGTTATTTAAAAGCTCACAGTTCGCCCATATTCTGCAGGAATGGTCGTATTAAACCTAATATGTAGGAACTTACAGCGTCCTTTATTTTCTTTCAAAGAACTTGATTACTTTTATTATATTTTATAACCATGTTTTTATTTGGGGACTTGATTTTAACCTGTGGATTATCCTTTTGCCAGTCTATAAACGTGTCTCTTTCAAAGGTTTTGGTATTGACTTGGACTTTTTTTGCTCGATTTTCTCTTGTTATCTTTTTTTCCCGTTTCAATTCATCAAAGTCTGTCTCCAAGCTGATCACTAAACTTTATACTGTTCTATTTGTTGCACCTGAGATTATTAACATAGTACACTTTGATTTCCGCTCTAGTTTCAAATACGTTAATGTTGCCTTTCAAAGAATTTCGCATTTAAGTTGCAACGCACCGTCATATGATTCTCGAAAGCATTCAATTCTTTCCAATAATGAGCTTTAGCTTCCTTGGTATTTACATCCAACGGAGCGAAGCTAACCACGCGTCTGTAGCGTTCCACCAAAGTGGCATATTCTTTGAAGATTCCGCCCAGTGTTGAGCTATTGATGCGCAGACATATTGGTCCCAATTCGGAGCTGCGACAATGACGCAGTAGGCTCATAAATATATCACCATTGGCTGCAGATATATCAGCGAATGTGGAGTATGTGGTGGCGGGATTAAAACTCTTGCATAGCTGCAGCACACACCATTCCTGTGGCAGCTGTTGGCACACCTCGACGATGTGTGCAAGGCCTGTTGCAGGATCTTGAATATCCTGCAAAAAATCTAGCTTATCTTTGGTTGGCAGCTTGGCGTTTGCCATTTTTTGACTTTGCTCATATTTTTGGAGATCCTTTATTATGTTTTTAAAAAAATTGTTACTGCAAAATGATAGTTTGATATTTACATAATGCTGATTGATGGCTTTTATTTGGAAATACTTTACTTTTGGTAATCCCATTTTTCTTTGGCGCTGGCATCCTTTACAATATCTTCCACGGTAAGCTGATAATTTTCAAGCTGTTGCGCCTCAGTTGTGAGCCGTATATCGGAGCATTGAAAAAGCGATTTCACTTGGTAGTAAATTGAGTTGTCCTGATTGCCATTACGATATTCTTCGTCCGCACGCAGCAAATTGTATTCTAAAAAAAAAAAATTAATAAATCTACACGCTGACGACTCCTGCAACACTCTTTATTTACCTTTTGCTTCGGGTCCCGCTTGCACGCTTGTTTGACCCAATATTTGCTCGTCCGTTGCAATTAAATCGGACATTGTATGTGTTAAAATTATATTTAAATTTATTTTGCAATTATAATTCGAAGAGTCGCGCAGTTTTTTTTGTCATGTCACAAGTAGAGCTGCAATTCATTCGATTATAGATCGATCAAAACAATTTTATTTAAATCGATTATTTCATTCGAACTGTGATGAGCACGTACGGCTTGCAACACTGCCAAGTATCGATAGGCGCATGCACGAACTATCGTTTACAGTATTTTTCCTAACACATTTTGTGGCAGTGCGCGCGCGAAGCGAATTTATTTTTAAATAGTGTAAATATGTGAAATTTCATAATTAAATAAACTAAGTGCAATGCTAATATGGTATGTAAAAGTTTGCTAAACCGAAGAGCTAAAAAGTCATGCGCTGCGAGTGCATTTATAAACAATAAACAAAAATATGAATTCTATGTGTTGTATTTGAATATTTTATGCAACATTTTCAAGCACTTTATTTAAATTGTTATATTATGTGAGGCAAACTGGGAATATTGGGTTTATTTTCGAGTTCTTTTTATAGATTTGTAAATATTAATTAACTTTTAAGGTCTTTATAAATGGTGAGTATAGTAGTGCTGGAATAATCAGAGCAGAAGTGTTTTAAGTTCGATTTTATATATAGCATCTTCATGTTTTGCAAAGTATGAGGCGTCCAGAAGGACCCTGAAATCTTGGGTTTATATTTTTTTAATACAAAATTTAATTTTATTAAAAAAATGTTAAAATATTGAATACAGAATTTATCAAAAAAATAATTTGAAATAATAAAATTATAGTTTTCAACAATTATTTAAAAATATCTAGCATTTCAGGGCTTACAAACTATAAGGCGTCCGGAATGACACTGAAATCTTGGGTTTATATTTTTTCATTACAAAATTCAATTTATTAAAAAAATGTTAAAATATTCAATACAGAATTAAGCAAAACAATTATTTTAAATATTCAAAATATAATTTTCAACTATTATTTAAATATATCTAGCTCTTGACTGTTCAAAAAGTAGGACCCTGATATCTTGGGTTTATATTTTCATATTACAAAATTCAATTTATTAAAAAAATGTTAAAATATTCAATGCAGAATTAGGCTAAGCCGTAATTTCTCAAGCCTTCACAATTAAATATTAAAATTATAATTTTCAAACATATTAATTAAAATCTTAGACTAAATAAACGCTAGAAAGGCAACTTCTCCTACAGCCAAACTTTCAACATTAAACTTAAAAATCTTACAACTAAATATTCGCTAGAAAGGCAATTTCTCCACAGCTAAATTCCAGGCGGGCAGACCACGACAAACATAAATGCAAGAATTATAAATCTTACGCTCTATTTTGCCCTGCTGAACTTTAGTCAAAATACCCGATAGGCTGCCCATTTGATAGTTGGAATGTTGTGCCAAAGTTTCAGTAACACCTTTTAATGCTGTTGATGTAAGACTTTAATTAATATAGTTATTAAAAAGAGTCTTTCGATTACGCTACCTTTAACAGTGCCCTGAGATATCCAGGCCGCCAAATTAATTTGTGACCAGGGTATAACCTGTTGATTTGTAGGCGTTGTCCACTGACTCAACACACTTGCTGACACATTATCCATATTGGAATCGAGAGCGGGCATTAAAGTGCCCACCACAGTGGGACATAGTGCACCATGATAATAATCATGTGCACCATATAAAGCACTATATAGTCCTGTGCTCAGCACACGCGTTGAATCGCAGCCAAATAGAAAGACAACACCTTTAATGCGATTGCGATAAATAACACGACTTGAGACATACTGCAAAGTGGAGCCATGACCCGCATAGCTGAAATAACAATAATTTAACTTTAATAAAATATCAAATTATGTTGTTAATTAAAGCTATACATACACAAAGCAATCGGCATTAAAGGCCTGCTCAAGCATAATTTGCTCTGTGGGCACCGTTTCGAATAAATGCTGCCAATGGCTTAGCCAATATTCCAAAAAGCCGCGCCAACGACGTCCCGAATTGACCAAATCAGATTCTGGATTAATTATTGTCAAGCCACGCTTTATATTGACCGTGTAATAACCATGTTGTATTTGTGGCTTGTGGAATTTATATAGACGCCACAAATTGTGCAGGGATTTAATGCGTGTGCATTCCTGCATAGGCGCCAGCTGCTCCCAATGCATATGATCCAAGCGCTGTAAAGAAAATCTGAATTAGAAATTATACAAAAATATAAAAATTTAGTTTTTGCTTACCTCATCTACTATTAGTATAATAGGAAAACGTTTTGAAACCAGCGGCTCGCGCGCTTCCAGCTGCCGCCAATCGTTGACGAAACTCATGAGCAATTTATACACCAACAAGGGATCAGTCTCATTATTATTGTCATTATTGGCCAGTTCGTAACTTAGTTTTTTTATTTTGTCGAATCTCAAATGATTTGCATGTAGAGCAGCTTGGGAAAGTAGTATACGCTTATGATTGTTCCACTTATGTGCCAGACAAAATGCATCCACACGGCTATAGACAGTCTTGGTTTGTTGCTGCACTGCAGCGCAGTCATAGCGTTTGCCCAGAAACATAATGCCATATGGTGTAAAAGCGTTGTTCAGATCAAATATAAGTTTCTGCAAAGTAAATGTTATTGGAAAGTGGAGTTTATATATTTTTTAAATTTATTTATATTATAATTTTGTCTCGAAATGTGTAATGCATAGAATGACACGTATCCGACCCCATAAAGTATATGTATTCCTGCTCAGGACGACGAGCTAAGTTGAAATAGCCATGTCCGTCTATTTTTATGCTTACTTTTTGGCTTTACCTTTTGAGCTATCTTGATAAAACTTGGCACAGATGTCGCTGAATATTGTATTTAGTTTGTATGTCAAAATCAGCACGATCGGACTACTATATTATATAGCTGCTATGGGAACAAACGGAGACACTTCAGTTTTATGAAAGTTTTTGGATGAAAAAGTTTTTTGTTTTTAAGGATATCAAAACCAAACTTGGCATATCTGATAGAGTTTGACTGAAATCTGAACACTATATCATATAGCTGCCATAGTAACAATCGGTGGCGTATTTACAATTTTTTTAAAAGACCATTGCAAGGGTATATAGCTTCGGCGTGCCGAAGTTAGCCGTTTCTTTCTTGTTATTTAAAAGCTCACAGTTCGCCCATATTCTGCAGGAATGGTCGTATTAAACCTAATATGTAGGAACTTACAGCGTCCTTTATTTTCTTTCAAAGAACTTGATTACTTTTATTATATTTTATAACCATGTTTTTATTTGGGGACTTGATTTTAACCTGTGGATTATCCTTTTGCCAGTCTATAAACGTGTCTCTTTCAAAGGTTTTGGTATTGACTTGGACTTTTTTTGCTCGATTTTCTCTTGTTATCTTTTTTTCCCGTTTCAATTCATCAAAGTCTGTCTCCAAGCTGATCACTAAACTTTATACTGTTCTATTTGTTGCACCTGAGATTAATAACATAGTACACTTTGATTTTCGCTCTAGTTTCAAATACGTTAATGTTGCCTTTCAAAGAATTTCGCATTTAAGTTGCAACGCACCGTCATATGATTCTCGAAAGCATTCAATTCTTTCCAATAATGAGCTTTAGCTTCCTTGGTATTTACATCCAACGGAGCGAAGCTAACCACGCGTCTGTAGCGTTCCACCAAAGTGGCATATTCTTTGAAGATTCCGCCCAGCGTTGAGCTATTGATGCGCAGACATATTGGTCCCAATTCGGAGCTGCGACAATGACGCAGTAGGCTCATAAATATATCACCATTGGCTGCAGATATATCAGCGAATGTGGAGTATGTGGTGGCGGGATTAAAACTCTTGCATAGCTGCAGCACACACCATTCCTGTGGCAGCTGTTGGCACACCTCGACGATGTGTGCAAGGCCTGTTGCAGGATCTTGAATATCCTGCAAAAAATCTAGCTTATCTTTGGTTGGCAGCTTGGCGTTTGCCATTTTTTGACTTTGCTCATATTTTTGGAGATCCTTTATTATGTTTTTAAAAAAATTGTTACTGCAAAATGATAGTTTGATATTTACATAATGCTGATTGATGGCTTTTATTTGGAAATACTTTACTTTTGGTAATCCCATTTTTCTTTGGCGCTGGCATCCTTTACAATATCTTCCACGGTAAGCTGATAATTTTCAAGCTGTTGCGCCTCAGTTGTGAGCCGTATATCGGAGCATTGAAAAAGCGATTTCACTTGGTAGTAAATTGAGTTGTCCTGATTGCCATTACGATATTCTTCGTCCGCACGCAGCAAATTGTATTCTAAAAAAAAAAAATTAATAAATCTACACGCTGACGACTCCTGCAACACTCTTTATTTACCTTTTGCTTCGGGTCCCGCTTGCACGCTTGTTTGACCCAATATTTGCTCGTCCGTTGCAATTAAATCGGACATTGTATGTGTTAAAATTATATTTAAATTTATTTTGCAATTATAATTCGAAGAGTCGCGCAGTTTTTTTTGTCATGTCACAAGTAGAGCTGCAATTCATTCGATTATAGATCGATCAAAACAATTTTATTTAAATCGATTATTTCATTCGAACTGTGATGAGCACGTACGGCTTGCAACACTGCCAAGTATCGATAGGCGCATGCACGAACTATCGTTTACAGTATTTTTCCTAACACATTTTGTGGCAGTGCGCGCGCGAAGCGAATTTATTTTTAAATAGTGTAAATATGTGAAATTTCATAATTAAATAAACTAAGTGCAATGCTAATATGGTATGTAAAAGTTTGCTAAACCGAAGAGCTAAAAAGTCATGCGCTGCGAGTGCATTTATAAACAATAAACAAAAATATGAATTCTATGTGTTGTATTTGAATATTTTATGCAACATTTTCAAGCACTTTATTTAAATTGTTATATTATGTGAGGCAAACTGGGAATATTGGGTTTATTTTCGAGTTCTTTTTATAGATTTGTAAATATTAATTAACTTTTAAGGTCTTTATAAATGGTGAGTATAGTAGTGCTGGAATAATCAGAGCAGAAGTGTTTTAAGTTCGATTTTATATATAGCATCTTCATGTTTTGCAAAGTATGAGGCGTCCAGAAGGACCCTGAAATCTTGGGTTTATATTTTTTTAATACAAAATTTAATTTTATTAAAAAAATGTTAAAATATTGAATACAGAATTTATCAAAAAAATAATTTGAAATAATAAAATTATAGTTTTCAACAATTATTTAAAAATATCTAGCATTTCAGGGCTTACAAACTATAAGGCGTCCGGAATGACACTGAAATTTTGGGTTTATATTTTTTCATTACAAAATTCAATTTATTAAAAAAATGTTAAAATATTCAATACAGAATTAAGCAAAACAATTATTTTAAATATTCAAAATATAATTTTCAACTATTATTTAAATATATCTAGCTCTTGACTGTTCAAAAAGTAGGACCCTGATATCTTGGGTTTATATTTTCATATTACAAAATTCAATTTATTAAAAAAATGTTAAAATATTCAATGCAGAATTAGGCTAAGCCGTAATTTCTCAAGCCTTCACAATTAAATATTAAAATTATAATTTTCAAACATATTAATTAAAATCTTAGACTAAATAAACGCTAGAAAGGCAACTTCTCGTACAGCCAAACTTTCAACATTAAACTTAAAAATCTTACAATTAAATATTCGCTAGAAAGGCAATTTCTCCACAGCTAAATTCCAGGCGGGCAGACCACGACAAACATAAATGCAAGAATTATAAATCTTACGCTCTATTTTGCCCTGCTGAACTTTAGTCAAAATACCCGATAGGCTGCCCATTTGATAGTTGGAATGTTGTGCCAAAGTTTCAGTAACACCTTTTAATGCTGTTGATGTAAGACTTTAATTAATATAGTTATTAAAAAGAGTCTTTCGATTACGCTACCTTTAACAGTGCCCTGAGATATCCAGGCCGCCAAATTAATTTGTGACCAGGGTATAACCTGTTGATTTGTAGGCGTTGTCCACTGACTCAACACACTTGCTGACACATTATCCATATTGGAATCGAGAGCGGGCATTAAAGTGCCCACCACAGTGGGACATAGTGCACCATGATAATAATCATGTGCACCATATAAAGCACTATATAGTCCTGTGCTCAGCACACGCGTTGAATCGCAGCCAAATAGAAAGACAACACCTTTAATGCGATTGCGATAAATAACACGACTTGAGACATACTGCAAAGTGGAGCCATGACCCGCATAGCTGAAATAACAATAATTTAACTTTAATAAAATATCAAATTATGTTGTTAATTAAAGCTATACATACACAAAGCAATCGGCATTAAAGGCCTGCTCAAGCATAATTTGCTCTGTGGGCACCGTTTCGAATAAATGCTGCCAATGGCTTAGCCAATATTCCAAAAAGCCGCGCCAACGACGTCCCGAATTGACCAAATCAGATTCTGGATTAATTATTGTCAAGCCACGCTTTATATTGACCGTGTAATAACCATGTTGTATTTGTGGCTTGTGGAATTTATATAGACGCCACAAATTGTGCAGGGATTTAATGCGTGTGCATTCCTGCATAGGCGCCAGCTGCTCCCAATGCATATGATCCAAGCGCTGTAAAGAAAATCTGAATTAGAAATTATACAAAAATATAAAAATTTAGTTTTTGCTTACCTCATCTACTATTAGTATAATAGGAAAACGTTTTGAAACCAGCGGCTCGCGCGCTTCCAGCTGCCGCCAATCGTTGACGAAACTCATGAGCAATTTATACACCAACAAGGGATCAGTCTCATTATTATTGTCATTATTGGCCAGTTCGTAACTTAGTTTTTTTATTTTGTCGAATCTCAAATGATTTGCATGTAGAGCAGCTTGGGAAAGTAGTATACGCTTATGATTGTTCCACTTATGTGCCAGACAAAATGCATCCACACGGCTATAGACAGTCTTGGTTTGTTGCTGCACTGCAGCGCAGTCATAGCGTTTGCCCAGAAACATAATGCCATATGGTGTAAAAGCGTTGGTCAGATCGAATATAAGTTTCTGCAAAGTAAATGTTATTGGAAAGTGGAGTTTATATATTTTTTAAATTTATTTATAATTATAATTTTGTCTCGAAATGTGTAATGCATAGAATGACACGTATCCGACCCCATAAAGTATATGTATTCCTGCTCAGGACGACGAGCTAAGTCGAAATAGCCATGTCCGTCTATTTTTATGCTTACTTTTTGGCTTTACCTTTTGAGCTATCTTGATAAAACTTGGCACAGATGTCGCTGAATATTGTATTTAGTTTGTATGTCAAAATCAGCACGATCGGACTACTATATCATATAGCTGCTATGGGAACAAACGGAGACTCTTCAGTTTTATGAAAATTTTTGGATGAAAAAGTTTTTTGTTTTTAAGGATATCAAAACCAAACTTGGCATATCTGATAGAGTTTGACTGAAATCTGAACACTATATCATATAGCTGCCATAGTAACAATCGGTGGCGTATTTACAATTTTTTTAAAAGACCATTGCAAGGGTATATAGCTTCGGCGTGCCGAAGTTAGCCGTTTCTTTCTTGTTATTTAAAAGCTCACAGTTCGCCCATATTCTGCAGGAATGGTCGTATTAAACCTAATATGTAGGAACTTACAGCGTCCTTTATTTTCTTTCAAAGAACTTGATTACTTTTATTATATTTTATAACCATGTTTTTATTTGGGGACTTGATTTTAACCTGTGGATTATCCTTTTGCCAGTCTATAAACGTGTCTCTTTCAAAGGTTTTGGTATTGACTTGGACTTTTTTTGCTCGATTTTCTCTTGTTATCTTTTTTTCCCGTTTCAATTCATCAAAGTCTGTCTCCAAGCTGATCACTAAACTTTATACTGTTCTATTTGTTGCACCTGAGATTATTAACATAGTACACTTTGATTTCCGCTCTAGTTTCAAATACGTTAATGTTGCCTTTCAAAGAATTTCGCATTTAAGTTGCAACGCACCGTCATATGATTCTCGAAAGCATTCAATTCTTTCCAATAATGAGCTTTAGCTTCCTTGGTATTTACATCCAACGGAGCGAAGCTAACCACGCGTCTGTAGCGTTCCACCAAATTTTTTTTTTTTTTTTTTTTTTTTTTTTTTTTTTTTTTTTTTTTTTTTTTTTTTTTTTTTTTTTTTTTTTTTTTTTTTTTTTTTTTTTTTTTTTTTTTTTTGCCGCCTAATGCGCAAAAGCTCTCCTGCTGCTGCTGCTATTGTTGCTGTTGTTGTAGGTCCTGTGCTGCGCTGTCCGTTTATTCATTCATAAAAACGCAGCGACTGGAAAGTTCTCGTAGTTCGGCAGTTGTTGTTGGCCAAAAGCTCTGCTTTGTAAAACACTCAGAAAACTGTGTCAATCTTGTCCAACACACACACATACCACATACATAGTTACATGTGTCTCTAAAATGTATGTACAATATACATTACATTGGCTCCCCGGTGAACCACACCCTCCAGTTGCCCTAAAAAACCTTACGCAACAACAAAAACGACACACGCACATTGCCAACTAAGTATAGCAACAATATATTAAGTACTTTTACATTTGACTACATTCTTTTTTTAACGCCCAAGCGCGACTTTTGCGACAGCGACTGCAGCAACGGCTTTGGCGTTATGCGTGGGGTTTGTGTGCATGTGTGTGCGTGTAAAGGTCTGACGTCAGTGCGCCAGGCGCATTTCGTTGTTGCTGTTGTTTTTATTGGCCGCTCTCTCAGCTGTAGCTGCAGCCGCAGCTTGCAGTTTCAATTGCGATGCCGCTGTTGCCCCGCCCCGCACGCTCTACTTTCGGCTTTGGTGTCGGGTTATTGAAATACATATGTAGATCCATATAGTACATATGTATATATATGTATTCATCGGTAGTTACACCCTATACCCATTAAAAATGGTTAAAAGGGGGTCATAAAATAGTGCAAATGTATGTAACAGGTGTTACATAAGTCGAGTATTCTTTAATCCTATTGCAACATATTCTATGTAAAAATTTCACTTATCCACCATATTCCACTTGCTTGGAGTTATATTAAATATTTGTCGAAATGCGATTTTTTAACTTTATTTTTTTTTCTCTTCGAAGTTGTATATAAATTGATGAACTTGATCTGTGTATGGTATACGGCAGTTCATATAGCAATTTCAATTTATTGCAGCGTAATGGCGGCAGCAGTGACAGCATCAATATTATTGCAGCCAGCATTTGCAGCATATTTATCGTCAACTTGAAGTAGCTTTCGTTAAATATTGAAAGCACGCCATTGCTCTTCCAGCCTCCAGCCAAACCAGCAACGCTTTGGTCACATTATTATTGATATTAGTTTGTTATTGTTGTTCAGTTTGTAAATCAGTTTTTGAGAACCGCTTGCAAAATTAGTATACGATCATGATTTTTCTACTTTGGTGCCAGACAAAATGCACGGCGATAGATAATCTTGGTTTTTTGCTGAACTGCATCGAATTTTTTGGGAGTGACTTGTGCTAACTAAGCCTTTAAATATTTGTTCGCCTCATTAGTCCCAACATAATTTGCTCTATTCTCATGTTCAACGTGTTTCCAAACTTCCAAATGCTGCTCGTTTACAATCTGCGTTTAGCTGTTGAATTTCATGCTACTGCGCCTCAGTTTCTCCGCACGCGGCGATATGTATTCTAAAGAAAAAACCAAAATTAATAAATAAATTAGATTAAAATAGCTTACCAGTTTACTCTTGAGTAGCAAGGTAAAAGGCCACTATAAATAATTTTTTTTATATTCACGTTTTTATACATTCTTTGTCATTCATCATTTGAGCGACGCGCAGTGTAAATTTACAGCTGACGACTCACACAACACTCCGTTATTTACCTTTTGTGTCCAGTTCCACTTGCACGCTTGTTTCTCCATACATTTGCTCGTCCATTGCAATTAAATTGCACATTCTGTGTGTCTTAATATTTTGTTTAAATGTATTTTATAATAATAATAATTTGCAGCGGTGCAGCTCTGCATGTTACAAGTTGTTATTATATTTACATATTATTTTAGAGCAGTGCTAACAACAGCGGCTTAGAAACGCTTTGCAACACTGCCAAGTATCGATAGGCACATGCACGCACAATCGTTTGCAGCATTTTTTAGTACATTTTGTGTCATAGCGCGCGCCAAAATTTTTATAAAGTGTAAAGTGAAAATATGTGAAATTTGATATTTGTATACAAAATTTTTTATTTACAATGGTAAGCTAGTAATTTGCTAAGCAGAGAATTAAAAAGTCATGTGCTACGAGTGCATTTAGAAACATTGAAGGGAAAATGCAGCGTTTTTGCTGCTGCTACTCCTATTTTGCTGTGTTCCTGTTCTCTATTCATTCATAAAAACGTAGCGACTGGAAAGTTTACGTTGAAGCTTTGCGCAGCGGCGCAGATTACTCAAAACTTCCAGAAAACTGTATTAAACGTCGCAATCAGACTTAAAATCATAGATAAAAATCTATGTAGCTTGCGCAGGAGGGGGCAACGTGAATGTCCCACACTTTTCGACTTATAATTCTTCTTCTTATACAAAAAAACGATAAGAAAAAACAATGCAGCGGCGTTTGGCGTTGTGCGTGGGTTTCTGTGCATGTGTGTGCGTAAAGTTTTGACGTCAGAGCACTTGGCGCATTTCAATTTGTGTGCGTGTATTGTTGTTGTTGTTTTTATTGGCCGCTCTCTCAGCTGTAGCTGCGGCTGCAGCTTGCAGGCTCAATTGCGATGCCCCACCCCACCCCGCACGCTCTAATTTCGGCTTGGGCTAGTGTAATTGAAATAAGTACATGCATACACTCATGCACATAAATATATGTACGTATTTAGCGTTATTTAGTGGTAATTACACCCTATACCCGTTAAATATGAATAAAATTGAGTATTAAAGCAGCGCAAATGTATGTAACAACTGCAATTTCGACTCCTCTTACACTTTATTAATGTTTATTAAATTTATTCCCCTCCATTATAAAAACACAAAAAAAAAAAAAAAAAGAATAGAGAATTTTAAGGAACCCTTATGTCTTATATAGTGACTGCTAAGCCCGGTTGACAATTATAGGCGCACAAGTGTGCAAAAAACATCGCCTACAAGTATGCAATACTTTCACTGGGTTATAAAAATTTGTTAGTATTGTTTTTATACTCTTTGTTATACCCTTGCAAAAAGGTATCATAATTTTGTCTTGAAATGTGTAATGCATAGACGTCTCCGACCCCATAAAGAATATATATTCCTGATCAGGACGACCAGCTCAGTCGATCGAAGGTATACATCAGTTCATATAGCAATTTCAATTTATTGCAGCGTGACGACAATCAGCATCAATATTATTGCAGCCAGCATTCGCCGCAATGTGAGCTTATTGATGTTCAACTTCGTTAAATCTTTCGTTAAATATTGAAAGCGCGTCGACGCAGCACTTGTCATTTTCTCGCTGTCGCTCTCTTTCACTCTCTTTGTCTGTCTTACATTTTGTGTGTGTTTTTGTTGTGTATTGTTGCGCTGTTCGCGTCGTCGTCACAGCCGGCTGCGCTGTTTGGTCGCAGCACTCAGCATCCTTTCTACTTATTAATTTTGATGTTGCTTTTCACTTTTACTTTGTGTATGTTTTAAACGTGCTTTAGTCGCAGCCTAATATTGTGTCTGTATGTGTGTGTGTGTGTATGTCAGTGTTGAGCAAGTCACCAAAAGTCCCTTGACAATCATCTGTTGTTGTTGTTGTTTTTGTTGCTGTTGCTGCTTAGTTGTCGTCGTTGTCATAAAATGTTCACTTGTGCTAAGCACACGTTCAATCATTTTTTAACAGCGGCATTAAAACAACCAACTACACACACACACCTCACACCCCGAAGCACTTGGCAACCCTTTGCATTATTTATTAAGCTAAAGAAAAAAAAGAAGGATTCTGGCACGTACATACATACACGTATATATATGTATATATTTTGTATGTAGGTGTATAGAGTACCTGAGAGCGGGTTGAGTGCGTCGTGTATGTCTTACAAATTATAACATTAATATTACATTAACGCACACAAACGTGCATGCACATACACACACACATATGCATTGGGGAGATATTAAATGGCAAAAACTTTAATTTGACGTTTCTAACAACAAAGCAACATATAAAAAAACATAAATGTAACAGAACACGAAGAGCAGCAACAGAAGCAGCAGCAGCAGCAGCCACCCCAAAAAAATAAAACAAAAAAAAGGAAAAAAAATATGGCACACATTCCAACAGTTGCAGCGATGCTGACGTCGACAGCGACGCTTTATCAGAGATTCCGCTGCCAGCTGCTGCTGCTGCTGCTGCTGCTATGACAGCGACGTCGGCTGCTGTTTCGTTCATTTCTCTGCTCTGCTCGCAAAGTCAAAGCGATTTTCGAAGTCGACGGTTGTGTGGCTCGCGCTGCTTTGCTTCGGTGCTGCTTTTCAAAAGCAACTGACAAAAAAACGCTTTAAAATATTCAAAAAAAATAAAAAAAAATAAATAGCATTAAAAAAATAAAAAAAAATAAATAGCATTAAAAAAATAACACTAAAAACACACTACCATGTCTAACTAACTGCAAAAAATTCAGCATCAAAAAGTATGTAAGGCGAGCAAAAGAAAAGGACAACAACAACAGAAAAATGCACAGTATGCTTTTAGGGAGCGCCCCATGCAACATCAATTGTTAAAAAGTGTAAAGTGTGTGCTTGCAAGAAAAATATAAACGTTATTTAAGTAAATTAAGGTGTGGTGATTTATGCAACTTTTTAGCCACACGCACGAGCACAGGGGCGACGACAGACACACATATACAAGCGAGCGGTCGGGGGGGGTTCTTAAAGGCGGGGGCTGTAGCAGTAGCCCAAGCGACTGCACATACCTCTAAGCTAAGCGCACACACACACACACACTTATACAGCGCACAGAGAAGAGGCATACAAAATAAAGGATAACGACGACGAACAAGCGTGCAAAAGCAAAAAAGAAATCGAAATTAAAATATATGCTGTACAACAACAGCAGCAGCAACAACAACAGCAACAACAACAACAGCGTAGGCAATTTTCGGCTGTCGCTGTAATTCGAAGCTCATCTGCGCTGCTTTGCTCTCTGCTGCTGCTGCTGCTGCGACTGCTGTTTTACGCTCTCTCTCTGTCTCTCTATCCATCTCTGATAGAGTGGGCCGCTCTGTATAAGTGTGCGTGCGTGCGTGCTTGCCTTCGTCAAGTGAAAACACATCTTGGCTTCGTTAAGTTTTGTAGGTATTTTGGCAGCACACAGCAAAAGCTACACACACAAATTTACTGAGCGACAAAATGTCCTCGTCATCTGCTGTGTGATAAATAAAAATTCACATAATAAATAAACAGTAAAATTATCACATAAATAACAAATTTAATATATATATTAAACATTTAAAAAAAAAAAATATATAAATAAAAAAACGAGCCACAAAGGAATTGCATAAAATTGTGCAGCGAAAATAACAGTGTGTTTTGCTGGGTGAATTTTTTTTTTCTTCATAAAGGCTAAAGGCGTTGCCAAATCAAAAGCTACAAGAAGCAGCAAAGCAACGAACACACAGTTTAACTAACATTTAAACAAATAATAAAAAAAAAACACAGGCACAACTATAAGCATAAATTAATCATACGCACCGTTAAACACAGCAAAAAATAAAGAATAAAAAAAAAAACCAAAAGCAAAAAAAAAAGCACAAAAAAGTGAAATTTTCTAGTGACATTGTGACAAAAGCATTAATAAATAATATGCATATAACAATCATACATACATATATACCTAGTATATAGTATATAAAAGGATAAAAGAAAACGATAAGAAGCAAAGGCACATTTGGCTGTTCTATTATTTAACTGCCTTTCAACACACATGTTTCAACTTGACGAAAGCTGATTGAAAGCCGCTTTCAACAACACAGCATCCAACGGTGAACGGCGAAAGAGCGCAAAGTCAGAGAGCGGGCGTAAGCGTGCGTGAGCGAGAGAGAGGGAGTGTGTGTGTGTGTGTGTGAGTGTGAGTGACAACAGCAGCGACGTCAACGTCAATCCGCTCAATATTTATATTGCACGAGACCAAGGAAAAAAAAACTCCAAAACTCCTCCCGAACGCTAAACGCAGACGCCACTAGGTCCTGAGCTTTCAGAGACTCTATCTCTGGTGCCTGGCCCATAAAAAAAAGAAAAAAATTAAAAAATAAAAATAAAGCATAAATAGACATTCAGCCGCAGCACCAAAATAAATAACATCTGACAGCAGCTGCTGCTGCTGCTCCTGCTGCTACTGGTGCTCCACCCACAATTCGTTTCGTGTGTGTCTCAGGACATCTAAGCAATATTCGCAAAACAAAACAAAATAAACAAAGTTACCGTTACAGCTGTGTAACTGTAACGATAACTGTAACTACAATCAAGCACTAACAAATTAGCAATAAACGCACCACAAATATATATATAAATAAACAAATTAAAAGCTTAAAAACACGCAATGGGTGCCAAGGAAAGTGTCGAAGCGGCCGTTAAAATGAATGCCGATGGTTGGGGCCACGTGGAGGTGTGTATACAAATAGATAATAATATGTCTAAGAATAATACAATTAAATACTTATAAGATATATGGTTGGTTTAAAATTTGTGTAGGAAACGTGAGCTGTAACAATATTTAGCAATTTATAATTAATTAAGCTATTGTTGATTATTTAAAAAAGTTTCTTTATATTAAATTTGTAGAAAAGCCTACTTAGCTCTATATTTTTTTCCAAGAACTATTTTCTTATGCTCATTTTAATAACACTCTCGAATTTTTTAAACTTTCTGACTTTTACTTCAATCAATTTATTGCCGATTTTTTTAAATTAAATTAAATTAAAAATCATCACAAAAATTTAAAAAAAAAAAAAAAAGAAAAAATAGAAGATATTTTAGATGTTAAAGAAGTTTTTAATATAACAAAGCATAATTTATTTAGTTGACAGTTGATGAACATATTCTACTCATATTAAAAGCCACGCTATAACAAACTGCAAAGTTTTTAATCCCTGAATATATCTCTAAATTGATTGAATTTATAATATTTTCATAATTATACCCTTGCAAAAGGATATTTGGATTTTGTCTCGATATGTGTTGAAGGAGACATCTCCGACCCCATGAAGTATATATATTTTAGATCAGGACAACGAGCTGAGTCGATATAGCCATGCCCGTCTGTCTGTCCGTCTATTTCTATGCTTCTTTCTATTTATAGCCCTACTTATAAGCTTTTTATGGAATTATAAATTTTTAAAATTGGTTAAGTTATGGAAAACTATATAGACCCATCCAAAAAAAAAAACGCAAAAAATATGCTGACATATTCAACAAAAGTTAAATTTTACATAAAAAAATTATTTATGTATTGAGGAATTCTAACTCTAACTCTCTTGCTTCCCAAAAAAAAAAAATTATAACTTCAGCTTTACTGAAAATTTTTCATAATTGTATTAAAAAAACATGATTGCATTAAAAAAACAAGCTAGACTAAAATTTGAGACTTTAATTCCTCCTACACACATTTGACCACAAATTTGTTAATTTTTAGCCAATTTAGTTCAAATAAACGTTGTTGTACACAGAATTGATTGGAAATTGTTTAAAAAAATTGGTGCTAAGGAAACTTGTTAACCAAATACCGATCAAAGTCAGAAAAATTTTATGATTTCAAAAAAAAATAAAGCTAGATTGACAGGCCTGTATCTTGAACAATACTAAATATTTGGTATAGATATATATATATAATTTGAAAGGTCGTTTTATCTTCTTTTATAATCTGTATAAATAAGTTTTAATAGTTTGCCACAAAAAGTGTTAAGTCAAGTGTAAAAAGTGGTTTAAAAACATTTTTTTGGCCATAACTACAGATTTTGGTGGTCAACCAAAATTATCAAGATGCAGTAACACTATACCCAAGTAGGACTACAACATAAATAGGATCATGTCCCTTTATATACAATTTGTTGCATATATTTTGGTATTTAAATTTTCCGCACATTTAACATGGTTAGCCCTTAAACGCATGCTTAGTCATTTATCAGTTTATCAAGTTTTCAATCGTTTGGCTCAATTTGTCACTGTTGGCACAGTGGGCCCAAAAAAAAAAGAAAAAATAAAAGAATCGCCAAAGCTGTCGCCACCTTTATTCCTTATTGCATTTTGATGAGCATGCCGAGCATCGAGCGACGACCACTTTCGAGAGACTACTGAGCGTTATTTGATTGATTTTAAAAATAAATTTCAAACAGACGACAAAAACAAAAACACACAGCCAACAATTCAAATGATGCTGCCTCTTGCTTGTGGCAGCCACTTGATGAGGAGGCCACCAAATCTAGCCAAAGCATGCGGGGCAACATTCGAATATATATACTTAGTTTATCGTTAAGATCTCAAAAGAAACCCATGAGCGCTACGAGTATCAGACTGTGTGGGCGTCGAGAGCTCTGTGATCTCTTGAGACAGCGAAGAGACACTGAGGTATGCTGCTGCATAAGATTTTATAGTTTTTAGTGGAGAGATAAAGAGAGAGAGAGAGCAGCTATTAGAAACGTAGCAGTTGACATAAACCGACTGAGTTATACTCTGTTGTCAGTTTGTATATATTTTGGGTTTAATTTTTTTTATATTTACAGTCAAAATTTAAGGTTATTTTAAATGTAATTATTTTTTGTAAAATACTTTTTTATGATGTAAAATTTTTTAACTCTGGAAAAAATGTTTTCAGTAATTGTAATATCAAATTTAGCTGTTAAACTTTGGAAGATATAGTTTTTATTTTACAAAAGTTCCACAGAAAGGTCCACTACTTGTCACGTAACGTCACACCTGTATTTTTGCATATATCTTTTAATCGAAAAGTACGAAAGTTTTCATCTCTTTTACCAAATATAGTTGAGCTAAATTGCTACTCAAATATAAAAATTTTTTTTTTTAAAAATTTGACATTTTTCTAGCTTTTTTTTCACATTTAGGCGTACGACTGTCACGTAACGTCACAATGGAAATGCCTATCTTGTCTTTGAAGCCTAATATCTACCAATCCTTTAAAGCTTTCAAGTTGCATTTTTTTGCCAATAAAAGTTTATAGAATTCTACACAAAATAAAATGATAGTTAGACTTTTAAATATATTAATAACATTTTAACAGAATTTTAACGAACTTAACACAGAAAATTAACTTTTTTTTTTGTGCGACAAAGTATCAAAATATTGCGTTTATTTTGCCAAAAAGCTAAAAAAAAACAAGCTAATAAGCCACCAAGAACTACATAATGCTCTCTTCAATACTCAGCCAAACTTTGAACCGAAACAAATACAATCTTTTTCACTTTTAGAAACAGAGTATACAGTGAGTGTGTGAGAGCAAAAGATCTCAGTTTGTATGAATGAAAATGCGCTTTGATTTTCCACAAAATTTTTTGTATTTTTTTTGTTTAGTTGTTCGTCTGACTTTGTGGCGTGCATTTAGTTTTTTATTTAAAAAAATATATTAAATATAAAAACCACGTCGCGTAAACAGGTGTCTGTAAACAAAAATAGATAAAATAAAATTCATATAATATAGTGTAACATATACATATATTAATTGATATATATAGAATAGCTAGACACAAACAAAACAACAAAATGTGGCCAACATATGGGGGAACAAAAAAAAAAATATAAATATATTAATATGCTATAATAAGTATTTATATATTTTTAAGGTGTAAAAAATCTTTCGAATGTGCAACGTGTGTGTAAAAAAAAACATAAAACTCACAGATCAAATCAAATTATATATACACAAATCTAAGTAAACTTCAAAGCAATTTTTTCCGCTAAGTTTTTTCTTCTTTTTATTTTTGTTGTTTTTGCTGCATATTATTGTTGTTGACACCTACACGTTAGCGTCGGCTGCATGTGCCACTTAGTGGGGCAGGGTGAGTTGCAGACAGGTAATGAATGCATTTTGGCCAGCAATCGCATTGAACTCTCGTCTCGTTCGCACCTCGAACTCTCTACAGTGATAATAAACAGCCGGCGTGGGTTGTTTCATAAGTTGTTTCATAAGTTCATAGAGAACTGGAATTTTAATCTTTGCCACAAATTATTGCCTAATACATGAGTTCAAGTTTAATTTGTGCATTTGATTTATTGTTATGACAATCTTGGTATTTCAATGAATAAATTTCAACATTTATGTTGACTTCCATTGAATTACATATTTGCATATGATTTGTGTTAGATATTTAGTTTCTTTTGAGCTTATTTGTCTGTTTGGAATAGAAAACTGTAACTTGATTTATTAAAGATAGTTTGATTTATGTATAAACACATTGTATAGATATTTAAAACCAAATTCAGATAAAAAATACTTATTTTAAGGCTGGGTTTCAAATATGTATGAATGTATTTAAAGGTACATTTAATACTTTTGCAACTATTAATTTGATTTAATAATAGGCTATTGTATAAAATATACTTCTATTTTCCATGTGAAGAGATTAATTGCATTTCGTTTTACCAAATTGTAATAATTCTCTTTTAAATTTACTTTTAAGTAGATTTTGTGGTAATCTAATGGTATACGCCTTTCTCAGCGATTCCCAAAATTCAGTGTTAGTGTTTAATATTAAAAAAGGCTCAAGTCTTCAAGTATAGTGTCTGACCTAAAAGGATTTTTGTATATTGTTTATTATACTAAATAAATTGAATTTTCTATCCAAAATTATTTCCTTTAGTGTCAAAAACAATTCTGCAGTATTTTTAATAGTAACAACACTTTTATTGATAATATTACTATCAGTAGGCTGCATATTTATATGATTTATTTAAGTTACAAGAAAAGTTATTCATAGAAGAAACCTGCAAAGACAGTGTGGCCCTTTTAAAACTGAGATAGTTTGCTCTAACGAGGCTACTATTATGGTTTTATCATGATCTAAACTAAGTATATTCACTAGAAACAAATTAATTATATTGATAATCAATTTTCAAATCAATTTAAGTATTTTTTATATTTTTATAGGTATGTTAGCAACCTATCTATCTTTAAATTCAATCTGGTGAAATCATGAAATTTTAAGTTAATAAAAGTTAGAAGAGACATTTGACTACTTCTTTAGTTAAATTTAACTACATACTTATATTAAACTAGTCTATCCGGTATGCGTTGGACGCCCTTCCTAAAAAAAAAGGAAACTAAGAAAAAAAAAATATATAACAGGGTTTTTTGTACATTTTCTCCGTTCTGAAGTTGTAGTATTTATTAATTTTCTTAAAAAATTTGTTATTAGTTCAAAAGGCTACGTCTCCTGTACTCTTTATGGACAATATATTACTACACCACTAGTAAATTCTAGTTATAACATTTAAGTTATTAAAATTCAATTGAATTGAAATTCAAAACCAAACTAATCTTATTGTACCAGTTGACACGGCAAACGTTGTTTTACCATATCAATTATTTCTAGTATAATAATAGAATCTAATTCGTCTTCCTTTAAAAAATACTGCCTACTGTGATTTTCGTATTTTATTTGATTGTTGTAACAGTGACAGTGCTGTAAGTAAACAGTGCTGTATACGTTAACAGAGAGTACAATTGTTGCGGCGCTAGCGACTTTTTCGGAAAGTTTTCTTAAAACTTTCTTTTCAAAAACCCTTCTCCTATCAATTAGGAACAACTAAAAAAAAAATTGAGCCCAATCGGCAGAGCCGTTCTCAATTTATGAAAACTTATACAAATTTTTGACTCCATTCTTATATATATATAGATTATCTATACAGTAATAAATTAATTAATTTTTGGCTCCATTTTTATATACTTATAAAGATTATCTATACAGTAATTAATAAAATAAATAAATAATAATAATATGATAATTTTTAAATTATTCATTAATCATAAATATTTCTCTATCTTTTATCTCTTTTTTCATCTTTACAGCAACGTGGTAGTCGCTATCACAATCATCGGCATAATCAACGCTCGCAGTCGCTAAATCGCGGCCAGGCGCTCTCGCAGGCGGACGTGAGCGGCATGTGGTGACATCGGGGTGCCTCTGGTAAAGGTAAGTAATATTATTATATAAATTAATTAGTATAACTTATACAAAATTGTTCTCTATTTGAATAGGATCTGCGGTGGGCTGTTCGAACTGCGCCATGGGTAACAAATTGAGCTGTTCCTGTGCTCCGCTTATGCGCAAAGCCTATCGCTATGAGGATTCACCTTGGCAGAGCTCCCGTCGTCGTGATGGTCATCTATTGAGGTTTGTTTATTTTTTAAACAGAGTTATTAATTGAATTTACTTTAGTACATGTAGTTGTGACTCTGACTGGCTGTAAATATGGTACAACAACAAACAAACCAAAACAACAATTGAATTCGCTCTTTTTTCGATAACCTTTTTGTCAATCAAAACTAATTGTGTTCTTCTTCTGGTTTTTCTTTCTTTCAAAAAAACAAAAAAAAAAAATATGATAACAAAACAAACGTCAAAACTTACGAACTTTTTGCCTACACACTAACAAAAATAATCCAACAATAAACAACACAACACCATGAACAATAACTTATCTGTCAACTGTATCCAACTTTTTCCCCAAAAACAAAAACTGCGCTAACTTTGTTTGATTTTATTTTCAATTAAATTTTCGCCCTACCTCAACAAATTTGCACAAAAAATTTCAATTGGATGAACTTAAAACAACAACAAAAAAACTCGAAAAAAAACCTACAAAAATCTACAACAACTAAAAAAATCAACTATAATCAACAATATATAATCAATTTGTAAACAATGTTTTATTAACCAACGCTAGTTCGTTCAGGTTGTGGGCTGAGGTCTTTCATGTATCGGCTAGCGGCGCCGGCACCGTTAAATGGCAACAAGTATCCGAAGATTTGGTTCCTGTCAATATCACATGCATTCAGGACTCGCCCGAGTGTATCTTTCACATCACCGCATACAATAGTCAAGTGGATAAGATACTCGATGTGCGACTTGTGCAGCCAGGTGAGTTTTTTATTTGAAAATCAATTTATTTATTATATTTTTATTTTAATTTTTCCCAGGCACACGCATTGGTCAGGCTTCGGAATGCTTTGTTTACTGGAAGGATCCAATGACTAATGATACATGGGGCTTAAATTTTACATCGCCCATCGATGCCAAACAATTTCGTGAATGCTGTGTAAGTATTCTCTTACAGTTTGTTGCTTTTTTTTTTTGCCAAACGCGCGTTGTTGACAAAGCAAAAAAAAAAATAATTTTATATATATAAAAAAAACCAAATACCTTAACTGATACCTCAAAACCAAAAGAAAACCACTTCAGCCACCCACACAAACACACACCGAAACAAACACACACACACACACACTACTAACAAACAAGTTCTGGAACAGTTTTATATATATATATAGAACTGTTCAGGCGCATATATCCTTAAAACAGCTGCAAAAAAAACCCAGAAAATGATGCTGCTGTGCTGATGACGGACCTGTGATGAATGTTTAAATAATAATGAGCTGAGCGGCTGAAGTATTGTTCCTTGTTTTTGCTTTCAATATAAATGTATAAAATGTATAATCAACTAGCTAAAACGGCGCGCGTTGCTACGCCTTCACTTCAACTTCAAAATCAATCAAAATTTTGTTGAACTTTTTCAATTGAAATGTGCAATCATAATTAAGTACGCTTCAAATTCATGCCATTGCCATTTAGTCACAGTCGAGTATCACAGTCACAGTTACAGTCACAGTCACTGTCGCAGTCACTGTCACACACACACGCACACACAAATCACAGACAGACAAACAACAACAAAAAACTGCTGCTTATAACTATTATCATACTTTATATAAGTATACATATATATTTATATAAATATAATATCGTTCATTAGTTGACTATTTGAATATATACACAATATATATAAAAATTAATTAACAACAATTTGGCATTGTATTTAAAATTATATATATTTTTCAGTTATGTATTTATAGATATATTCTTTTTATTAATTCCAAAAAACAAATTGACAAAAAGTAAAGTAATTATTTATTGTATTGTAGTGTGCTATATTATTTTATAAGCTTTAGATAGCTGCTAACACACGTTAATTATTAAATAAACAAAAATATATATAACACATAACATTTAGAATCTTCAGAAATTGAGTTGAAGTTGATAAAATAAAAGAATATATTTGTTTATGTATGAAAATTTTATAATAGAAGTTGAATTCCAAATTTATTTATTATTTTGTTTGACATATTTATAAATTGTTATACTGATTAACTTGTTTAAGATAGTGAATTTATTATATATTTAAATTGAACCAACAAATGGGAAGAATACAAAATTCACATTATGAAGTGTCTACCTAGATTTTCAACTTATCTTGTTAAATATTGTGAAATAATTATATTTTTAAATGTTATCGACAAATGAGAATAATACAAAATTCAAACAGTAAATTGTCTGCCTCGATTTTTGAATTATTTTATTATTTTATTATTATATATTAAAATTGTATCAACAAATGGGAATACTACAATATTCAAATAATAAATTGTCTGCCTATATATTCAACTTATTTTGTTAAAGATAGTGAAATTATTATATATTTAAATTGTATCGATAAATGGAAAAATACAATTTTTATATAGTAAATTGTCTGTCTAGATTTTCAACTTGCATAACTTTGTCAGAACTGAACCGATTTAATTGTGGAATACATTTTTAAATTATTTTCGACTTTTTCAATAATTTTTAAATTAATTGTGACTAGAGGTTTATATTTCGGTTATAAAATATTCCATTAATTTTTCAAAATATTT
The DNA here is from genome assembly GCA_035043045.1 of Hirtodrosophila alboralis. Lineage (NCBI taxonomy): Eukaryota > Metazoa > Arthropoda > Insecta > Diptera > Drosophilidae > Hirtodrosophila > Hirtodrosophila alboralis. The sequence continues at coordinate 84,818 of JAWNNH010000240.1, forward strand.
TTAATTTATTTTCGATAAGAGGTTTATATTTTGATTATAAAAATTCGTCAATATTTTTTTTATATATTTTTTTAAATTATATTCGATTACAGGTTTATATTTTGATTATAAGCATTTTTCAATAATTTAATGAAATGTTATTTGATTAGATTTTGCAATATTTATTATGGAAGTCAAATAAATTTTAGGGAGAAAAAAATTCTGCAAAATATAGTAAAGGACTTCTATTTAATTAGATTTTTCAATATTAATTAAGACTCAAATAAATATAATATAAATAAGTTTTAGGAAGAAAATAATCCCCAAAATATAGAAATAGACTTATACTTAATTAAAATATTTCAATACTTATTATGAAAGTCAAATAAATATTAGGGAAACAATTCTACAAAATATTAAAATAGACTTTTAAAAATCCAAATATTTTCCCAATTAATTAAATATAAATATATTTCAATTAAAATAAATCCTACAAGCCCAATGAACTGTCATAAACTCAATTTCTGAAGAAATGTAATTTATTAACAATTCTCTAAACCCACACACTCACACCACAACACTACACACATATACACAACTTTAGACAAGAGTCCATTAACTATACAACATAATTTAGCCAAAAAAACATAGAAAACTGTCTGGATTTTAGTATCTAATAATTGTTTTGTTTCTTTTCTTACTTTGCGCCTCATTTGTTGCAGGTATCTTACATTGTAAAAAAATACGTTAGTATCGCTTCATTATATATTTATTTGTTACTACTAACTACACCAGTACTAACTAAACTAAACTAACTAACTAACTAATTACTACTACTGCTGCTGCTAATTCTAAATGTATATTTTTTGGTGTAAATTGTCACTGCAGAGAAAAATAAATCGAATACAAGAATACTCTTTAAATGTAACTCAAAGTAGAGCTTTCCCCCTTTGTTGGGCATGTGTAAGATCTTCCATCTAAATGCATATACACACATATCACACACACCAGCACACTCACACACACACAAAGACATTACAGAGTGTCCTTTATGTGTTGTAACTGTTTTAATATGTGTCTCTATTTTCTCTGTGTGTTCTTATCACAAATTAAATAAATTATATATAACAAAAAATTCACATACCATAAAAGAATACTTATATATATATATAACAGCTGTATAACAGTTCTAACAGTTATAATCAAGCTATATAACAGCTATAAAAAAAAGTTTCTTTAATTTATTTTTTTTTCCTTTTTTCTTTTTATTGTGTGTGTGTGTATTAAAGTGCCCTAAAGGTTCCTATAATTATATAACTATAATATATATATATTCAACTATAAAACACACACATACTGACGACACACACACACACACACACACACACACTGAGAGAGAGAGTTGTATACCGCACACAATCCACTAAAATTTGTTAAATGTATTTATATTATATATTCTTTCATTTCTTTTTCTCTCTTCTAATCATTTTCGAAATCATTCTCAAAAAATCAATCGATAAAACTACAAAACAACAAATTCGTTTTCGAATCTTTCATTTTTATATGCATTTCATTTAATATATAAAAAAAAAAAACAAAAATTTCGTACTTAAAATTCGAAATGTAACGCAAACTACGACCAAAACTACAAAAAAAAAAAACTTTACACTCAACTACAAAAACAAACAAACAAACTTACAATAACAACAATGACAACAACAACAACTACAACAATTTTGAAAAACATTTCTAAATGTACACTTTACAAAACTCTATCTCTATCTAACTCTATATATGAAACTCTGTCCCCCGAAATGCTTTTATTATCTAATATCAATTTTATTTAACTATTTTCTAATTATACATTTATATATATAAATAAATATATATATAAATGTATATAACTATTTCCAAACTCGTTTCGTTTGCATTTTTAAACGTGTGCTACAAAAAAAAAACTAAAAAAAATCAAAAATAAAATAAACTAATGAACGAAATAATAATTTATAAAATTTTTTAAATACTATATTGAATGATAATTTGTAATATGTCGCTATAATAATTCTAAAAATTTGCCAAAAACATACAAATGAAAATGCAAAAGAAAAACGCAAAACGCTTTAAAACAATCGCACGTATCCTCTACTACAATACCGTTACCTATCCACTGCAAACCGTTTCCGATGAGCCCTAAACTAATCCCAAGTATTATCCAAGCCTCCAAAAAAACCTCTAAAAATCCCAACCAAGTGGGCGGTTTAAAATACGAAATACAAATATCGAAGTAACTTTCAAAAACAACGCAAAATTTGAATCAAAAAAGCAGCAGGAAAAATCAGAATTTTTTTTAGCCAAGTGCTAAATTTGAGAAGCGCCGAGAAAGGCGCTAAAAATAAAAGTTAAACAAGTTTGAGCAAAACTACAAAACAGTTAACCAGTTCTTAAAGAAACAATCGAGTTAAGAGATATATAACTATATATATATTTACCATATATATTCTTGGAGAAAATAGTTTTTTTGTGGTTTCTAAAACCCAGAACGCACACATATTGCCACACAATAATTAATCAAAATTAAGCTAAAAGTTGAAAACTAATCAAAAGTGTTAAAGTTTCCAAAAAAAAAATGTTCAAATGTTTTTAAAAAAATATATATATATCTAAATACTACTTAAAAGCGCAGAGCGCCAACTATATATATATAAATACTATATATGCTTTAATAGAAGAGATTTAGCTCTTTTTAGCAAGAACACGCTGCTTTTTAGAAGACAACAAAAAAAAAACCTAAAGAATGCACTCTAAGGCTTCCATTAAAATTAAACTCTAAACTTTCTAATTCTAAATAATATGCTTGTATGTGTATGTTTGTCTACTTCACTTCTAAACACACTTAAATAAAATAAAAAAAACTATCTCTATCTTAACTTATTATATAAGAACTTTAGAAACACAACAAGCTATATATATATCAATCTAAACTCTATGCACTTCTTCTAAGTAGTTCTCGTAAGTTTTCCAAATATAAAATATATATATATTAAACACAAAGCTTTTTCGCCAAGCTAACAAAACAGTTTGTGCCAGCTACAAGATCTATATAGATCCTTTTTTTGAGTTAAAAAGAAAAGTCGCAAACTTTTCCTCAAATGCAGTTAGAGTGAAAGCAGAGAAAAAAGTAAAAAAAGAGAAAAAAAAAAACCGCACACACAGAACCTTGTAATCCCAATCAACTAACCTAATGATAGTGCGACGTTTTACAGTCGCCTTCTTTCAAATTTTCACGAAAGGCCTCGTCGAGCTACTCCCTGAAATTGGATCCGCCGGGCAAGGGCAAGGTCAAGGCAAAGCGGAAGCCTCTCAGCACACCCGCGTCGCCGTCGCGCGTCCGCCAAGAGCCCCAATGCACCTGCATGTCCGCCGAGCAGTATGCGCGCCTGAGAACCGATCCACGTGTTAGAGGTGAGAGAAATACAAAAAAAAAACCAATCCAAAAAAAAATACCAAAAAAAAATATCGATATCGATCCGGTTAGCTAAGTTTATCGAGTGAGTGAGAGAGCTATTAACTCGTTCCTGCTTTTTTTTTTGGCTTAATGTTCCAAGTTTTCCTTAAAACTTATTTTTTTTTTTAGTTTTTATTTTCTTTAAAATCCCTAACGCGTTGTTTTTTCTTTTTTATTTTTACGCTTAGCATATATAATACAATGTACTCCAGTCGTATACCCTTTAAAAAAAATACAGTTTATAGAAAAATTAGGCACCAAAAAAAAAAGTCCACCGTCCATCCCCCATCAAATCTCATCGCCTCATCCATACTCCATTGCAGGTTCATCCACTTTGCCGCGTAATGTCGGCTCCCACAGAATCACCGATGTCGATGGACAGCAGCAGGGCAAGGTTGTGAGCGCCGTCAGCAGCACCTCTCTATATGATAATGTCGCTAGCGGTGGCCCGGGCGTGGCCCAAGGAGGTGGTAAGTTATTCAAATTTAAATTTAAAAATTTCAAGGAATTAAGTAGTTTAAAGTATTATAAATTTTTTTGATTATTTAGGATTATCTACATAAAACTAATCAACTTAAATGTTTAGTTTGTATATTGCGATAGAGTGTACAATAGATCTCATAGGTCACAGTACACCCCCTCCAATAATAATATATAAAATAAAAAAAACTACGATTATTATATTACATTTTGGTTATTACTTGATTTTCCCTTTTTTATAAAGGGAAAATTTGTATTAGTTTTATGAATTTTTTAAGTTCTTGGTTTTTTATAAATTTTTATTAATTTTATGATTTTTTAAGTTTTTCTTGGTTTTTTTATGCCAAAAAAAAAATATTAAGCTTTTGACATTTAGCTATAAAAAAAGCCATTGAAGGATATTGAGTTAAATTTTTTTATTTCATACTACACATTCGGGTAAATAAATGAATAAGGATTTTTTTTTTAAATAAAAGTAAAAAGAGATAAAAAAAACTAATAACTTAGCTATAGATTTTTAAATAGAAAGCATATAGGATGAATAATGAACATAAATAGGTAGATAGACTGCTAAATAGCTATTGGAAAATCCAGTAAAAATATTTATATATTTTAAATAATGAAAAATACTTGCTTATATGAATAATTAAGATAAATTGGTAGATAGATTGGTAAATAAATATAGAAACATCTAGTTAAAATATATTTAAGTATTTTTAAATGTTAAAAAATACTTGCCTTAATTGAATTTTCGTTAATTAAAAATGATGCATTTAGTTCTATATTCGGATATCTCAAACGACTTAATAGATTTTGGGGAAATAAAACAAAAATATTGTACAACATGGTAAATAGATAGATAATGAGCTAAATGTGTTAAAAAGTTTCTTTACTTACTACAGTAAAATAAAAAAATAGTATAACGTTTTCTTTTACGGGAAAGCATTATTTGTGATACAAAATAAAATAAATAAATAAATAATTTAATTTAAAACTTATGTGAAATTTATGATAATTAAAAAACAATTGCATTGATTTTAGAACTAGGTAACTTCAACATTTTATATTGTACCAGCTCTCCTGACGTGCGTTGCTACGCTCCTGCTTAACAAAAAAAATCAAATATTTAGCAAATTAATCACATTCTACAATGTATGCTCCAGTTAAGATTTTTATACAATTTTCAAAGTCATTTTCCAGCCACTTTCCGATATATTTCACAGTGCCAAAGTCTATTATAAAAGGAAGCTACAGTAAAAATTCCAGGCTTTTAGCTTCTAGCGTTTTGCCTGCTCGTGAGTCGCCAATCAGACAGTCAATCAGTCAATCAAGTTGATAGATTATAGATAATAATATAGATAATAATATATGTAGATAATATGAGATATTGATTGAAATAATTATGATTTTATAAGCTACACATTATATTTAAAGTCAGGAATCTTGATTATAGTGTCCTTAACACAATGATAATAACGTCTAGTTTTCTAGGAATTTATAATAATTTATAATAATATTAAATAATTGCATATTCTACCCGTAATCATAATAAATCGTTTATACCATTTAAAAACGATTCTATATCGTTTTTTCCGCATTATTTTCACACTTGTATTTCTTAGCTATTATCCGGGTTTACTGACCTTAACTTTTCAACTTGAACAGCTTTAACAATTAGTATAAAATGTTTTGCATGCTAGATGTGTACTGATTTGAAATACAATATGCATTAACAAATAACATATATAAACACCCTTACACCCATGCAGATACCCTACAACGTCAGCTCAAGGGACAGGATGGGAATATGGTGGCCAATGCTGGCGTTAATACCAATACGCCCGGTGTCATTGTGACCGGTGTGGGCAGCGGCTCCGATATGTGCACACAGAATCATGTGGGCTCACAGGTGGGCTCGGACGATGCCGGCGCTTGCCAAATGGATATGGATATGTCAAAGAGTGAGGGCACACAGGTGGGCGGTGGCTTGCATCAGAGTGTGGGCACCTCCAACAAATCAACCGGTACACGCACCAAGGACTTCAATGATGATATGGTAAGTGAGTGCGTCCAGGCACGCCAATTGTGACACTCTCTTGAATAAATTTGAACTTGTCTCTGAACTGAACTCTCTTTATCAATTTCTAGACACGCGAGGCGCATTCACACGACATGCACCATCAGCACAACGTAATCAACAATAATACACGACGCAAGACCAAGAGCACCGAGGATATGAATGTCGATACAAGTACATTGAAGCGCATGCTAAAACCTATGCCCAGTACCGAAAGCCCCGTAACATCGCCAGAGATGGGCCGGCGACGATATAACTATTACAATGCGAATGCGGCACAAACGTTGGGGCCACAGCACATGCATCAGCATGGTGGTGGCATGGGCATGGGCATGGGCATGGGTATGAACATGGGCATGGGCGGCGGCGGTGGCGGCAATGTTGGCGTCGCTGGCCATCACGTCATGAACAACAATACATTGGGTCGCAACAGCGGCAGTCAGTCATCGCGCTTCTCCGGCTCTAGGTGAATATTTGTGTGTTGTTTTTATTTTTATTTAACTAACTAACTAACTGTTAATTCTCTATAGATCTTCTCATGAAATTGGACGTGGCTATCCACCGCGTAATCTCTATTTGGAACTGGAACGTGAACGTGAACGTAGCTGTATTGAGGGCTCACCGCCTTCGGATAATGTTATGTTTGATAATCAATGTTATGCCACAACGCCCAGTTCTAGCAATGGCAATTCCGATCAGGATCAATCTTATGGCCAACAACAACAGCAGCAGCAGCAACAACAACAGCAGCAGCAACAACAGCAGCAGCAGCAACAACAGCAACAACAACATCAATCGCATCCACAACAACGTCAATCACGCCATCAACATCATCAGCATCAACAGGCACCAAATGTGACACCCACACCGGGTAGTCCAACTTCACGTTTGCTTATGGAATACGAGATGCATTTGCGCAATACTCTGGCCAAGGGCATGGATGCTGAATCCTATAGTCTGCACACATTTGAGGCTTTACTCTCCCAGAGCATGGAGAATCTGGGTGAGTTTTGGCAACTCTCTCTGTCTTTATATACGCTTCAATTTATTTTTGTGTTTCACGCTTTTTGTTTTATATATTCAAAGTAGACAATTAAGTTTTCTAACCTTTTGGTTCTTGTTGTTGTTGTTGTGTAGCTTAAACAATTTTCTTTCGTTTGTGTTTTTTCTTTTTGTTGTTGTGAAAACGCCTATTCTCAGTTTTATTTTTCTGCCTTTTCTCTAATTGAATTTTTAATTAGCCTGTTGGGGGCTTTTTATTCATGCCCTCCTCGTCTATAGCTCAATCAAGTCAATCAATTGGCATTCGCATTTCATGTTATAGTTGGATTTGGTAGAGAGCTTGATAATCTGATTAATGTGAAATTCCATTGGTTTGGGGGCTGATTTAGATTAGCCTGGCCCAAAAGGAATTTCAATTAGAAACAGAATGAATTTAGTTATTCATTTAAAAGAAGTAAAGTAGTATACCTTCTACATAAATCATGCTAATAGTTTCATTGAACTATCCCAGCTATTATTGAGCTATCCTACTACATTTATTATTTATTTTAATAAACATTCATTTGGCTTTACAGCTGATGTAAAGCTGTATAAGTAAATGTGTTTACCAGTATTAATGTGCGCTTGCATTAACAGCTTTCATCGCTTGCTCTTATCACTATATACTTATATAAAACAGCAGATTAAAAACTAAACTCTAGACTGATCCCGCCCTTTATATATATTTAAAATGCGCGCTCAGCGTAACACTAAGCTAATTGCTATGAAAACGCGTTAATCATCACTGCTGTTTGTTCAAAGCAAGCGCACCCAACTTTGTGTGTGTGTAAAGTTGTATAAGTAAATGTGTTTACATTTATAAAAGTGCGCTTGCATTAGGAGCTTTCACCGCTTCACTTACTATACATTTGTATAAAACAGCAAATTAATTTATAAACTCTTGAACTGATCATGCTTCATCGGCCAACTTTTATATGTATTTAAAATGCGCGCTTAATCAGCTTGCTGCTCAGCGAAACACTGAGCTTTTGTCTATCAGCGTTGCGTTTACTAAAAACTAATTACTATGAAACGCGTTAATCATCACTGCGGTTTGACAAGCGCAGCCAACTTAAAGTTAGTGAAAATTTTCGCGAAGCCAATGCGTCGCAATAAATTAATTATTGCAATATTGCACAATTATGCGGTGATTGGTAAAATTGCGGCCTGTATTTTGGCTGTTTAACAACTGGGTGAGTGAGTTTAACAGAAAATGTGCTATTAATCATACTATTATTAGAAAAAGCCGCTGAAAAAGTGTGCAGCCTAAGCAGCGCCCCATTTACCGTTACTTGGTGATAGTGAAAAATTGAAAATTGCGCAGTTTTGCTTCAATACGCTGTATTTGCGTAATGTTTTTATGTAAAATTAATACAGAGAAGCAGAATTGGACTATTGTTGGAAGTTTTAAACTGAAAGGAGAGCTACGCAGAGATATTCTGTGCGCCGCGCAGCCTTTACGATCTGCAGGTGGCGCAATGCGCAGGTCGCCATTTTGAGTCAATGACAGCGCGTGACGTCACAGTTGTTATGGATCGCAGGTTTTAACATGCGCAGGTTGCCGTTTTTAGGTTTGACTTCATAACTTCTTTGCTTGTTTTATTTTGTGTAGTTTATTCATTTTGCCAATCATAAACCTCTCTCTCTCTCTCTCTGTGTCTCTTTTTCCAATTTCTCTATTTCTACTAAATAAATTTAAAAATAATTAAAAACTTAAATGCTATCCATACATATCACAATATAAAATGCTCATCAATGCGCTCGCACACAAAAAACAACAACAACAATAATAACAACCACAAATTGTCACACCACGAAACACAACAATTCATCAGAATTCGCTGAAAGCCTACCAGGATCAACACAACGCAGCCCATACCCACTACGTAGGCGTAAGTAGTTCCATTAAAAAATAACAAAAAAAAATGCACGTCTCAGTGTCTTAACTATGCTTAAAATATATATAAATTCTATAAACCCTAAAAAAAACAAATGGCAAAGCGAAAGCTAATTAGTTGGCATGCTATAAAAATTTTATAATATTAAATTATTTATTTATATATTACTTAACTTTATTTTCTTTTGTTTTATTTCACAGCCAATGCAAAATCGTCAACCTTGCCGCTGCCCCCACATCGCCCCTTATCCACCATACGCGATAAGGAACGCGATCGTGATCGTGATGGTTATTATAGCGATCGCAATGAATTAATACGTGAGCGTGAACGCGAAAGAGATCGCGGCTATTTATCCGATCATAATGCTAGGTATGTTTCTTAATATTAAAAATATAATTATGCATTTTTGTAATATCCTTTTACTCCTTTTTTAGCTTCTCCAATTCACGTTGCGCTAGCTGCATTGGCGAATCGGCACGTGCTCAATGGTTCCGTCACTCGGATGGCTGGCGTTCGGGTAGCTCAACAATTGGTTCCGGTTCCGGGCATGGCATGATGCAACAAGTGCCCGGTTCGGGACATAAACGTTCACCCTGGGATTCGTTGCCCTCGTTGCGGCAAGATAGCAGCCTCAATGATTCGGGCTATAAAAGTGCACGCGCTGATTCCTTGGAACAACGGTAGAATATATATATATATTTTAATTGTTTTTATATATTTATATTTATTTTCTTTTTTTGCAGTGCGGAATTTATACGCCAGGATAGCTTGCGTTCGGAGTATTTAAGTGATCGTGAATCACGTTATGGAATTGTACAACAGGCCTCAATTGAGAGCACAGATTCGCGCATGTGTTATCTCACATCGTCAGAGGTAAGTTATAGTTTATAATTGAATAATTGGGATAATTTTTGGTTGGGAAATGTAAAGCTTTTATAAGGTAGATCCAGTATGAATATACAAACTATCTCTATGAGATCTTTAATTCAATGGATTTAGCATTGCCAAACGCTTTATTTCATTTGAATCCAATTTATTATGATATTTTGTTTATAATATCTTTGAATTCTCGTTTCTATACACGGTTTCCCTGCAAGTCTTTATTTAAATTAAAGATTCATATACTCTGAGTTACTATATTCATGGGAGGACTTTTTAATATAAAATTAAAGTAAAAATAAAATAGAAATTATATATTTTATATATTCCAAAATCAAATGGGACTTTGTAATTGATATTATAATGTAGCTTATTCCGTTTATAGTCTGCTAAAATGTTGTTAATCATTGTTAGACGCATATACTTTATTTATATCAATTTGTTCAACCTGACTGACTGACTGATTGGCGACTCACGAGCCGGCCAAACGGTAGAAGCTAGAAATCTGTAATTTTTCCTGTAGCTTCCTATTATATCGTAGGTTGGCACTCTAAAAAAATTTCATTTAAAATGTGTCGGGAAATGGGTGAAAAATGCATTTAAAATTTCTATGAAAATCTCAGTTGGATTATATCAGATAGCGCAGAAGGCTACAATAATAGTGAGATTGTAGAATTAAATTTTTTTTTTTTTTTATTTTTTTATTTAATTTCTTTTTTTTTTTTTGGAGCGGCAGCAGAACGTAGCAACACACGCCGTTATGGGCTAGTTGAATATATGTAGTTCTAATCGAAGCATATTATAATTGTGATTTAATTTAATAACAGAAAATAACTAAAATATATATCTTTTTTTGTTGTTGTTTATCTATATTTACATCTGCCCATGGGCCATTAAATATATTTCTGTCCAATTAAAGTATTATATTAATTATTTATCATATTCGACCTTTAACTATAAAATATAATAGCAGCAGATTAATTATTCTTCACTTTGGAAATTCATTTTTTCCTCAACTTTGCCAACATTTTAAATGTTGTGCAATATGTTCTTAAGTTATTTATAAATACCAAAATACCAATTTAATTCGCATAAATCTTTGCCTCTGTAGCACACATACTACATATTTCTCTCCCAAAAAAAAAGAAAGAAAATCCATTATAAAGCCCAACCCTCAGAGCTTATGTGTAAAATGAAGTCGGAGGCTCTCAGTAGAACCCACCTCAATATAGTACACTCCCTCCCTCCCTGCCTCTGACACAGCCTCTCGAAATGTGTAACTGTATGCGTTGCCCGTTGCCGTTGCCGTTGCTCTATTTATAGAGACACCGGGGCCAGGGAACTGGGTCAACTGTTGGCGAACTTTAACTGTCACTGTTAAGTTTAACAGCGGCATGGCCAGCTTAGTTAACAGAGAGCGATGCGCATTCTGTTAGTTAACAGTCGCTCTGTTGTATGCAATTAAATTTTATATGGCAATTAAAATACAGCATGCAAAAGCGAATATTTGATTGTGTGTGTGTGTGTTTTATTACAAATATGTATATATTTAGTCGCTGTATATGCATTTTATTTGTATTCACAAAAAAAGGGTATATATACATATATATATATATTTGTATATAAATGTGTAGGGAAAAGTCAACTGGCGCATTTGGCTGGGCAACACAAAAACGTAAATGATATTTTTAGTTGCAGCTCAAACTGACCCAGTTTTGCCTTGATTAAAAACAAACTGCCAGGCATTGCACACACACAGCCATACACACACACACATACATTTGGCATACTCCTAAGCAAACACACACACAGTTGCAAGCACTCGAAAAAAACAAAAAAAGAAAAAAAAATAAATAAAAATAAAGAACTTTCTCTTTTATATAGCAAAAAACTCCCTCAGCTTGCAGCCTTGTCAACGTCAGCATGATGTTGATGATGATGATGTTGAAGATGATTATGTTAATAATGATGTTTGACATACAAGTGCTTTTTTGCCTAGGCTTTTGCCACATATTAAATTGCAGTGCAGCCGCTGCTCTGCAATTTTTATGTTGCCTTGGACTCTGGGCACGACCCGGCTTGTCAAGCCGGCTAATGTGTGTGTGTGGGCGTGGCATGCATTATACATGTAATGTGCGTACTTGTGGCACGCTTTATGCCAATTTTGATCTCTTTGCCTTGACACTAATGAGGCGCAGGCCAAAAAAAACAAAGCAAAAAAAAAAAACAAAATCTCAACGTCGTCGCGTCCACTTCAATGCAGTCACGCATCATTGGACAGCAGCCAACAGAGCTTAAGAGAGCGCTGTTAATTGCAATAAACTTCCATTGTTACACTGACACATAATCGCCTTGTGGTTCAACCACCCCCCTTGCCCATCCAGCCCACACAGTCTCTCGCTTTCGCGCTCTTTCGCTCTTGCTCTCTCTTGCTCTTGTGCCCTTTTCCAGCATTTTTATTGCGGCGCATGCGCTTTAAGCTTTTGCTCGCGCTCTTTGCGCTCTATTTTAGCAGAGTGTGTGTGTGTGTGTGCAAAGCTTTTAAGTTGACTTCCAAGCTGATGCTGCTGCTGCTACGGCTGCTGCTTCGGCTGCTGTTGCTGCTTCGGCTGCTGCTGCCTCTGCTACTGCTACTGCTGCCAGTTTTCCAGCTGCGCGAAAGCTTTTTTTTAGCTGCGCTCACTTCGCTCCGCTTGCCGCTGTCATTGCTGCCTGCCTGCTGCTATTTTGCTAGTGTTGCGCTAACTTTTGTGCTCTGTCGTTTTATAATCAAAACTCTATACAGTTTTTCTATGTGTGTTGTTGGTGTATTTTGCCCAAAAAAAAAAATAAAATACAAATAATCCCTTTTTTTTACATTTGCAATTAAACAATACTCGATATAAGCATAAACAAATTATATAGTTATAAAAACTGTGAAAAAAAGCAAAATGGTGTCAAACAAATGCGAATTGAAAAATTGTGTGTATAAAAATTGTTTTAAAATTCACGAGCAGCTAGCGTCGCGGCAGCAGTAACTGCAATTTTCCCTGCATACGTGTGTGTGCGTGTGTGTGTGTGTGTGTAGAGCGCTCAAAAGTATGCAACGTGTGGAAAAATTCGCTTTATTGCAGTTTTTGCGGAAAATGCCACACAAAAAACAACAAAAACAACAACGAAAACAATAAATAAGAAAAAAAACAGAACCCATGACAATAACAAATATAACAATAACAACAACAACAACAACAACAACAACGAGTGGGAGCAAGGAAGGCGCACATTAAGCAAGTAAATGTCAATAAAAACACAAATAAAATAAAAGCAAAACATGCAAAAAGCTGGCTAAAAATCTAAGCACTGTGTGTGTGCTGTGTGTGTGTGTGTGATGTGTGTGTTGTGTGCTGTATGTGTGTGTATGTGTGTATTTGTGCTGTGTCATTTTATGCCAAGCTAAGATTAAATGCTTTGTTAAGCTCTACTTAAGAGCTCCAGAAGAAGAGACAGCGACAGAGTTGCCACACTCCCCACCCCACCCCCCTCCTCTTGCCCAAAAAAAGGCAACTGAAGCATAAATCTGTCATAATCATAAAAAATGACAATCAAAAGTTTTTGCTGTTAAACGCTGCGTATGCGTAATGTGCGTAAAAAATTACAATTAAAAAAAAAATAAATAAAAAAAATTTTTCAATTAAAAAACAAAATTTAAAAAAAAACTCAATTAGTACAAAATTAATTAAATAAAAAAAAATAAAAAAAAATTCAATAAGTACAAATTTAATTAAATTTAAAAAACTACAAAAATAAATACAAAAATACAAATTCTAAAAAAAAAAATAGGTTTGCAAAATTCTACAAAATGTTGCCAACAAATGCGATTAACCTCACGTTTGACCATTTTGTGGCACGTGCAACCAAGTGTGTGTGTCTGTGTGTGTGGAAGAATGGGCTTATGTGTGTGTGTGTGTGTCTGTGTGTTGTGATGTTGTGTTTTGATAAGCCAAGCTAGTTTTTTTTCTTTTCTATTAAGCAATGAGGCCGGCATTTTGTTTGGCTTTTATATGGCTTTTTTTTGCCCCCCTTTTAGGGCCAATAAATGGAATATATATTTGTGTCTCTTTTAACTGTTGACTCTTTGAAGACATGTTCAGCTATTAGATTAAACTTAATTAGCCACAATTGAGCGATTTTCAATTAATGTTTGAATTATAGTTGTCATTTGGCTTATGCATAAGCTGTTTAATTAATCTGTTTGAATTTATTTTGTGCTTATGGCAAGGATAAGTACATTATGCTAATGGGAATTAGGACTTACAGCATTTTATTGATAACACTAGTTTATATCAAAAGAGGGGATGATTTAAAAATGAAAACTATTTTTTTTCCAAATATTGGTTTAACAAAAAATTGCAAATAACAGTTTTTTTTTATATTTTTAGTAAATTATTTTTTATTATTATTTATTAGTGTAAATTCGTAAGAAAAAATCAACCTTGCTCATCACTTTTCCAACCATATATGAAGATGAGTGCTATAATTTGTTCTGAGATATTTATAAACTCTATACACAACCTTTAATAAAATTTAAAATTATTATTATTATTTTTTTTAAATAATTTGTTATTGTAATTGAAAGTTTTTATAGGCCTAGCAAAAAGAAGAGCTTCAAATTCTTGTCGATATATAATTATTTGTTTATATCCAGAAATCGTTTACAATATCTTAAATGATAGATTTATAGTTTTTCAAAATGAAGGCAACTTTATAATTCTATAATATAAATATATTATTCTATATATATAGTAATCATACATCTATATAATCTAGATATAAATCAACCTTTTCAACATCAAGAAAACTTTATTTGAAACTTAATTTGAAGTTCAGTTCTTGCAACTTATATTAGTTTTTAACTTAAATTTTGCTTGTGGATTTTGTACTGGGTACAGGGTGTGCCGTTGTCTTGTATACTCGACTATAGCGCTCTTGTTTTTAATTACATTTTTAGAAATACTACAAGTAGCAATATATTTCAATATAAGTACAAAAAGTTTCTTTAAACAAAGCTATTCAAAATTGATCAAAAAAATTTTAAATAGAAAATTAAATTTTAAATCTAGAGCTGAATAAATAATTTTATTTATTGGAATCTTTACGATTTTTGTTTGTATTTAACTCCATCTATATAATTTCAGTCTGTCTGTCATTTATGCATATTATTTAACTGCTTTTTTTTAAGCTTTAAAACTAATTTTTTTATTCGATTAAATCAGTTGAAATGAACGTTTTAGGATATTGTAAATTTCTAAAAGAAGATATATACGTTAAATCTTTTTAAATCTTATAAAATTAAATGACAATATTTTAGCCTGTCAATTAAACATTCCTCTTAGTCAATCTCTACTGTAACACACTCAAGAGAGACAGAGAGAGAGAGAGCGCAAACAAAGCTGCGAGTGCTGTTTAAATAATGTAATGTTGTCTCTCGCCTTAACATGGCGTTAAAAGCTTTTAGTAAAAGCTTTTTACATGCATGCCTGCACCGCTGTTAAGTAGCTGTTAAGTAACCGCTGCTGCTGTTGCTGCTGCTGTGGTGAGACGCACTTGAAATTGCGTTGAGTGCGGTAATGTGGGGGGAGCGGGGATTTAAAAGCTTTAACTTGTCCACAGGATGTGGCCAAAGGGGGGAGGTAAAGGATATCCTACCCACACACACATACAAACAGCACGCTGTTAAGCTGCAAATTGTAATAAAAGCTTTAGCTTTCACACGTGTTGATAATGATGTTAAATTTAAATATATTTATTTTAAATTAATTGTTAAATATTTAAATATAATTTATTAAGGCCAAAAAACTATTAAAACATTTAATTTAAAAGAAATATATATTTTAAATTAATTGTAAAGGCCAAATAAATATGTTTAAAGTTAATTAAGCTGCTTATTGAAATTCTAATTAATCAAAATAGATTTTTCGAGCAGTTTTTCAAGCTATCAATAACAGCCTGGTACATTATGCTAATTATAAACATTCAGTTAATTTATGCACAATTTATCACAATAATGTAAAGTATTTAAAATATTTATAACTTGAATATTGCATCATTTTTCACACAATTTCTCTCTCTAGGGGAGGGAATTGGTAGATAAAATGTTGTCCAGTCAGCTTTTAAACATTGAATGATCCATCAAATTGATTAATTACCAAAAAAATAAAACCGAAAGCATTTTAAATATGAGCCAAGACATTAATTTATGTGGTAGCAACTTTTTTCTTTCTTTTTTCTCACTTTCAAGATAAGCAGGGTAAAAAAAAAATAAAAACATAATATTTAAGTTCTAAGCCACTTAGCTGAATGACCTTTTTATTTATTTTTTTTTTTTTTATTATATAGTATATTTGTATTATATTCTGTGGCTTTTTGTTTCAGTTTTAGCAGCTGTAACTTTGTCACTTTTGGGTTATGCTCATTACCTGCGACAAGCGTGAACCTTTTATTTTTTTTTTAGAGTACTTTATCATAGATATATATATATATATATATATATATATATTCTGAGCGAGAGCCGCTTCCCTTTTTAATTTGCTTAAATTTCAGTTTCGCACCTTTTTTTTTTTGCTCCTTTTGATATCATTAGGTTAAATTGACGAACACGCTGCCAAACAGCTGAGGCTGCTTTAGATTGAGCCTCAGGGCTCCACAAAAAAAGCTAAAAAAAAAAACAAAAGCTGAAACTTTTTTGAGGGTAGAAAAAGTGGAATGAAAAAAAAAATACGCGACGCTAAATCATTTGGAAAGCATTTCAAGCAAATTGACGCCAGGACTTTCGAGAAAAGAATATATATATTATTTTTTTTCAGTTACAAAAAAGGCAACCCAACTCAAACATACTATGTTTTTGTTAGACTATAGAAATTAAAGTAGCATTGTTTAGAAATTGATAAGGATTAGAGAGATTATAAGAGCTTTTATTCCATCGATTTCCAATTTAATTTTTTTTTTGCTGAATTATTTAATTTTTCTATTTATATAATTTCTTTTTAATATAGCAATAATAGTAGCATGTTAATTTATTTAAATACTAAAAGTATAAGCAGAGTGTGACCAGCTGTAAACAAAATTTAAAAGTTGCTGAGTGTGACCGTACTTTGGCGCGTTATGTGCTTTTTGATCGAGCGATATTCGTATTGTGGTGGCCAATATTAATAGACTTATTATATTAATGGCAAAATATACTCGAATTATGAGTTAAAAAAAAAACAAGTCTTAAATAAATTATCTAGATAAATGGGAAAATTATAGATATACTAATTTAGGATGCAGTATCCTGGAAACAGCATTTTTATTATAAAAATAAATGTTAACACTTATTTTTCGTTATAAAAAATTAAAAGAAAATGAAAAGTTTTTTGAAAATTGGAATATAAGATTTATTTTATAATTTTTAGTTACAAATTTACAATTTTATTTTTATAATATTTATTTTATGACATATATGAAATTTAAATTTTATTTTTAATTAAAAATCATAAAATAAATCTTATTTTCCAACTTTTATAATAAATATTGATATTAATAATTAATTATTTTTTGTTTAAAAAGTTACAAAAATAATAATGAATTTCAATATCTTTTGAATCAAGCTGTGTGCTTCGAAAGTTGACTTATATACATAATTTATCTTAATATCAATATCTTTCTATTAATATAATTTGTGTCCTTAAAAAAGATTATTTAGTTTTCTGCAAGCTTAGTAAAATATTTATTTTGTGCTTTTAAAATTAAAATTGAAAAATAACTTTTATGTTCCATTTATATAATTTAAAAATATAAATTTAAATTTAATGATTATTTTATAATTTTCCTTTTTTTTGTTTTGTTTGGTCAAAAATACGAGCATTTATTTTTTTGCCAATTTTTATCATCAAAAATTCACTAATATTTAAAAATATCTAAAGTAATTAAAATTCTTTTAATACATTGATTTTCAACTAAATATTTTTGCTTTATGATTCTTATCATTCTAAGCTGATTTTTTTTGCTTAATAAATTAATTAATAATATAATATTTCTAAATAAAATTTGCTTATTTTCGGCGAAGCAGTTAGACAATTTTCTTGAACCAATCTCATTTCAAAAGTTTTGTTAGATCTAATATCATGACTTATATTATAAATATGTAGAACTGAATTGTGGAATGTTTTGGGGCAAATATTTAAGATACTTTACCTGATAAGGATATATGTAGATTTTGAACTTTCTCTTACTTCAACATACACTACTCCTCTTGCCACATTAAAACAGCGTATAGAAAGAAAAACTCGGAAGAGTTTTGCAGACGTGAAAATTACAATTTGGCTAAAAAAAAAAAAGACGACGCGTCGTCGTCTCGAGGCTGTCCTGACATTCCCATTGACATTTCAATAAGTGAAGAAACTAATTTTTGTGCTACAACAACGCGAACAAGAAAAAAAAAACAGACAGACAAACACAAAAAAAAAACATAAAAAACAAAAAAAAAAACACAAACTTTCTTAGCAGTTTCTCATCTCAACTTGGGGCAAACTATCGTCCTTATTTTCCCTTCGTTCTTTTTTTATTTTTGTTCCGCTTTTACTTGCAACAGCGTAGAGAAAAAAAAACTGCAATATTAATTTGCAGCGAGTGCATTAAGGCGTGAGTGGTGGGGTAGAGGGGTTGGATGTAAGGGGGGGTGCTGCTGGTGGCAGCTGTCAGCGAAAGTTCGACGTGTACGTGGACAGTTGTCCAACTATTTGACACAAAAATAACAGTTTTTCTTTCTTTTCTAATACACTGCCAAATTAGGGTAGCTCTAATTTTTGGCTAGAAAATGTGTACAGAATTATATATATATATATAAATGCCTGATTAAAGTCTGAAGAAAAGTCGAATTAGAATTAGTCTTGTCTTTAAGCTCTCCTAAGTTAATAATAGGCAGATATTGATTTTTACCGCAGATATGTGGCAAACTAATGGATCGAAAAACTATATTTTATAGCTGTCATAGGAAGAATCGATCTAATATTGAGTTGAAATATGGAAAACTTTTTCTTTTTCCAAGATATCTCAATAAATCTTACAATTAATAACAATTTTTATAGCTTATACAAATGTTATCCAAATTAAATCGTTTTATTATACAGTTTTAGGAGGATTTTACCTAAACTATTATTATTCTATTTACAATTTAAATAAATTCTATTAAAATCGTCAAACTATAGCTTATAGCTGTAATTGCACGAAAAATGTGTTTTTGTATGGAAAACTTTTTGTTTATCGAAATATTCAACAATTAGATTTTTCTGTATTGTGTTTTTAAATTGAAAAAATTTAATTAAAATCCAGGACACGCAAATATAAGTTATGAGTTTAAAAATCAAGCCTGAAAGAAATTGTATATGAAAATAGAAAAAATCTTAGATATATTAATTCAGGATGCCAAAATCAGGCAACAGACCATTTTTTTTATTTTAATTTTTATAACATTGATTTGATTTAATTGATTTTTTTTTATTATACTGATTTTAAATATCTCTGAAAAATTGGCAATTCATAATATAAAAATTGAAAGGGAATTTTTTTTCCCGATTTTAAAAAAAAAATGAAGTTTAAATATAATTAAAAATTTTTTTTTTTTTAACTAAAAAATCACAAAAAATGTCAAAAAAAAAACAAATATTCGAGAATCTTAGATACCAAAATTCAGTATGCCGTATCCTAAAAACGGAATAAACTTTTTTTTATTATTAAAATATTGATTTTATTAGATTTATTTTTAATATATTGATTTTAAATATCTCTTTAAAGTTGGCAACTAATTTGTATTATAAAATCTTAATAAAATGAGTTATTTTTTATAATTTTTAAATGAAAATTGAATTTTAATTATAATTTCACCATTTTTATTTTTTGGGTCAAACAAAAGTTTGCATAAAGAATAGAAAAATCTGATTTTTTGGAAACGGGGAAAAAAACTTTTTAATTTTGTAATACATCATTTTTTATATTTTATTAATTATTTGATTATTATTTTTTTTTGTCAATTTTTATAAAAATCCATAATCGTTAAATAATTCATAATATGTATATTTAAAAATTATATGATTTGTTATCCCAGTTAAAAGCATCTTATAGCTGCCATAGAAGTAAATATTTCATAATCAATTAATATATAATTACTCCAAATAATTATCAAGCCAAAAAGAGTATTAAAACTTCGTCAATTTAAACTTGGCTATGGCTCACTTTTTTCTTTCTGTTTACCCAATTTTTTTTTATATTTTTTTGTCTGTTTGAAACGTTTGTGCAACTATTACACGTATTTCAGTTACCATTTACCAGTTTAGCTGACTCTTTTGCTAATATCTAACCCTGTCCCGGCCCCTGCCCCGGCCTCTGCCACAACCTGTGTCCACCTCCATAAAACTGCAAAGTTTTTTGTTGCAAAGAGTCGAGTCGAGAGTCTGGGGGCAAAATGTTGGTTGTAGCAAATGTGCACATTGCCTTGAATTCAGTTTTCGATAATTCCTTTTCGACTGCCAAAATGACAGTCGTATGTAACACACACACATGAGACGGGGCGTGTTGGGGCAAGGCGTGGCAAATGCGGTCAACTCTGCATTTGAGTATGTGGCACAGATTTGCAAATGGAAGGGGGAGAGAGAGCGGGAGAGGGGAATTGCCGCAGCTTATGAAACTTAAGCGCATTGCAATGCATTTCATTGCGGCCTCTTCAACTTGGCCAGGATTTTGGTTCAGTTTTCATGCAGTTTATGGCCACCAAAGTTTTGTGGCACCACCCCGCCCCGCACCCCTGCCCCAACAGCTAAGTCCTGTGATCTATGTGAATGGGTGAAAGATGTTTTTCTATTTTTTTTCTGTGCCCAGCAATATTGGATAAAAAACTGCGAGTTGGATAATATATTGCCAGGGGCAAGCTTGTGACTGGCATATATATGGAAGAAGAAGCAGAGTATTAATGTGACTTTTTTCTTCTTTTTTTTGGATTTAAAATCAACTTGGCTTATGGTTAGAAGTTTTCATCTTGGGAAATGTTTTTTTTTTTTAAATTATTTTTCTGCAGTTAAGTGCGTTTTGAATTGAATTTTGTTGGGGTTTTAGGGTTTTTAAGGTGATTAATATTCGTTACATTTATAATAATATATCAGCAAAAAAAAATACTTTTATAAATCATAAATATTTATTAAAATATTATACAGAGACCTAATTAATTTGTTTTGCAAAAATATTAAAAGAAAAATATTTCAAAATAATTTCTACAATGATTTAATTCCCAATATATGTGAAACTCTGCTTTTTAATGTTGTAATCAGAAATTGCAATTAAATTTTTAATATAAAAATGGAATTGAGAATTATCTATTATTTTCATTTTAATTTATAAAAATGTAGAAAAAACTCTAAATTAATAAAAAAAAGAAATAAAATTGTGTAAAAATAATAAAATTTAAATTTTTATTAAAATAAGTCTTATTTATCAACTTTAATAATTCAAATTATTTTAAAGTTGAAAATAAAACTTTATTTTAAAAGTAGAAAATATATTTTATAATTTAAATAAAATATATAAATTAAAACATTAAAAAAAGGCAAAATTATATTTTTATTTTAAAAATTGAAAATAAATTTGTATTTTTAAAGTTAAAGATAAATTTTTATTTTAATATCATAAAATTTGTCTTATCTATCAACTTTTATAATACAAATTATTTCCAATTTTAAAACAAAATTTTTTTTTAAACATTGCAAATATATTTTTATTTTAAAAGTTGAAAATAAATTTGTGTACAGTAAACAAATGTTTTGTGACCTTTGAATAAAATATATAAAATAATAAATAATAAAATAAATCAAATTTATCAATTTTATTAATGCAAATTATTTGCCAACTTTAATTTTAAAAATTGAAAATAAATTTTTATTTTAAAATAAAGAAAAGGTTGTTTCCTTTTAATAAAATATATAAAAGAAAAAATTATAAAATTAGTCTTATTTATTTACTTTTATAAGACAATTTAATTGCCAACATTTATTTCGAAAGCCTGAAAAAAAATGTTATTTTTAAAGTTGAAGATAAATTTTTATTTTAAAATCATAAAATAGGTATTTTTTTATCAACTTTAATAATACAAATTATTTGCCAAATTTTTATTTTTAAAGTTGAAAATAAATTTGTATTTTAAAAGTAAAAAATCATGTTTTATCACCTTTAAATATTATTATTAAATTTAAATTTCCTGAGCTTTGAACTTCTAAACATTTCAATTGGTTGATAAAGAGCCTGAGAGAGCTTCAACTATACTATCACAGTGGCAGCTGTAAGTCTCTATACACATTTTGTTAGCACTCTTGTGGTAGTTTTCAAAATGCTAACACAACTTTTCACTCACAAAAGCGGCTTCA
This sequence comes from Hirtodrosophila alboralis, assembly GCA_035043045.1. Lineage (NCBI taxonomy): Eukaryota > Metazoa > Arthropoda > Insecta > Diptera > Drosophilidae > Hirtodrosophila > Hirtodrosophila alboralis. The sequence goes on from JAWNNH010000240.1 coordinate 107,102, forward strand.
GTGTTCAGCTTCAGTTGAAATGCAAACAAAACTTTTATGCCTGCAAAAAAAAGGAGAAAAAAATAAAGAAAAACTTCAATTTCAATACAGTTTAAAGTTGAAAGTCAGTAAAGTATGTTTGAACGGACTTTAAAATAAATAATATAGGAAAAAATTGATGGCAAACCAAGCGAAATTGCCAAGGAATGTCGTGTCTGTCTGTCTCTCTGTCTGTTCGTACATTTCATTTAAAGTAAAGCTGACAAAACACTTAAGACTGTAACTGAAAAAATGGAAAAAAATGAAAAAATGACGAGATGACAATCTCTTGCCAAACCAAAAAAATACTTAAATGTTACAAAAGCCAACAAACATCAATGACAAACATTTTAACAATTGAACAACCTGACTGTGTGAGTTCCCCAGAAAAAGCATCCTTTTTGCTTCCTTTTTGGCTGCTTTTATTCTTGCCACACATATCAGCCTTTTACATACGACTTGCAAATCAAGTTACCCCACAAAAAAAAAGGAAATAAAAATAAAAAAGAAAAAGAAAATCGTCCTGCCAAATGGCAACTGGCAAATAGCCTGGCTTGTTTCGTTCCGCCTTTTGACTCGCCGCTCCTTGATTTCTTCCTTCCGCCAGAGAAATGCCGCGAAACGGCGTGTAAGACTTTTACCCGGCCCCCAAAAACCCCCCTCCCTGTACACTTTTCTCTACTCTGCTCCTTCTCCCTTACAAAGCCTTTCTCAACTTTTTTTTTTTTCGTCGGGATTTAATACCCTGCGTGTGTGTGTGTTTTTTTTTTTTGGTTTATTATTTTGAAACCAAAGTATATGAATATATATATATATATTTATATATCTAAACTTTAACAAATGTGCGCACTCTATCAGCATTGTCATTTACATATTAACTTGAAGATGTTAAGAGTTTATGACCCAAGTTTATAAAGTTCAAGTATATTTCTTTTGATAAGTATGCCTAATCGTGAGTTTTACTCTAAAAAGTAAGCCAATTTAAGGCATACTATATATATTAGCTTATATCACCTTATTAATTTAAAATCGAACGTATTTTTATTTTACATTAAATCCGCATAATTTTTTTTAGGGATTAACAATAAATCGGTCCTTAAGTAAACTAAATATATAAAAGATTCTTTATTTTATTTTTATTTAATATTTATAAATTTATTCCATGGCAAGTTTTTTAAATTTTCAGCTTAACCCATCAATAAAGCATTTTCTTTTATAAATTTATTGATTAAACTTGTAATTCCACTTGCGAATTAAATACACGGATAAGTTCTGTTCTGAATTCCACTTCTAAATCAATTTCACGGAATTTATTTTATATTTATTTTATTTATTTTTATTTTATTTTATACGGCTTTCAAGTCAAAGTTTAAAATTCTGTGCATGTAAAAATCTATAAAAAATTAAAAACAAAATATTCTTAACTAATGCTTCTATTAATTTATTAATTAAACCTTGTTTCACACCTATTTTTAATTCCACATCTGCACAGAAATCGGAAATAAATGTAAATTCTACAAGCCTTAAATATCGATGTTTTCTCTACAATAAGATTCCTATTTTATTAAGTTAATTTTTTTATAAATATAGAAAAGTTTCATTAATGCTTCAACTTGACATTAAGTTTGTCTAAAAACAATATTTAAAATTATTTATAAATCTTGAGCGTCGACTAAAAATTCATTTTAATATTTTTATTGATTTATATATATTTTTTTCTTAATTTTTCTTATTTTTTTTATTTTTTCTTATTTTTTTATTTTTGTTTTTAATAATTTCATAATTGTTATTAAAAATTAATTAGATTTATATAAATTTTTTCCTACATTTTTTTTTCTTCAATTTTATTTAAAAGCCATTTCATAATTGTTATTAAAAAATTGTTTTTGCGCTCCAAAATTTATTGTTATTTTCTGAGATTTTTGTTTAAAATTAAAAATTAATATTAATAAAATTTGGTTTCTCTCTAAAATTTATTGTTGTTTTCTGAGATCGATAAAATTAAAAATTAATATTAAAAAACTATTTTTTTGCTCTAAAATTTATTGATATATTCTGATATTTTTAAAAAAATATAAAACTAAAAAAGATCAACAAATAATTCTGACCAAGTGACTTTTTTGCGATTGCTGATAAAAACAAATTTTTTTCTTAGCATAGTTGCTCTATTTAAGCCTTTTTTTTTAGTCAAATTTCCAGTTTTTACAGGGTATTTCTAAGTCGCATTTACTGCATTTCACATACGCCTTTTCGCACCTTTGTTAAAAGTCATAAAAAATAATAAAATGTGCGAACGCAAACAAACAAACAAACAAAAACAACAACAAGAACAACAATTCGAATCCATGTTGCTTACATGAGCGCACCCAAATATGAAGACCATGAACTGCCCCTCTCTCTGCCCGCCCCTCTCAAAAACCCTTACCCCTTCCACTTGAACACACACACACAACACCCCTGTCCCTGCCCCTGCCGCGTGCCACAATACAGTTGAGTTCCTTTTGCATTTTGTATGTAAATGTGAATGTCGTTTGGCATTCGCGCATTTTAAGCTGAAGTCCTGGCAACTGTATGGGGAGAGGGGTTAGGGCTGTAAGGGGTAGGGGCGTGGCAAGCTGCTGTGTGCACCTTTGAGCGTATGGGGCAGGCCTCATTTTGGCACCTTGGCACTTTTCAGCGCCCTGGTAATTGGCATGTGTTCAGCATTTTTTTTTTTTTTTTTTAACATTTTTCGCACAGTTTGCAAGAAAACGAAACTTTACTTTTGTGCCACGCCCACAAGGAAGGAGGGATATATATATATATATATATATATATAAAGAAGCAGAGCGCGCTATAAGATCCGCTTTGTAACTTGTCGGATTACGTGTGGCACGTTTGGCAGCCAAAAGATATGAATATAATTAAATGTAACAACTACATTTTAACATTTTATAAGGCAGAAATGTTTAAATTGAGGCAGGTGTAAGAATCCCGGATGTAAAGCCCATCAAGTAAATTGTTTTGGGGCTGCCAATTGTTATATATATATATATATAAATTCTTACTTGTCTGCTGTTGGTCAACAATTAAGGCAAATGACAAGAAAAGATTAGTTCAAAGTTGCAAATTAAGTTGAATTGAAATGTTTTGTGTTTTTTTTACTTCTTCTGCATCTGCTGAGATTAAGTTTTTAAAGTTTATGCTGTTGTATGCTGAATGAGTTTCTTAATTGAGGCAGACATTCACAAAAGAAAAAATGTTGCAAATAAAACAAAGTAATTTGGGGCAAATCAAATAATAAACTCAAATTACATTTTCGTTTCGTTTTTTTCAAGTGCCAAGAGGTCTGTCTGGCTTTTAAATTAAGTATATATAGACTCGTTAGCAGTTTAGAATCAAAGTTGAAACTGTTTAATGTGCTTTTGGTAATTTGCTTTAAGTTTGTCTACAAATTTGAAGCAACTTTAAAAGTTGCTTTTTGTGCTTAGAAATTGGTTGGAAAATTATAGGTAAACTTTTAGTTCGTTTAAGCCGCAGTGGAGAGTGCTGAAACTATTTAATGAGCTTTAGGAACTTGCTTGAAGCTTGTTTACAATTTTAAGAAGCTTTTAAAGTTATTTTTTGTGTTCTAAATTTACAGGTAAACTTTTAGTCCGTTTAAAGTGCAGTGTAGCGTGAAGAAACTATTTAATGAGCTTTAGGAATTAACTCGAAGCTTGTTTACAACTTTAAGAAGCTTTTAAAGTTTTTTTTGTACTTAAAAATGTATTGAAAAATTGCAGTTGAATTTTTGGAGTTTAGAGTGCAGCAACTATTTAATGAGCTTTGGAAATTGGCCAGAAGCTTGTTTACAAATTTTAAGAAGCTTTCAAAATTTTTATTTTATGAGCTAAAATTATTCTTGAATTTTACAAGTCAACTTATAGTCAGTGTTGTGTTAGTTGACATTTTAGGATTGTTAAGTCTGATTTAACTACTTAAATCAGCTGTGGGAGCTAACAGTTTTAGCCGAAAGAAAGCTTTTAAAGAATAAAGCTTTAATATATATATTTTATTAATTCGTTTAAGCGCCTAAGCAGCTAAATAGAAGCTTTAACGAGCTTTATTTAGCAATTTAATGCGCTTAAGAGCTTTTATGTGCTTTGAAAGCTACTTCCTCTTTTAAGGATAAAGTCTGAGATACGAAAATTAAAATTCGAAAATGATTCAGTTATGAAAAGTATTTAAAAATATAAACAGCTTCAATTGTATTGAATTAATTGTTGTTGAATTAATTGTTCTTGAATTAATTGTTATTGAATTATTTAATGCCTGAAGTAATAAATTGTATTCAATTAATTGTTGTTGTATTAATTAATACCTGGATTAATTGTCGAGGCTATTTTTATCAACTGTTTTCTTATTTTTTGCTAACTACTTCAAGCCAAATATAATGTTGAATTTTTAAAAGCAAATAGAAAATTTTTCTTAAATATTAAAACATTTTTCTTGGCCACATTTTGTGGCCTTAAATACCCTATACTATTTGCCTACAATATTGACAACTTTCGGCCAGCCATAACACAAATTATTAAGCATAAATTAAATATATAAATTATAGCTAAACACAAATTATAATAAATTAAATATATAAATCGATAGAATTATTTTAAATACACTTAACAATAAATTAAAAAAAAACTAAAATATAAATATATATTTTCTTTACTTTCAGGTAAGTTTCCAATGCAATTTTACATTTTGTTTACTTGTTTAAACTGAGCACAACGGGTAAGTATATATATGTTTATAAATTCTTTATTATATATATAAAAATATTGCAATTTTTGCAATTTTTTGTGTGAAATTTATGAGGCCACTGAAAATGTTGCTAATTTATGGCTACAATCTTTGGCCAGGACACCTCAATTGTACAAAGCCAATAACAATGTTTGGCTTATGCTATATAAATGTGACTATCTGCTAGCTCTATCTTCTGTCTCGCTCTGTTTTTTGCGGATATCCGCATGCAAGCCATAACTCAATAAAAAGCATTGTCCTGTGAGCCAAAGCCATAGAAGAGTAAAGAGAGAAAGAAAATAAAGAAAAAAAAGGAACAAAAATAAAATCCAGCAAAATGCCAGCAGTCAAAGATACAATCGAAATGCAGTAACAACTTGAGGGGGGAGGGAGTGGAAAGGGGGCTAGGCTGGTAAAAGGCAGACAGATTAGAAGAATAAACAAAGCCCAGGGCTGCCAGACTCTACTCTTAGAATAGAGACAGAGAGAGAGGAGGGAGAGAGAGAGAGACAGAGAGCTACACTGAGATTTCTCTAACGATGACTCTGTCATTCGGTGGGGTCCAAGAAATAAACATTAACTGTAATTTAGTGGGGCATTGTGCTTAAGCGTCGAGTCTCGCATTCGCTGTGTGTGCTCTCAAATTATGGCCCCAACCCAAATGGGCCTAAACCAAGGCCCCAAACCCCCCCCCTAACTCCCTACCCTCTAATACACACAGTTTCAAGTTACACGAGGCGTTTCGTGCTGGTCAAAACGCTGCGGGAAGTCTCAAAGTGAAGGCAATTGTTATTTGCCTTTGCCACTGCCTTATGCCCCATGCCACATGCCCCATGCAGCAGCAAGTGCTCAGTTTTCACAGCAGCCAACAATTAGATGGCAGCAGCTGGCAAATAAACTAAATATATATACATACTTATATATATAAAGTTGCAGATATATTTATATATATATAATGATATACACACAAAGAAATCTAGTTACAAAGGGCAAACAATATTCTTGGTCGTAAAAATAGCGCTCAAAAGCCATAAAAGTCTATTTGTTAAATAAATATAAACATTAAATATAAATATGACATTTAAATAATTTAAACGTCTTTAAAGTGGGTAAACTTGAAAAACAATATTATTTATTTGTAAAATAAATAAATCAGTAAAATAAAAGAATATTCAGTTTAAATTGAGAGAAATTGATGCTTCAAATATTCGTCACTGTTTTCTGAAGTCTTGGATTAATTATATTTAATAAATTGTGTATGGGGACATTAAAGTCTTAAAACTAAATTCAAAAATTCTCAAGAATATGCTCTTCCTTTTCAATATGTAAAAAAAAATGATAAAAAAATTGAAAATAATATTTTGACGCCTAAGCCACATTTCCATAGACCAAAGAATTTTATTTTCCACTTTCTTGCCGGTTGGAGTTAAAGACGCTCTTTCGCATGACCAAAAAGTCATAATTTATTAAAAAGGCTTACTAAAAATGCATAGAAAAAATATTCAAATAAATAATTGTAATTTTTTGTGTAAGGAGATTAGTTTCGTCGGCTCGATGAAAATAATTTATTTATTTTTAAATTCTGGAATATAGGCAGAGAAAAAGATTAAATCTTTATTCCAAAACAATCCCTATGATTTTACATGTGTTTTAGAATTTTTTTTACCTTTAACAGCTCGAATAAAATATAATACAGAATTGGTCGCATATATCTTAAAGATAAACTTGATATTGTTTATTATTTATATAATTCTTTTAATTATGTCACAATTTGTAGTGAAATTTCATTAATTTTATAAACTCATTAGTAATTTTCTCAAAGATTATTTAATAATTAAAGTGGCGCCTTTTACTTTGCTAGACTTAAAAAAAATCTGCAAATCAATAAAAATATATTTACAGCAAAACTTATGGGAATTGGAACTTAATTTTTAATTCACATGATTCTTACCAAATACAGAATTTTCCATTATTTGTAGAATTGTATATAAATATTTTTTTAAAGTGTTTTAAAGTAAAGATTTGTCATAGAATTTTTTTTAAGTTGAGAAAAATTCTTTAAAAATATAAAAAATATTATTGTAAAATTTTGAGATATGTATACTATAACTACTTTTAATTGGGTTTAAACTAAAGGTTTTTAAGACAGAATTTTTTGTTTTAAATTTAGGAAAAATAAATAAAAATAGAAATTAAATTTTTTTTTATAAATTTTACTTTTGACAATAATGGCAATTATATCATTGCAATTTATTGTGTGGAAAGATTGCTTCATTTAAACAAAACAAATATATAAAACAGAGAATATTTTTTGACCTCTTCAAAGTCCTAATTTTTCTGAGTGTACAGCCACACATAGTCAATAGCTAAAATAGCTAAAACTAACACAAAACATGAGTCTAAATCTCTGCCCACTGCTTCCAACTCCCAACTCCCAGCTCATCCCAAGAACACGAAAACTCCCAACAATAATCATCGACAACAATAAAAAGCCAACCATAAAAATACTCTGCTCTCTCTACCTCTCTCTGCCCTCAGGACACACAAATAATAATAATAATGAAATTGCGCATCCCAAAAAAAAAAGAAAAATACAACTTTATGAATATTACATAGCGCTTTTAAATCTTTGCTTAAAAACGTAAAAGCAAATAAGAAAAAGGTTAGCAATTTCTTGATTAGTTTTAGTATAAAAAAGGATATAAACTTACAAATCATGCCAAGTCAGAGAAAGTCTTTTACTACTCTATCTATATAAATGCAGCATCATGGACAAAATACACAGATTTGTTGTGTGGGGGCAATTAGTTGAAATGCCCAATGTTAGTTAACATTAGCTTAACAGCTGTTAGCTAACAAAGCAGCCAACAACAAGTGAAAGCCGCCAAAAAAATGAAATAAAATGCTCTTAAGTGTAAAAGCAAAGCAAACGCCCAGTGCGCAAACTTTATTCACCACACACACAAACACACACACACACACAAGCACACACAATACACACACACACACACACACACATATACCCTGCTATAACATGGCTTTATTTGGCTTATAAATTGTTAGAACCCCTGCCCGCCCTGAACTTGTGAACTTTACTCATAATTCAACACCTAAAAAAAGCAACAACAATAAATATAAATAAAAAATAATAATAATAAAATCAAAAAAAAACAAAAAAAAAAAACGAAAACCTTTTTCAAATTAAACTTTGCACTCACTCTCGCTCTGACCACTTGATGATGCCCCAACAACAACAACAACAAAAGTCGCCGCGGGCTGTTAAATGAAAACAGGAGTAGAAAGTCCTTTATATGTGTGTGTGTGTATGATATGCCACTCGAGAGGGGGGCAAGAAACAGAGACGAGAATTCGTCCTGTGCCCATTTATTGCAGCTAAAAACAATTTTCATAGGCTATCTGAGCAGGGGGGTGGGGGATAGAGAGAGGGGGGTAGGGGCGGGGCAGCGTCAAAAGTTGGCAACTTTTTCGAGTGCAGCAACAAATTAAATTTACGCTCGTAATTGGATTTCAAAACACTTCTACGGCGGCTGTGTTTAATGCCGCCAACAGCCGCAACAGCAGCAAAGCGGCAAGCGGCAGCTTTTGCTGCCCAGCAACAACAACAACAACACACACACACCAACACACACACACACAACCAAAGAGACACACACTCGCTGATTTTGCAACCGAGTTGGACTTGAATAGACGTCGCCGCGGCTGCTGCTGCTGCCGCTGATGTTGAGCTGTCAAAGGCTCTGGGCCAGCACTTTGCTTGTGGCATGCCCCAAGCAAAGTACGCCCTAGCTAGCGTCCACTCCCCCCTCCCGCATCGCGCAGTTTGACAGAGCTTTGGCCTAGAAAATGCTAACCGTGTCGCCTACTACCAATTGCAAAAAAAAAACAGAAAAGAAAAAAAATATAAATAAAAAAAAAACTGTTGGACAACTCGAGGCGCAATGCCAACGAAGCTGGGTTTTTTTTGAGATTTTTTTTTTGCCCTTACAAAGGGTATACGACTGTGAGAATTGGGTATTTTTTTGCCATGAGTAAATATTTTTAATTTACAGAACTTTTATTTTTGATTTTTAATAATAGTTTTTATAATAAAAAAAATAAATATACTGCAATTCTTATAATTTATTTATAAGGCTTGATTTTTTTTAACTCATAACTTTTATTATTAAACAAGGATTATAACATTAAATTTCAACAAAATACTTTAAAAAAAAACCTGCCAAAATTTTATTTTTGGTTCTGGACTATCGAATAATTTGTTTTGCTAAAAATATAAAAAATATAAATAAATATTTTTTTAAATAAAAATCAGAATAATTATTATATATGATTTTTAAAATAAAAATTAACTGAAACTTCTTATTTTTGATGACAAAAAAAGATGAATATAATAATATTTATTGTTAATTTTATACAAAAAAATTAGAAATATATTTTTTGAAACAGCAAATCAAATTATTTTATAGTCCAAAATAAAAATAAAATTTTTGGTTCTTTTTTTTTTACGATTTTGTTGAAATTTTATACCAAAAATCGCTAATAAAAGTTACGAGTTCAAAATAATCAGGCCTTAAATAAATCTATTATAATATATATAAATTATAATGCAGTATTTTAATTATGTATTATTAATATTAATTTTAACTTGCATTTGTCAACCAAAATACCAAAATTGTCAAAAAATTTATTAAAATTGAATTTTTATTAAAAAATCCCAAAATTATTTTTTTTTCAATAAATGAAAAATTTAAAATAATTTAAATAACATTCAGAATTAAGTTTCACTATAAAAAAAATCAACTTTTTTTCCATTCAATTGACTTAGCCTTAGACTCTCTTTATTAGTGTATTTAAACGTCGTTACTTTTAACTTTTGTTTGCATTTTATGTTTTCGCATTTGTTTTATTTTCTGGTTGACAAATTTAGCGTGTATAAACAATATAAAGGAACTTAAATTAAAGCGCTTAAACAAGACAGTTTATAAATAATTATAAAACGCAAAATAAATCTTGAATTTGTAGTTGTTGCTGTTGTTATTACTGCATTTTGTTGCAAAAGGCAGCGGAAATTGAAGCATTGCGTATACGTTATAAGACCGGAAATTATAAATATAAAAAAAATACGTTAAATGCAGATATATATATTTTTTTTGCGGTTGCTGAATTCGATGGCTTTGACATGGTTGGGTTGGCTGTAAGTGGGGGCAATCAAAAAAAGGTTCCCTTTTGCGGGAAAAAATATTTGAATGAAAATTTAAAATTTTTTGGACAATTAAATAGAATTTTGTAATTAAAAAAATCATATCAAAAAAATAGGATCCCTTTTAGGAAAAAAATATTTTAATGAACATTTAAGATTTTTTGGGGAATTATAAATTATTTTTGTATAAAAAATAAAGTATCAGAAAAAAAATTTATTTTGATGAAAAAAATATTATAATTAAAATTTAAATTAAAAATAATTTTGTATTAAAAAAAAACTATCCGATAGAAATAAAAATATTTTAATGAAAATTTAAATTTTTTGGTGTATTAAATAGAATTTTGTATAAAAAAAATTTAATATCAAAAAAATTTAATTTTGTAGAAAAAAAATATTTTAATGAAAATTTAAGATTTTTCGCTGCATTAAAAATTATTTTTGTATAAAAAAATAAATTATCAGAAAAAAAATTAATTTTGAAGAAAAAAAAATATTTTAATGTTAAACTAAAAATAATTTTGTATTAATCGAAAATAAAATATCAGAAAAAAGTTGTATTTTGTAAAAAAAAAATATTTTAATAAAAATTTAAATTTTTTGTGCATTGAATAAAATTTTTTATAAAAAAAATATAATATCAGAAAAAATGATAATTTTTAAGAAAGAAATTAACCTTTTTCCTGATATTATATTTTTTTATAAAACATTTTTATGCAAAAATAATTTTTAATGCAGCAAAAAATATTAAAGAAAGAATAAAATATTTGAATGAAAATTTAAGATATTTTGCTGCATTAAAATTTATTTGTGTATTAAAAAAATATAATTTTATAAATTCAATTTTAGGCATGTTTATTTATTATTGAGCTGGTTATTATTTTATTTCGATTTTTCTATTTATTTCGCTTAGTTTAAGCTATTTATTTAGCATATATTTTGCTGCATCAAACCGTAAGCTCAATCATTTATGCAGTTCATTGAGTTTCAACAAAAATAAAATATACAATCACTTATTTATTGAAATGTATATTTTTAATATTTTTGTTATTTTTTTTTTTGTTTTTGTGAAAAGTAAATAATTTCTAAAAACTGTGCGCGCTCCAATTACATTTGACAATATTTACAAAAGGTTTTGCTGCTGCTGCGACGCACAGGAAATTCAATGCCAAATCCACAAGCGAAATCCATTAAATAATTCACGTAAATAAACCAAAAAAAAAAAATGAGATAAAAAAAAATACGAAAATCAAAACCAAGCGAAATGACACGAAAACACAGACAAAAGGCATAGAGAGGGAAAGTGAAGGGCAGAAAAAAAGGAGAAGAAAGAAAAAAAAACGCACAAACAGAAGAAAAATTCATTTTTCAAATTCCAATCACAGTTATTAAATCTTTGCTATATGGTTATGGTTATTGTTGTGATTTGATTTTATGGTTATAGATGAGGCGCCTCCACCAAAAAAAAAAACAGAAACAGAGAGTGAGAGTGTGCCCCAAAAGAGAGCGAGAGAGAGCTGGTAAAAGCTTTTTTTGGTAAGAGAGTTTCAGCGCGCTCTCTTTCTCTTTCTGTTATTATTGTTTTGTTATTGTTGTTTTTGTTGTTGCCTCTGACATTTGCGCGGCAAGAATTTTCGTGTCAGGCTGCAAAACAAAAAAAAATGGAAAAAAAAACTAGAATTTGTTGGGCCTATAGAAATGCTTTACTGACGTCATAAAAGTGTCTTTTTCTTATCTGGCTCGAGTATCTACGGAAAGCCAGCGTTAGATGCTGCATCTCGCTCGCTCGCTCTCTTCTCACTCTCTCTCTCTCTCTCTCTCAAATTTAAATGTGGCATATACATATATGTCAGATTGTATGTGTGCATGTCCTGTCGGTTGACGCATAAAGGAAAATAATTATATTTAAAGGCAATTTGGTGGCAGCCGCAGCCTTCTGCAGTGTCCTTGACCGACTTATGTAGATTTTCTGCAGCTTACTGCGTGTCGTCCTGGCCCACAGCCTCTTTGCTTTTACAGTTTTTTTTCAGCAGCTGCATTCCCCCCGCACCCTGCCCTGAATAATATTCGCACTTGCTGAAGCGTGTGCGTTTCTTCCATCTCATTATTAACATATATATAAATATATAAATATATTTTTCAAGCTATTTTCTTATGCCCAAGCAAAATATTTATATATGTGTGTGTAACTGAAACTTGTGTGTGTGCGTGTGTGTGTGTCTGCCTGCGTGCGCTTGTTTGTGTGTGTGTGTGCGTGTGGGCGTGGCAATATGCCATGTGACTTAACTTTGAGCGCGCTTAAGCAATTTTTGTAATGACTTTGATTACCTCTATGCAGCGCAGGGGGGGCAGGAGGGCGTTGCCAAAAAAAACAAGCTGTTTGTGTGTGTTTTAGCTAAGTAATTAATTATATATTTAGTTTATTTATGCTCTGTTTTAAACTGTTGCTGCGTATTTCAAATTTGTGCTTGTCATGTGGCTTAACTGTTGCCTACTTTTATGCGCACGTTGCCAAATCATATGCAGCATACAAAATTGTTGCCTACTTTTATGGGCCATACAAGTTTTTTATTTTATTTTTTATTTTTTGAATTAAAAACTGGTTTTTAAGTGCTTTTTGGTGGGTGGAATAATAAAAAAAAGATTATTACTTTTATAATAATATATAATGAGCATCAATTTATTTAAATTTGGTCATATTTATAAAAATAAACTTTATAGCTGATGTGCTGAAATAATGTGTGACAAATAGCCAAAAATAAATTATAAAAAAATAAAAAATTTAAATAAATACTAAACTACTGCAATAATGTGTCAAAAGTAACGCATTAATTAATTATAATAATAATAATAAAAACTAAACCAATAGCAGAATTATATATAAAAAAATAATAAATGAAAAATAGCCAAAAATGAATTATAAGAAAAAAATAAATAAATACTAAACTACTGCAATAATGTGTCAAAAAATGACAAAAAACGACTTATAAAAAATAATAATAATTAAAATAATAAATAAATACTAAACTAAGATCAAAATTATATCTTAATGCAATAAGTGTTAAAAATAGCTTAAAATGAATTTTTATAAAATATTAAAAGTAAATGAATACTAAACTATTGCAATAATGTGTCAAAAATAACTGAAAATGCATTATAAAAAATAATAATAATAAAAATAAATAAAATAAAACAAAAAATAAAACAATAAATAAATCAGTAAATAAATAAAAATAATAATTAAAATAAAAATAAATAAAGCAATAAATAAATGAATTAATAAATTAATTATTTAATAAATAAATAAATAAAATAATTATAAGAATAAATAAAATAATTATAAAAATACATAAAATAATTATAAAAATAAATAAAATGATAAATAAATAAAATAATAATTAAATTCTTACTAAAGGCAAAAATGTTATATTTAGTAGCTACGGCTCAAGGTTAATAGTTCTTACTTTCCTATACGAATTTAGTAGATTTCTAATTTCAAAAAAAAGATATGTAAACTATATTTAGTGTCACTTTCCTTACAAAATATATATATAAACTATATTTAGTGCCTGAACTTCTAAAAATATATAAACTATTAAAGATATATAAACTATATACTATATATCCCATATTTTGTCTGGCCTTTATTCTTCTTCTTCTCCCTCAAAAAATTAAAAAGTGATTTAAATTCGTTGGGTGAACATTAGAACCTGTTTAAAAACTTGCTACCAAATATTTAATGTAAATTAACAGCTTACAACACTGTTAACGCCTTTCGAAACAATGTCGACACAAAAACTTTTCTTTTTTTTTCTATTTTTCTTTTTGCTACTATTGCTAAACAATTCTATTAAGTTGACGTCTATTCCCCCCACCCTCTCTCCCACTCTCTCTCTTGCACCGCCACAAAACTTGTAACGGAGACTAACAAAATAAATTATGCTTACGATTTGTAAAAGCTTTAATACGCCCTAGAGCCAAAGCCTAAGTGCACACAGCAACAACAACAACAGCAACAACAAAGAGCAGCTGCTGCTGTCCTCTGCTGGCTGCGGCGACTGCTACTGCGGCTGCTGCGCCAGCTTTAGCTTCAGCGTCAGCTTCAGCTTCTGTTTGGCTCCAAAGACAACAATGAATAAATTTAATTTTAGCTGCGGCCGACCTACCATAACCTCACTTTGTTGTTGTTATTGTTGTTGTTGTTGCCTTCTGCTTTTGCTTTTGCCTGTGTTGTGGTTGTTGCTTCATGTTGACTAAACACCTTTGAGATTTTGAGTTTGTGCCTCGCCCTCTGGCAGCTGTCAAGCGTGTTTTAAACCGCCCTCGCACCCTACCCCTGCTCAAAAGCTGCCCCAGTGCATTATAACTGCATTTTGGTTTTTGATGACGTCGACAACGTTGTCGTCGTTGCCGTCGTCGTCGTCGTCTGATTTGTAAATTATGCTTGTGCACATTTATAATATAAGCTTAAACGAACTGTTAACTTAAGCAACGCAATTGCCGCTCTTAAAATGCAGCAAAGAGCGCGTGAGTAAAGCTTTGCTGTTGTGAAGCTTTTCACCGCGCTCATGTGACTGCTGCTGCTGGGCAGAACAGCAGCAGCGCAAAAGAGAGCGCACGATATTGTGATGCTGCGTGTAAGCTTTTAGATTTTGCTGATTACGTAAATAAAGGCGAAGCTGGCGTTGAACACGACAAATTACGAATTGTGACGCGAAACTGTTATAAACAATTTCGAGGCAGCAGCAGCCGAGCGACCCGCTTTCGTAAGCTTTGCCTGTACACACGAAATGGAGCGAGGAGTAAGCGAAGCGGCGGCGGCGACGGCAGCAGCAACAGCAACAACAATAAAACAAACGAACGCTAACGAGGCTGTCGTCGTCGCTGGCTGAGACTGAGAGCCGAGCGCGGCATCAAAAGTTTCGTGTATGCAAGGCAATCCTTGCGCTCTCTCTCGTTCTCTCTCTGAACGCTGCTCGGCTTGAAAGCGTCGCTTGGCTGCTGCCTTTGCTGCGTGGTGAAAATCAGTCACAACGGGAACGTCGTCGCGAGCTGTTTGCGCGCTTCATGCAAATTTTTGTGTTCGGTGGTAGCGAGAGGCGAAAACACACACAGAAAACCCAAAAAAAAGCAAAATTTCAAAAAACTGCTGCTAACAAAAAAAAATAGTAAAAATTTCGAAATCAAAGTAAAAGTGTAAAGCATAAAAAATTTAAAAAATTGAAGTAAAAATACAAAATAACAAATGCAAGGTTTTTATTGTGTATTATAAAATGTGAGCCAAGTGCGTCAGCAGCCACAGCGGGTGGCGGGCAAAGGGCGACGGGCAACGGGCGGCAAAGAAATCAAATTACAAAACAGCAACACACACACACACACACACACATACCAATACCAATACACAGCAACAGAGACAGACACACGCAGCGCTGAATTCAGACGCAGGCTATATAATTTAGCACACAAGTTAAACGCAAAAAAAATATATATCAAAAAAAAAAAAAAAAAAAAAGATGAGCAAACAAAATGCGAATAAATGAAGCAAAAACAAGCACAAAAAAAAAATATAAAACGCAGCCGCCCAAAAAAATGCGCGTGTGTGTGTGTGTGCGTGCGCTTAAAAGCAAATTAACAAGTGCAAAATTTCAACAAAAAAACAAAAAAAAAAATGAAAAGCAAAAACAAACTCTGCGCTGCCCAAAAGCAAATAAACACAAGTTGAGCGCAAAACAGTGTTGTAAAATGCCCAACACAGCTGTGTGCCTAGACGCTGCGTTGCGGCGGGGCGGGCGTGCGGGTGGGGTTGGGCGGCGACGAAAGAAAAACACGCAAATACCAACGCACACTTAACACACATACCAACAACAAGAACAGCAATAACGGGAACAACAATAACAGCAGCAGCAGTAGCAACAACAACAACAAACACAGACATTTAACAGCGCACTAAAGAAGAAGAAGCAGCGGCAGCAGGCAGAAGCAGCGACAGCAGGCAGAAGCAGCGGCAGCAGCAGCAGGCAGAAGCAAAGGCAGAAGCAACGGCAAAAGCAAAAGCAGCAGCCGAAACAGCAGGCAGAAGCAGCGGCAGAAGCAGCAGCGGCAGCAGCAGCAGTAGTAGAAGGAAGAAGAGAAAAAAAAAGAAAAACTCAAGAACTGAGTTTTTTTTTTGTTTTTTTGTAGTTCTAGGACGCGTATGCTGCTGCTGCTGCTGCTGTTGTTGTTGTTGCTGTTGTTGCCTATATTTTTAGCACAATTTTTTGAAATCGCCAACTTGTTTCCTTTTGCCACGACGTTGCTGCTGCTGCGGCTGCTGCTGCTGTTGGGCTAATAAAATACATATCAACAAGCAAATGGGCGCAGCAGAAAACAACAATAATAACAATAAAAAAACAACAACAACAGCAACTGATGGTGGCATATTGCTGCTGCTGCTGCTGCTGGCAGTAACGACAACAGCAGCGGCAGCAACAGCAGCTGCTGCAAGGATAACCAGAGCAGCAACGTCATACATGTGCAAGGATATTATCAACGTCATGCCTGCCAAAGCACAGAAATATACACAAACACACACACATACACAGAGTGAAAGACAAAGAGAGAGAGAGAGAGTAATAGCAAGGCAAAGAGAGCGGGGGGGCAAGAGAGCCGAGCCAAGCCATATAGATTGTGCTGCATATGCTGCTTAATTGTTGTTGTTGTTATTTTTAGCTACACACACACACACACACACATATTTATATTTATGACATTTAAATGGCATTAAAAACATGTTGATAAATTCATTAGAATTTATTTTAACTAAAAATAAAATGAACAACAACATCTAAACATACACATAGGACACAGGACTCGTAGCTGCTGGTGCTGCTCCTGCTGCTGCTTTCATTAGTGCCTGTGGCTGCCCATCGAATTATGTGAAAATCTAATTTATTTCTAACCAGCAGCAGACAGTCAAGTTGATCTAGCAAATTGCTAAACAACAACAACTACAACAACACAACAACAACAATAACGACTGCAATTTAAAAGCATATAAAAAAAATATTATGAAAATTCAAAAATATGAATTTAGCTAAATTTAAATAAATCGCAAGGAATAATGCCCAAAAATAAAAAGAGAGAAATATAAAATTGTTGCCTACCTTGCAGCGCAGTTGAAAGTCTTCAAATTGCATTTAAAATAAAATTTAATGCAGCAAATATTTTCAAATACTATTAAAAAAAACAGTAAAAATTGTTAGCTACTTTATAGCTTCTCTAAAAACTGAAAATCTTAAAGGATAAAGCCCAAAAAATAAGAAGAAATATAATACTTTTGCCTACCACCTTGCAGCACAGTTCAGCATCTTCAAATTTTAATTAAAATAAAATTAAATGCAGAAAGTATTTCCATATAATATATACAAAATAATTAAAAAATTACAAGACATTTTTTACTAGTATATTTCAGGCCAGTTTTACACAATTTAAAATAAAAAAATAAATAAATAAGATAATAAATAAATAAGAAAATAAATTAAAAAAAAAAATAAATAAGTAAAAAAATAATTAATTTATGTTGCCACATTGGAATGCAGTTGAAAGTCTTCAAATTTTAGATCAAATAAAATTCAATGCAACAAATATTTCTAAATAATATAAAAAGCAGTCAAAATTGTTAACTATTTTGTAGTTTCTTTAAATAGAAATAAACTTAAATTTGTTGAACATTTTCAAATGCCAGGCAGTTTATGCACAAGTTTGTGCTCTGAGGAACTTCTTTTTAATATGAAACTCATGGGAATCATTGCCTGCAGGCTCTAGAATATTTTAAAATATTTTAAGCCATATTTAAATGCATAAAATTGTTGTAATTTTACTCAAATTAATTTTAACAACAAATATTTTCTATATTTGAGCCTTGGACTAAAGTACATAGGAAGCTTGGTTAGCCTGCAAGCACGAATTGTAGTTGAAAAAGTTGAAGTTTTAACTTTATTTAGATTATATATTAAACTATATATTATTTACTGAAACTAATAGAAATCCCAAAAAAAAAAAACAAGTTTAATAAAGCTTGGGTTATGTGTTTAACTGGGAATACGTTGAATTTTTTCACTTTTTAAACTTTTATATATATTCTTGATTAGCAACAACCCTCGTTCCACCTCAAGAAACGTATCCAGAAGGACTCTATATATAGAGAGATTAAAATAAAAATAAACCCATTTAAAATTTGGAATATTTCCTGAAGTGCATACGAATATGCGATATAAATTTGCAATTTTGCACACAATCTAAACTAACAAAAAAGAGAATTAATTGAAATTTTAATTTTAACTATACTCAGAAACTTCAAATAGCAAGAAAAATAAATTTTAAAAATTAGTTGTCATGAATATGATTAAAAAAATATAAAAAGTCAAATAATATATCATATTTCCTTGAGTAAGTTTATTTTTTAATATATCAAGTTATTAGGATATCATAAAATGATTAGCATTTCTGTAAGTTCTCGTTAAAGATTTGTTTTTTTTAATTTTAATTAATTTTTTTAGTAGAGTTCGAAAAGAAATCTGACAATTTATGCTGATTAAAATTAATGCAAAGTAACTAATTTTATTTAATAGAAATTAAAATTAAATTAAATTCGTGCACAAAATTTTGAAGAAAACTTTTCAGTATAAACAAAAAAAAAATAATAATAATTTTAAACTTATGTTTTGTTTAACTGTTATAAACTTGCTTATCTGCTGCTGTTGCGGCTTAATTTAGTTATGCGATTTTCGAAGACTTTCCTTCTATACAAACAGGATCCTCTACTTAACCCAGTCGCAACTTTAGGCCAAAACTTTTGTTACTGAAACAAATGAAATAAATTATTTCAGTTGCCTTAGATATACTTTAGATATATATATATATATAAATGTTATTTAAGTGAGGAGTTGGGGCAGGACTAAAACTTTAGCGCAGAAATTAACTTTATTGGGCGAATCAAGAGAAAATTGCTAAACAAATGCGCTCGAGCACCTTTTGCTCAAGTATTGGAAGGTTAGCAATTTTTTTTTTGTTTGTGCCCCAACTAGTTGAGCGTGCCACACACACACACACACTAAGAGATAAAAAGGAATCTTAACTAAACACATGGCAACTTCAACTTATCGACAAGTCGCATCTCAAGCTACAAAAAAAAACAGGAATAAGGCAAAGTTTTTGTTATCCTGAAAAACCAACTAAGACGCACTAATTCAGGACTCTGGCAACTTGCTGCAACCAAGTTCCTGCCTCTTCTTCTTGTTGTTGTTTTTCCAACCTGCTAAAAAAAAATAAAACTAGGCTATAAAAACTATCAACACAAGTTCTCAAGATTTTTTCCAGCAGAGCAGAGTAACAACAATCTGACAACAAACTGGCATAAGCATAACATAAAAATAGCAAAACTTGCGCTTTATATTTTTTTAAACTTTCAGTAGGAAAAAGCAGAAAAAAAAACTATATATATATAGTATATATTCTGGATCATATAATCCTTTCACTTAACAAGCAAACTTTTGGCAACAGACCGAAAAACTTTGCGCACTTCTTTCCCCTACATATATATATATATTTAGTATATATATTATTTTTCTTACTTTTTCTACAACTGCCATGATGTTGTGCTTTGCATAAACACAAGTCAAGTGTGGGTTTGCAGGATACGCAGTTCTGACAGGATGTGACTTGAAGCCTCTCTTCTCGCACATATATATACATATATGATATAGCTGCGAAATTTATGCATTCGCCCCACACCAGAACAGGCCCGAGAAAAGTATTTATATATGCGCTTATAAATATATGCACATCCTGTATGTGTGTGCGGTGTGTGTGTGTGTGTGTGTGTGTGTGTGTGTGTGTGTGTGCAGATAGCCAACAAATTTATGCTAGCAATATAACAAACAAAATATTTGCGCACGAGCAAAAGTCCTGCAAAACAACAAGAAACAAAAAATAAAAAAATAAAAAAACTTTTTTTTTTGTTCACCCCACACTTGCAAGCACACAAAACTTTAAAATAACACAAGAGTCCAAAAATATGATAAACAAGAAAAATAAAAAAATAAAATAAAATAAAAAACAAGATAGTACAAGCTATGTTTGAAGCTGGTAATGTTTTAAATATTCCTTAAAAAAAAATAAGGAAAAATATAAGAAAAAAAATGGAAAAAGTATTACAGATGGGAACTATAATTATATTTATTCAAATATAATTTTATTTAAATTTTCAACTCTTTTTAAAATGGAATAAAAATTGCAACTGCTTAGTTTAATTTAATAGAGCTCTAAAAACAACGTTTAAGAATTAAAACTAGCGGGTAAAAATTATATTTTAAATACCCCTGCAAAAAAGAAGAAAGAAAGTATTTTAGAAGGAAACTATAATTAAATAAATATAATTTCAATAAATTTATTTTTTAGCTATTTGAAAGCAGTATGAAAATTGAGTTGAGCTGTAGGAAAAAAAAAATCATTTTCTAGGAATTATTATTATGGGAAACATCAGATATTGCAAGCAGATTTTTCTAAATTTGATTAAAATAATATGCTCATATTAAAGCTTTATTTTCGAATAATCGTACCTCAGACAGCTATTAGGTTTTATAATACAATTTCGATTTACTTGGTTCAGTTTCAAAAAACAAATTAAAAGAGAAACTTTAATACCAAAAAAAAAAATCAGCTTTCTATAAATTATTGCGATAATTCGATTTGGATTTAATAAATTCAACTTGTAAAAGTAAATAAAAAAATAATATTTTTTTTTTAGGAAATTCAATATCCTTTGAAACAAAATAAAATATGCGTAAAGTTACTATTTTTACTAGAAAATTGTGAAAATTATTGTGAAATTTTTAATTTATGAATTTTTGTTAAAATAATGATTGTCAAGAAACAAATTAAAATATAAGTAATTCAATATCCTTTAGAATATTTTAATAGCCTTTTTTTTATATTTGAAGGGGAAACACTTGATTTTAATAGAAAACTCTCATTTCGACTGTTAAAACTTATTGAGAAATATGGAATTTATGAGTTTTTGTTGAAATAGCTATAAAATATAAATTAATAAAAAAAATAATTTTTTTTGTTAGAAAATTTTATATCTTTTTGACTATTTTGATATTAATAATTAATTTATTATTTTTGCAAGGAAACACTTGTTTTTAAGAGAAAACTTTTATTTCGAATGTAAAACTTATTGAGACATTTTAATTAAATTTAATAACTTAAAAAATATAAATATGTTTTCAAATTACAATTGTAATTTGAGTTGATTTATTTGTATGACAACTTAAGGAAATATTGAAGCGATTTTTATAAAATTTATTCAAACTGGGCATAATAAAAAAACAATATTTAATTAACTTTTGGAACAATCGATGCTTTTTCAACTATATTATATATAGTTAAACCGATTTCGTCGCTTTTTAGCAACAGCAGCATTTAAGATAATTTTCTTTGGGATAACTTTAAGTCCAATCAACTAATTAGGCAAACTTATAGCTAGTTCAAAGATTGATATTAAAACATAAATATATAAATATATACAGTACTTTAAGAACTCCTTACCAAAATATAACAAAAAAACCTTACAAAAATATGAAAAAGTTGAAATTTAAAAAAAAAAAACTTGTGGCAAACATGGCAACATTGTTGCTTTATCTTCTATTTTTTCTGTTTTTTTTGGGCAAGCTTTTTATACATTTTTATATGCTAATTAAAGGCAGCAGACACAGATACAAATACAAATACACCCACACACACACATACACACACCCACACACACAGACAGACGGAGCTTAGTGTTATGTGTGTCCTTGTGCCTAAAAATACAAACAAACAAATAAAAAAAAATGAAAAAAATGAAAAATGAAAAAAAAATGAGAAAACCCAAACGCACACAAAAGCCTAACCCTGAAATATTTTTTTGCAACATATATATAGAAAAAGGAAACTTGAAGGCTGCGGCGCGGCTTCATTTTCTATAAAAAAAATATTTAAATTGTGAAATTTGTGAAATTTACAGCAAAATTAATGGATTAAAAAAACAAAAAAAAGAAAACGCCAAAAAAAATAAAAATGCAAAATATAAATTAAAAAATATATAATTGTAAATAAACGCACATAAAAAAAACCAACGCACAGAGTATATAAAAGCTGTCTTAAACAGTTTTAATAAATCAACAAGGAAAAAAAAATATATATACCAAAAAAAATACCAAAAAAAAAACCAACTAAATACCGTCAACAAATTGTGTTCAACATGCGTATAATTTAGCGCATTTTTGTTGTTTGTTGTATTTTATGTATAATTATTGCAACAAGTAAAAAAAAAATATAATTAATTATAGATAAGTGTGTGTGTGAGCAGAAGGAAAAAAACATTTACGAAAGTAGAGAGAGAGTGGAAGAGAGAGAGAGAGAGCGCGCGGCAGAGATAAATAAATAAAACAAGCGTTTAATTAATGACTGCATTACATAAATGAGCTTTTAGTTTAATTAATTACTAAATAAATTAACAAAAAAAAAAAACCAAAAAAAAAATAAAGCTGAAGCCAACACATGCATGGCAGCAGCAACAACAATAACAACAACGACAACACAACAACAACAATTTGTAGTAAATAAATTAACAAATCAAGCAACAAAAAACAGGACAACAACAGCAACAACAACAACAATAAACAGGCTAACAACAACTCGCACAACAGCAACAACAATTTTATTTAATTATCACAACAGCAGCTGTTGCTGTTGTTACTGCTGCTGCTGCCACTGCCGCTGCAGCTGTTGTTGTTGTTGTTGCTGGCGCAATTGCCGCTGTTGCTGCTTATCATTCTGGCCGCCCCACAACAACAACATCAACATCAAACACACAACGAACAACGCGCCACAACAACAGCAACAGCAACAACAACAATCGAAACAAATAATAATAATAGCAACAGCAACAATAATAATAATAATAATAATCAAAAAACAACAGCAACGCTTGAAGTTGCAGCAGTTGCAGGCGGCGTCAGCAACAACGACAGCAGCGGCAACGGCGTCGGCGGCAGCAGCAGCAGCGGCAACAGCGGCGGCGGCGGCAACGGCAGCAGCAATAGCAACAGCAGCCTTGCCACCGATCCCAAGAAATCCTTCTCGCTACACTGCTGTTGCGTGATCGTCGACATTACACCCGTCACACATCCTGTGGCACGACTGACGACAGCAACAACGGCCTCGGGAAGGGATGCGGGCGTCGCTGGCAGCGGTGCTGGCGGCGGTGGCAGCGGAGGCGGTGGCGGTGGTCTTACCGAAAATGTTTCACAATTGGCAAGCCAATTATTTCGCTTTGGCAGCAGCAAGAAACGCACTGGTGTGTGTATATGCAACGCACAATGTCGCTTGCAATCGCTGGGTGAAGGTGCAACACTCAATACAACGCATTCCGGCTCGCTGGATAGATTGCTGCAACAGCAGCAGCAACAGCAACAACAGTTGCCACAGAAACCCCAATCAAGCGCTGAGCGTTCCATAAGCTGGGTTATTGATGGCGGCGGTGCTGGCGCCTTGTTGCAAGCAGCCAGCTCCGATGAGAGCGATGAGAAGCAGCCAAAGAAACAACAACAATTGGAAGACATGCCACCACCAACAGCAGCAGCAGCAGCAACAGCAGCAGCATCTTCTGCAACTGCTGCATCCACGCGTGGCAAGCACAGTGTGCGTGAGGAATTTGAACGTGGCGTTGAAGTAGAAAAATTCTATCATCAAATCAATGGCGATATCTTTGAGATAACGCGACGTGTGCGTGCCCGCGATGAGGATACCATGGAACAGCGTTGCATCAAGCGTAAAAGTTCCGTCCGTCTGACCGAACCGCATTATGTTCGTTTGCCGGAAACGCGGCCACAATTGCCGCCACGGCGGCAGAAGAGCGCCGAGGAGGTGGCCATGCCCAAGAGTGCATTGCGGCAGACAACGGAGCATTTGGAATGGTTTGATCGCAAGGCGCAACAGCGTCACTCCGCCCGCTCCGCCGAGGGGGGGCAGGTGCGTGAGGAGACAATGGAATGGTTAAAGTTGCAGAAACAGCAACAAGCAACGACTGCAGCGCCCGCACGCACTGCCTCCGGGCCCAGTGAGATAACTGTGTTGAAGGATGAGCTGCCCGATTGGCTGCTGGAACATTTGCCCAGGCAACGCGAACGCCATGAAACGTCCAGTGGCGTTGGGGGCAGCGGTGGCGGCGTCGAGAAGCCCGTGGGCAGCACTTCAGCCTATGCCAAAGCCTTGGCGGAGCTGCTCAAGAAACCCCTGTCCCGTCAAAGTTCCGGACCCTGTGAAGTGTCGCTGCTTAAAACGGACATTGTCGAATGGCTGACCAAGATGCAGACAAGTGTGGGAGGAGGTGTTAAACCATCGCGACGCTCGCATCATCGACGCAATGGCAGCAGTGGGGCAGCGCCACGTTCCAACTCGCAAGAGGATCAAGCCGCAGCCACAGAACATGCCACATTGCAGCATAAGCGACATTCGTTGGGCCACAGCGGCGCCGACAGCGGTGAGGAGCAGCAACAGTTGCAACTGCAACAGCAACAGCAGCAACAATTGCCGCAACTTGATTGGATTGCCTATCCGTTGCACAAGTTACAATCGTTGGGCAAACAGCCCACGACGGGGCAAGCAACGGGGCAGGCGGCAACAACGGTGCCCAGTGGCTATGATGTGCCTGTGGCATCCACACACACACAGCTGTGCCAGGAGCAGCGGCGACGCGAGGAACGCTCGCGGGAACGTCGCTTGCGGCATTCGGCCAGCGAGGTTGTGGCAAGCACGGCGGCAACAACGAATGCACAGCAGCTGGAACGTTTGGAGCGTCTCTATGCCAAGCCGCACAAGGAACGCTATCAATATGTGCCCAAGGAAACGGGTGTTGCAACAGCTGCAACAACAGCTGTAACTGCCACATCTGCAACCAGCCATCACAGCAAGTCCAAGCGTGAACGTTCGCGTCGCCATCAAACGCAACGTTCGGCAACTGTGACCGATATGTCCACCGCGCCACGGGCCACAAGTCGCAGTAGCAGCCACAAACGTAAATCATCTAGTGCGGAACGTGCACCACGCTCACGTTCCCCATCACCCTGCACCGATCCCGCCTGCCCCCTGCTGCCCATATGCACAGATCCACATTGTCGCTATCAGGAATGTCAGCGTCGTCGTTGTTTAACCTCCTCGGCCAGCTCGGTGAATCTGGCGCGGCATCAGCAATTGGCCCAGGTGCAGTTGCATGCGGTGCCGGCGCATTTGTTGGGCCTCGGTTCAGATGCCACAACGCCCTCAACAACAGCAACGCCGCCGCCCATGTCGATGCCAACGCCAGCAGCAGCGGCAGCACCGTCAGTAGCAACAACCTCTGCTGTTTCTGTGGCGCCACGTCTGGTCATTTGTCATGAGTGTCGGTCGTGTGCCCCAATGTTGAGTTGCCAGAATCGTAAATGCCTCAATGCCGCCAAATGCAATTCACTGCCTCGCTGTGCCGCCGATTTTAATCGTTTGCGCACCTCATTGGCTCAACCGCCTGCCACATTGGATGACATTGAGCCGGCGCCATTGGAATTGGATATGCAACAACAACACCAACAACAGCAACAGATGCCTGCCTCGCCGACAACAACGTCGTCACGCCATCATTATCGCAGCAATTCACAGCCAAATACCTTGCAACGTGGCGATTCAACAGCATCAAGTTGTGGCATGGGCACAACTTTGGGCTGGCTGGAGCCAGTGCATCATCATTATCAGCAACAGCAGCAACTGCCGCCACACCAGCAGCAACATCATCAGCAACATCAGCCTCATCATCATGTGCTCAATGGCAATGGCAAATTGATGAAATCCGCCTCAGCTGCATCATTGAACTCCCGCCGGAGACGCCACAAGACGGTGCACTTTGGTGAGAATCTGTTGCGTGAAGTTTGCCAAAATCGCAAGCTCATCAAGACGGAGCAGGTGCCATCGGGTTCGGCGCCCATGCAGGCCAACATACAATTGTTGTATAATTTTGTTGAGGGTGTCCTCAGTGCCTGGGTGGATGATGATGAGGATCAGGTGCGTTCGGGCGCTGAATCGGAACCGGAACATGGCCTTGTCGCACTACAGCCCATACATCGTTGCAATCGTTTGCGTTATCAGTGCATTAGGCGTGTTGTCGAGGAGGCTGCCGATTTACAGGGTACCTTGAAGTTGGGCAACTCAAGGTATCGACATCGACACTGGCGCAGCACGGCCAAGCAGTGCAACGAAATGTTCCTTCGCAAGGTAAACAGATTTTGACTTATAATATAGTGTATATATGAGAAATATAATTATCTAAATTATGATACCAAAAAAGATGATCATATTTCATTAAGGGATTTATTAAGAACGATTTGGGTATTTAATTGATTGAAATATATTTTAAATATTTATGCAATTATGTCTCACTGAAAAAGGAATTTCAAACAAATTTTAAATATTTAATATGAAATTATCAACAATTTAAAACACCTCTAAAAAAATGGTGCTAATTTTTTTTATTAAAATTTTGTTTTCACTTTACTTCAAATTTAATATGAGAATGTAAATGTTTATCAAAAAAAATTATTTGCACTTGATTTTAGCAGATATTACAATTCTCTGAAAAACTCACAAAAAAAAAAAAAAAAAAAAAATTTAAGTAGGGAAATCTTTCCGCCTTATATACTGCCTGGTAAACTCGTTTGAGAATTAAAGGAGCAGTAGTGTGCAATATATAGTGCCTACAAGTATTCAACACTTTTTTAACCTGTCTTTTCGGAATTATTTATCTGACTTTATTAAGTAAATATTTAACGAGGGTTCGTAAATAAAATATTTAAAAATATTTTCGGGCTTTAATTGTGTTTCAACATCGCATAATTGCGAAAAAAAAAATTAAAAATAAACCTTGTTTGTTTTTAATCTTGTTTCTGACTGTAGTATTTCAAAAATTCCATATTTTTAACTTGTAATACTTTTTTTGAGGCATTCTAATAGAGCTAAGAAAAATCGCATTTACTATTGGCTCATCAATAACTATTGTGAGAATTTCTGAATTTTTGAAGAAACTCGTAGATTCAATTTAAATCTATTAAATTATTTCAAATTAGGAAATAAAATTGTTTAAATAAATTATAGGCTATTTCTGTCGATAAAAAAGTCTGCCCGTTTTTTTTTTTTTTTTTTTTATATACGTGAAAATAATAATTCTTAAACAAATTTATCAGCATTACTTTGCTTTACGTTATCGTCCAGATTTTTTCTGTAAAAGCAAATATTTATATTATACTATTATATTATATTATTATATATATATTATATAACAATTATTATTTTAATGCGAATTTCAATTGCAAAATGTTCACACTTTTCTATATTATTAAATTACAATAATAACATTATTAATTTAAGCTCATATGCACTTTTCACCTTAATTGGAAATTGTTAAGTAGCTTTCATCAATTTTCCAACTCTTGAGCAGTAAATATACAATTCAATTTAATTTTTTTTTTTTTATATTCCTTTTAAATGCTTAAGGAAAATTGTGTGCTACCTACACCAAACCTCCCAAAAACCATGTTCATCTTTAACTACAAATGACTTAAATGTATTGTCGCAAGGTTGCCTCTTGAGAAGAGTTTTTTTTTTTTTTTTTTGGGGTCTTCTGTCCATTGCGTCTGTCTGTCTGCAACAAATTCATTTTGGTTGCCTAACAAAACGTTGATCAAAGCCAAAGCATCCTTTTCACGCTCGAGCTGACTGCGAGGCAGCAGCAGCTACTCCTTGCTCCTGGCTCCTGCCCGGAAGGAGCGCTGCTCTACAAAGGAGGCAGGCAATAATTTAAAGCATTAGCCGCCGCCCCAGCCAAAAAAGCTCTTAGCACAGGACACACACATAAAGAGAGTTGGAGATATTGTATAAGGATGTTGAAGGAGGTGTACAGGATTGTAGCATTTTCATTTACTGTTCGTATTTAGTTTTTGGTATAATGAATGGCATTGATTGGAATTCGCATGAATCACAGTTTCAAAGTGATAAAAGGCTATTTGCTGCTGCTTTGTGTACACTAATGTTTAAGAAGTATTTTTTATTTTTTTATTTTTTTCTGCTGTTGAAATGGGCGTGGCACTAAGTATCTTGTATCTATGGGGGCAGCTATATATGTAACTACAAAATCTCTGACTTAATTCAACTTGACCAATCGCAAAGAGTGTACTACAACAAGCAATATAGCTGCATTGGCCAAGAGACAGCTTCGCTGATTGCATTCAAAATGAGTATTCACATACACTCATCTACACTCATAGATATATATATATATATATATACACAAATGACTGAGCTTGAATAGCGCATTAGTTGGATGCTTGATAGCTAGCAAAACGCGCTGCATATTAATTAATTGCCAGATCAACAGGGGATGATGCCTGATGCTGCTGCTGATGCTGATGATGATGATATAACAGCTGACTTTGCTTTTGGCTTAGTAGCTTGCATTAAAGCCATGGGGAAATTCAAAAATGTGTATTATCTAATGTTCAAGAGAGACTCCTAAAATCAATACCTTTAAAGGTTATAACAGCTTTTTGGAATTAAATCCAAATTAGTTTTAGAGCTGTGAATATAGATGGGAAATTTTTTGTGGGTATTTAAAATTATGCAAGCGAATTAAGTTGCGAATTGGGTTGCAAAAAATGAGAGAGAAAACCTAAAGAAAATTCGTTTAAATTATGAATAAATGAATGAATAATTTTAATCGTTACTTCAAAAGGTATTTTGTGGAAAATTTGGAAATAGAAAGAAGAACAATCGATTTTCTTTTTAATATATTTGATGCTCAATTATTTTTAGTTATAAAAGAAATAAAAATAAATTTGATATGAGCTAGCAATACGCATGTCAGCAATAAATAAATATAAAAATTAAAAAAAAAAGGGTTGCATACTTGTAGGCGCCGTTGCACACATGCCATTAATTCTCCAGCGGTTTCAGCGGTCAGTATATAAGGCATGAAGGTTTCGCCGCATTAAAAATTTTGCTTTTTTTTTTTTTGTGTTGTGAGTTATTGTTGCCTTGAATGGCCACAAAATGTGTTATTATCTATATAAAACTGTTTAACCCTAGAAACCTGAAATTTGTGGCAATAGCTTTCTATAATATCGTAGATTGGCAGTCTGGAAAATTTTTATTAAAAATATATCGGAAAGTGGTT
This sequence comes from Hirtodrosophila alboralis, assembly GCA_035043045.1. Classification (NCBI taxonomy): domain Eukaryota; kingdom Metazoa; phylum Arthropoda; class Insecta; order Diptera; family Drosophilidae; genus Hirtodrosophila; species Hirtodrosophila alboralis. Next base: position 136,375 of record JAWNNH010000240.1, read on the forward strand.
GGAAAATGCATTTTAAAATTACCTATGAAAATCTCAGCTGGAGCAGTAGGCTATAAGAAAAGTGATATTGTAGAATATAATTATTTTGATTTTTTTTTGCTAATGTATTTTTTTGGGAAGGGGAAGTTGTCTTTATATATATATATATATATATATATATATATATATAAAATAGTTATATAGTTGAATCTAAATTAAATAACAATTAAATTAAATGATAAAAAATAAAATATTTCCATAACCAAGTATTCGGTTTAAAAATTATGGAAATTTAAAAAAAAAAAATTCTATATATTCAAGAGATTCAAATAGTATTTTTTAAATATATAAATAATTTAGTTCTATAGTTGTATCGAAATTATATAACAATTAAATTAAATGACAAAAAAAAAAGTTCTTAAAGGAAATATTCGGCTTAAACGTTATAAGAACTTTATATAAAAAAAAACTCCTATATATTCAAGAGATTTAAATAGTAAATTAAATTTTAAAATCTCTTTTATTATTTTCAATTAAAAATCCCACAAAAAAAAAATCTGAAAAAATCTAAAATATTTTTCTCATTATATAGTTATCAATATTTTTTTAAGATACAAAAAATATTCAAAAATTGTTTTGTGCTTCAGAAAATTACGCTGTTTTTATTAATGCCATTATCCCGATTCTAACTCTTCTTTAATATTGAAATATATATCACATTTGGCACCCCAAAACTCTCATTTTCAGCTGTTACATATAGCTCAAGCCGTAAGCCCTTGTAAGATTTGATTGATCTGCTGTTTAGCAGGTTTCACCTACAGCCCCCCTCGATGCTCCAATCCAATTAATGCTTAGCATCTGTCTTTACACACACATACATACATACACATATTTAATCAAATGCGAATGACATGGCAGCTACCTGGTTTCTGGCGTCTACTTCTCACTCTTCACTCTTCTCAAACCTTAAACATTTGCCAAAATCGCAAATACCATCTTACAGCTAATGCTAAATTGCTTTTCACGCTGCACAGTGCACACACAGCAATTTGAATGCCTTCATTTTGCGGCTTAAGATATTGCTAAAAAAAAAAAATAAAATAAAGTAGAAGAAAATAGGAAAAAAAACTAATGAAAAGAAAGCTTTGAAAAATGTTGCATTGCATTGCATTTTTGGCTGCTTTTCATTTGGAATCAGTTGAAACACTTAAACAACTTTTAAATGTCTCACTTAAAAGCAAAACGTGCCAGGAATTTCAGTTTAGTTTTTTGGCTTGCTTACACATATGTGGAAAATGTGTGAAAAGCTTGGAGGATGTAGAATTTTTTAGGGGAGAGTATAAACACTCTATCAATTTTTGTAATTTGTATTGTAATTTTTTGACAGTGACAGCGACAAATGAAATGATTTTTATATATATTTTTTTTTCTTTCGGAGTGACGAAAAGTGGCTAGTAGGGTGGTGTGTGTGGAGGTTACCCTATAGTACTGGCAGTAGGTGCCAATGGCATGGCATGGCACACACACATTTGACATTCAAAAGTCATTGATAATTATGGATGAAACGTGAACGACAGCCGCATCGAGGGATCACAATCAATTCTTGATTAGAAAACGCTGCTCGACAGGCACCTGTCCTGGGTGTCCTTTTTCGGATAAGGGTGTTTGACTAAGTGGGCGTGCCGCACTCTCTCTCTGTGTGTGTGTGTGTGCGTAAATTGAATTTTGATTTTGCACTGATGCTGAGATATGGCATATTAGGCCAAAAGTAATCAGCTAGGGAACGGAGAAGCAGAGAACAAAAACCATCAGGACGAAGGACTACTACACACATTGGCATTTAATCTTTTGTGTGTGTGTGCGTGTTTCGGGTTGCCCATTTAGGCTTACCCCCATATGGAGGGGTAAACAGAAGAGCAGTGAGGCGGCAGACAACACTCCAAACTCATTGTCAGCCCATATATCCCAATGCCTGCCTGTCTGTCTGTCTGTCTGTCTTTCTGTCTGCCTATCTGCTGGGTCATATCAATTAAAAATTCATGAATCATTTGACAAACTCTTTGGGTTTTCTGCAAATTGTAACCATTTTCCAACATTCAGCAGGCCAATCAGTCGAGGTCGAGATTTAGAGTGGAGCATCCTTTATACTCCCGCCTAATAAATTGTTTTGTTGTCGAGCACAAAAAACATAAAACACATTTCTGGCTTGCTGCACACAGTAATCTGTTGTAGTACTATATACATTCATACATATACAAAAGGTATCCAAAATTTTGGCAAGTTTTCACAGTTTTGTCCCATTTTGAATTGTGAACACATTCTAAAAGGGTTTTCCATTACATTAGCGTTGTTTGCTTCAAGTGTTTTGTATTTTTTGTCAACAGAGCAGAAGCTAATAAAGTTTTTCAGGCTAAGAGATTTTATATAATTAAATGATATATTCTGAAGCTATATTTAGAAATTTTGGATTTTTCTCTGAATTTTTATTTTTTTTTTTTTTTGTTTTTTTTGCCTCCGACAACTATAAAAGATTTTATATAATTAAATTATATATTTTTCTATTTTAGAAATTTTGCAGATTTCCCTCTGTATTTTTTATTTTAATTTTTTTTTTTTTACGTCCGACAACTTAAAAGACTTTATATAATTAAATAATATATTCTGAAGCTTAAATTAGAGATTTTGGAGATTTTTCTAAGCATTTTTTTTTATTTTTTTAAATTTTTAAATTTGTAAAAAGAGTTATAAATATATAGTTGAACTTTATTTATACATTTTATTACCCATCTGGCTGGATTTATTTTTTGCCAGGTTTGCCTTTGACAACTAAAAAGTAATTTTTCTCTGAATTGTTTTTTTTTTTTGCCTCCGACAACTAAAAAGAAATTTATAAAATTTTAAAAAGAGATATATTTAGTTAAATTTTATTTATACATTTTATTCACCATCTAGCAGGTTTTATTTATATTTTTTTTTTTTGCCAGGGTTGCCTTTGACAACTTAAAAGTAATTTAAACACTTTTTAGGACTTATAAAGCTTGATAATAATTACACATTTTATTGCATTTTTATTTCATTTTATTTCATTAATTCTTCGGAAATTTTCTACAAAAAAATAAGTTTTTTTTTTCGCTTTGCAAATTCACTGAACACACCTCGCCAGAGTTGCCAGGCTTGGCTATCAGGGTTGCCCTCACTCTCTGTTGAACAGTTCAACAGTTCCGCTCGACAGCTTCCGTTCAGCTTGATGATTTCATGGAAAACTTCATTGAGCAAGCGGAAACTATTTCATTTGGCGCTATAAATGTTGTCAGGTGAACACAGTTGGGTTAAGGTGTTGGGGGGGTTTGGTCAGGGGGGCAATAGTAGGGAATTGTTTCAGGTGCCATCGGTGGGGTGCAGCAGCGAGGTAGATAAAATGGTTGAGTGTTTTTGAAGTTTTCAATATATTGTTGCTGCTGCCTTCAAAAATGATTGAGGCCAGTTCGCGTTTGGCTATTTAAAAATTGAAGCTCTTACGAGTTGCATGAAAATGTCCCAAAAATTCGATTTGTGAAATTATAGAAAATTGAAAATTGATAAATACTTGTGGGAGTGAGTGTAGCATGGGAAAATTAAGTAAAGTGATTAAAGTGAATAAAGTTTTAGTTGGTAGAGAAATTTAATTGATTTATTTATTGAAATGAAAACTGATGATTTCTATGAGCTCTTAAAATCTTTGTAATTTAATATATTATATATTTAAATATCAATTTTATTTAATTTGTCCTTACAATTTTAAATCATTTCCTAAGATAAATTAAAACTGTTAAATTATAGCATATTGGAAATTGATAAATATTTATGGGAGAAAAAAAAAAATAATAAGAAATTAAAGGGAATATAATTTTAGTCGTAAGAGCAATTTATTTGTTAAAATCAGTGTTGAAAAATTTCTTGATTTATTTGAATGAAAATTAACGATTTATCTTTGTAATAATAAATACTTTATTTAAATATTAGTATTGGCTTTACAATCTCTCACAATTTCTTTAAATAAACTTTTATTTATTGTAAAAAATTAAAGTCAATAAAATTTTAGTTGAAACCGCAATTTAATTGTAAAAAAAATGTGTTGAAAAATTGCTTGTTTTATATGAATGAACATTTACAATTATCTTTGTAATAATAAATACTTTCTTGAAATGTTAGGTTTGGCTTTACAATCTTATTTTCTTTAATTAAACTTCCACTTATTGTACAAAATAAAGGTGAATAAAAATCAGTGTTGAAAAATTGCTTGTTTTATATGAATAAAAATTTACGATTTATCTGTGTATTAATAAATATTAGACTTGGCTTTACAATCTTTAACAATTTCTTTAAACAAACCGCTACTTCTAGTAAAAAATTAAAGTCAATAAAATTTTAGTTGTAGCAGCAATATAATTGTTAAAATCTGTGTTGAAAAATTGTCTGTTTTATATGAATAAAAATTTACGATTTATCTGTGTATTAATAAATACTTTCTTTAAATGTTAGACTTGGCTTTACAATCTTTAACAATTTCTTTAAATAAACTTCTATTTATTAAAAAAAATTAAAGTCAATAAAATTTTACTTGAAACCGCATTTTAAATGTTAAAAATTAGCGTTGAAAAAATTCTTGATTTATTTGAAAAAACAACTTTTTCTTTAATAATAAATACTTTCTTTAAATATTAGTATTTTATTTTATTGAAGCTTATTACGCTCTCCGCTTTGACCTTTCAAAATCTTTAACAAGTTCTTTAAATAAACTTGTACTTCTTGAAGCTGTTGAAACGCCTACGTGTCTGCCTTTTTTTTATTTTTGTATTTTTGCACCTCACATCCCCCAGCAATTCCAATTAATCAGAGCTACAAACGTGTTGCTTTAAACGAATGTCAGCACCTCGATGCGACTCAATGAAGCTATATATATATATACAAGTATGTATATATATAGATATATATATATATTATATAGTAGCTGCCCCCTATACAATCTGTCCAATAAATTGCTATCCTTAGCACAGGCGAGCGTTGGCGCTTTGATCTGTTGCCGGGTTTGAGTTTTTTTTGCTTTTTTTTTCTTTTTTTTTTTTTTTATATATTTTTGGCAATTTCGTGTCTGAAAATATTGATGTAGTCAGAGAAAACGAGTCGAGTCAGTCAAGTCACTCAGGCAGCTCACGTTTGGTTATTTGCATGCCTTTGCACTCCTTCGATTAATATAAAATTTGATTAAACTTGGCCAACGACAAACGATGAGGGGGACGGCGGAGGGAGTTACTTGTGGGTTAAGCACACATGACTTTGGAACTGCAAAAAAAAAAAGGACGAGCAGTGGGGCGTGGCTGTACACATAAGCGTCTCATGCCACACACACATGTGCCACTTGACAGTTGCCACCCGTTGGGGGCAGTCAAATAAATAACTTGTAAAACATGCATATGAGCAAAAATGTTTGAAAATTGCCAAAAAAAAAAAAAAAATAAATATAGTAGTTGATGGAGGCAGGCAGCAGGGGGGGGCAGGGAAGCCCTTTTTGGTATCGTAGTAACTAAAGTCAAGAAATGGGGCCAAAGTATTGACGACGATTGGGGACTGTTGAAGGAAGAGAAGACGAAACGAATAAACACATTGTAAATTGATTTCCTTGGGAACTCAAATAAAAATGGCATGAAAAGCAAGTGGGCGACATTTGTGTAGACCTGCAGGGGGGATGGGCGGGTCGGGGGGTTTTGATTGGGGCAGCCAGCCACCCTACCCCCCTTCCAATTGAAACGAATGAATGGGCAAACCAATTTTTATTGCCACGCGGGACACGTAGAGCAGCGCGCCGCTCCTTGGCGCTGTTGCCTCAACTTGATTCCCACAAGGATGTCAGAAGCCCCGAACTCTCTCTCTCTCCCTCGCCTTGAATTGTTGCGAAATTGGCGCATTGGGTGCGCTGTGTGTGTGTGTGTGTGTGGTGAGAACGGAAGGAAGTCGATGGAAGGATGGCTGGCCAGGATAGAGAGAGGGAGAAAGGTTGGAAGACAGTATCGTTCGACCCGGCTTTTGATGGAATGCTCGTTCTTCTAGTAGCAGAGCACAGCCTAGCCCCCAAGTCGATAACATGGGCCAAGTAACTGTTTGGCATTGCCTTTACTTATATTCTGGTTTCTTCTTTTTTTTTTTTCTTCCTCTCTTGATTCGTTGTTGTCAATTGTTGTGTGTGCTGTCCAACTCTGTCCGCCGCCTGGGCTTCCATGGTTGCGTCCCATGTTGCCAACTTCACTAAAAATGCAGGCGAGAGAAGACAAATTGCTTTATCGACGACATACGTAACAAATGTTGCTGTCGGCAGTGACAACGGCAACAGCAACAGCAACAACAGCAGCAACAACAACAGCAACGACAACAACAAGGAGCCAAGTCATCCATTATTGGTTTCAAATAGCTTACGGCTCGATTCCACATTGGTTTGTATTCGTTTCTGAGTCCTGTATTCCAGTAAAGGCCCCCAGAGCTGGAGCCTGACTGCCACTGCTAATTATGACTTAATTATTTCAATTATTATTTCTACGACTTATTGAATTTTATTGTTGCCCGCATCAACAACAATAAATGAACCTCATAATATATGTGTATTCCTACACTGTGATAAACATGTTTTCAAACTGTTTTTTGCTTGTAAAAACCCGTTCATAAATTGAATTGATTTTTTGCTATTTAAAAGCAAGTTATTGTAGCCTTTTTAAAGCTCCAAGATTTCAAAAATTGAATATGTTCTTTAAATTTGAAAGGTCTCTTTAAAGACTCAATAATCCTGGAGGTTTTATATTGCTAAAAAATCGGAATTTAATTTCCAACCTTCTTAACAGGCGATTCTCGATTTTATCTTAATTTTTCGACTGTTTTTTATAGCATATATTGTATTTATTTAAGCCTGTTTGTTTCGCAAAGCCCGTTTATAATTTTCTCTGATTTTGTGATATTTAAAAGCAAATTATTCTCCTTCAAATCTGTGATATTTTAGAACATTTCCCCGCAACAACTGAATTTTCCCCTTAAATAAGAAAGTACCTCTTTAAAGACTCAATAATCCTGGGGTTTCTATACCGCTAAAAACCTGGTTTTAATTTCCAAACATCTTAACTGATAATTAACTGGCAACTCTTTATTTTACCCTATTTTTTCGAGTGTTTTTATAGTATAAATTGTATTTATTTAAGCCAGTTTGTTGTGCAAAACCCATTTATAAATTCCGCTGATTTTGTGATATTTAAAAGCAAGTTATTGTCCTTCAAACCTCTGATATTTCAGAACATTTTCCTGCAACAACTGAACTCTTCCCATAAATTAGAAAATGTCTCTTTAAGAACTCAATAATTCTGGTGCTTCTATACTGCTAAAAACCTGGGTTTATTTTCCAGCCAACTTAACTAATAATTCGACGGAAATTCTCGATTTTATATATACTATTTTTTTTATTTTTCAAGTGCATTTATATAAATTGTATTTATTTTAAGCCAGTTTGTTGTGCAAAACCCGTTTATAAATTCCGCTGATTTTGTGATATTTAAAAGCAAGTTATTCTCATTCAAACCTCGGAGATTTCAGAACATTTTCCTGCAACAACTGAATTTTTTTCTATTAATTTAAAAATGTCTTTTTAAAGACTTAATAATCCTTTACTGCTAAAAACCTGGGTCTACTTTTCAGACATCTTAACTGATGATTTGCTGGAAAATCTCGATTTAATCTTCATTTTTCAAGTGCATTTATATAAATTGTATTTATTTTACTGCCTACCTTATTGTCATTTATTTAACCTGCTTCTTTTTTAATGCATTTTACAGATTTCGGACGATGATCGAATGAGCCTTACTACTGCCGTTTCGGATGAAGATGATGGCGAAAGTGTCATGGCTTCTCCATATAAAGCAAAGGCCACTGGCACCGCTGCATCCTCCTTCAATTGCACGGGCGCTGTGCGTAAAGCTGGGTAAGTTACAAAAAAATTATATAAATATATATATATATATATATAACTCAACTAGCTGTAATCTGTAGCACGAAATATTTCTTTAAGGATTTACACACCTGACGCACGTGTGCTAGAGTTGGAGCAGAGCAGCCACTTCAGGCGGCACAACCACATCATAAATAAAGTGGAAAATATGTGGGGGATTGGAGGGGGTTTGGAGGATAATTCTCCTGCTACTTAGTTGGCCAGCTACTTGGTCATATTATTTACAGCGATTACAACAGGCAGTGAGCATTCCACTCTTATCACAGGCTCTCTCTAATGCGATGTGGCAAGAGGCAAGAGGCAAGAAGGGGTTTTCTGGTGAATGGAAACCGTTGAGATTATGAGATACATACTTGATTAGCATGACAGCAAAAGTAGCAGAGAATATAGATGTTGGGAATATTAAGAGGGTTTGAGGTAACACATTTAATTACCCAGGTTAGATTAGGTTAGCTTGAGAACTGGCTTGAGTTGAGAAGGGTTTTCTAGTGAAGTAGCAACTGTGTTTTTGTTGGAACTCTTTAAGGATAATTTTTGGGCAATTTATGAGTTCTTAGTGCTTGATAATCAATAAATTGTGCAGAGATAAAAAATGGGAATTGAATATACTTGGAAATGGCAGCACAAATTAGGGAAACTAAAATTTGAGGGATATTTTCAGAGAAACAATTGCTTAGAAGCTTTTCTTAAAAGGAAATATGCCTGATAAACCAAGTACAGAAAAGAAGATATTTCTTAATAATAATTAACTTTCAAATCAACAAATTCTACAAAGAATAGAAATAGGAATTAAATATCCCTGAAGCTATAATTTTAGGGATATTTTTAGAAAAACAATTGTTTAAAAACTTTCCTTTACAGGAAAAATAAAATATGTCTAATAAACCAAGATTTTTGAGCATTTTAGGAGTTCTTAGTGCTATATAATCAATAAACTTTACAAAAAGAAGAAATAGGAATTAAATATACCTGGAAATAGCAACAAAAATTAAGAAAACTATAATTTGAAGGATATTTTCAAAAAAACAATTGTTTAAAAAAGTTTCCTTTACAGGAAATATGAAATATGCCTAATAACCAAGATTTTTGGGAATTTTTGGATTTTTTATTGCTATACAATCAAATTGTACAAAAATAAAAAATAGGAATTGAATATACTTGGAAATAGCAACAAGAATTAGGAAAACCATAATTTGAAGGATATTTTCAAAGAAACAACTGTTTAAAAACTTTTCTTTAAAGGAAGTATGAAATATGCCTAATAAACCAAGATTTTTGGGCATTTTTGGATTTCTTATGGCTAAACAATCAATAAATTGTACAAAAAGAAGATATATGAATTAAATATACCTGGAAATAGCAACGAAAATTGGGAAAAGCTATAATTTGAAGGATATTTTCAAAGTTTTTGCTTAAAAACTTTCCCTTACAGGAAATATAAGATATGCCTAATAACCAAGTACAGAAAGGAAGATATTTATTAATAATTTCTAAGAAACAACAAACGCGCTATTGATTTAATTATAAATATAGCCTACTTAGTGGCGCTGTCGCAACATTACATTTACAATTCACAAGTTGTTCTACGATGCAGCTTATGCAAGCAACTTGAATCTCATTAAACTATTTTCCATTCAATTACGTCAAATACATCCTTCAAGCTACAAATTCTATTTATGGAATACTTTTTTTTTTATTTTTTTAATGATATTTACAACTTGCTTTGCAATTGTAAATGATATATATATTTTTTTGCTTCAACTTTATGCCCTCCTTTCGCTTAGCTGTTGTTATTTAACTTGTTTTTCATTGCATTTTTCTCTCTTTTTTGCCTTCTTTCTTTCTTTTTGTGTACAGCTTTCTATCGGTTAAGAAATGGTTACTACGCAAGAAGCATCAAATCGAACTGGCTCGCAAACGTGGCTGGAAGGGATATTGGGTGTGTTTGAAGGGTACAACTCTGCTGTTTTATCCTTGCGATTCGCGGGAGGGGCGCAGCGTTGAGGCAGCGCCCAAGCATTTAATTATTGTGGACGGAGCAATTATGCAGCCAATACCGGAGCATCCAAAGCGAGATTATATATTCTGTCTGAGCACAGCATTCGGTGATGCTTACCTATTTCAGGCGCCCTGTCAGGTGAGTAGTGTACAATATATATATCTAGCTGCAGGATATGATGTCCTTCCAAGCGTTAAGACGTTTCTCCGTTTCTGGGCTGCAATTAGAAAAACGCGCCCAGAAGGCAGTTGAAGCATAAAAAAAATGCTTGGCCTTGTGCTGTTGTTGTTGCTGTTGTTTAGGGCCTCTAAAAAAACCGTTGACAACATCATTGACAAACATGACTTGGACTTGGTCGAAGGCAGCACAGATTTATGTATGTGTGTGTGTGTTGAAAGAATTTTTGTTTGCGCAAGGATACCAAGGATATATCTATCAGGCAGCTGCTGCTGCTGCTGCTGCTGCCCGCGGCCTTTGCAACCGACCTTATGCAAAATGTATGCCAGAACTCGGAAGGCGTTAACTGATGCCACTACACACACACTCCTCTACTCTCCTCTTCCCCTCTTCCCCTCTTCGCACTGGGCTTAAAGTGCGATTTGAGGTTGGCTGGTTTTGCCTTGAACCCAAAGCTCTAGTTGGTTACAGAGTTTTTTTTTTGGCCCTAAACTGTTACATGTCTCAAAGGCATACGCTGTGCTTTCAACTAACTGACGCACTGACGGAATGACGGACTGGCTCACGTTGTGCCTGGTCGCCTGGTCGCCTCAGTGATTTGTCATTAAATTTGCATAACTGATAGTCAACCCAACCAACAACGCCAACAACGACAACGCCAACAACAATGACAACTGACAACGTCAGATTCGACATTTGGCGCTGGGGAGCAACATCAAATTGCTTGCGGTGCATTTGGCTCTGCAATTTGTTACAACTACAAAAAAAAAATTTAAACCCCCTAACACTCTCTCTCCTTCTCTCTTTTATCCAGGTGGAGCTTGAGAATTGGGTGAATAGCATACATAGCGCCTGTGCCGCTGCATTTGCACGTCATCGTGGCAAAACGGGCACACTGCATCTGTTGCAGGAGGAGATCTTTCGACTGGAGAAGGCCATTGAATCGGTAAGTGAATGGCAAAACCCTATCTATACCCCTGTTGACCCCCCCACCTGCTGAAAGTATTTGTTGTCCCGATTATGTCGAGTAGCAGCGCAGCATCCAAGGATATTAAGTTGAAATGTTGCCAAGCATTTTTGTGTGTAAGCTTTGCGGAAATTGTTGAGCTGCTTTTGAGCATAAATTCAAGTGGTGCGAATTGAAAATGTGTAAAGTACTTTGGGGTATTTGTTACAACGAGTAAAGCTGCCCAGGCATTAGTATGAATGATATGCATAAATTTTATAAGACATGTAAATTCTATGATTTATGAACTTTGGACTGCCATTTTTTTTTACAAAATTACACAATTGGGACATTCAGGACAATTGGCTTAAAGGGGTTAAGTGGTTAAAAGTAGAGTTGACAGCAGCTTGGACAGTGTGAAAAGAGAAATTCAATTTTTTTTTGGTATTTTTGTTTAATAGAAAAGCAAAAACTAAACATTTGATTGTATAATCAGGAAATATATGAGTTAAATTAGCAGTTGACATTGTAGAAAATAATTCTTTGTTAACAATTTCGTCTTTTTCGACGACCGCACTAGTGCATCAGGAACTTTTCGACGGCGAATCAATAAACATTTGATTGTATGATAAGGAAATATATAAGTTAAATTAGCAGTTGGCATTGTTTAAAATAATTCTTGGTCTTTATGAACAATTTCATCTTTTTCGACGACCGCGCAACTGCGTCAGGAACTTTTCGACGACGAATCAATAAACATTTGATTGTATGATAATGAAATATATGAGTTAAATAAGCAGCTGGTATTGTAAAAAATAATTCTGTGTCCTTGTGAGCCATTTCGTCTTTTTCGTCGACCGCACTAGTACGTCAGGAAGTTTTCGTAGACGAATCAAAAAACATTTGATTGTATAATCAGGAAATAAATGAGTTAAATAAGCAGTTGGTAATGTAGAAAATATTCTGTGTCTTCCTGGTCGATTTCGTCTTTTTCGACGACCGCGCAACTGCGTCAAGAACCTTTTGACGACGAATCAATGCTCATACTTCGTTTATGAATTTGTTTCTGCGCTTGCTTTGAAATCAGTTGCACAATGCTGATTTAAATAATATTTCATTAATTTATCACAGCTTAAATAGCTTAATAAATACACACTAAATAGTCAAAAAATCTTAAAACAAAACTTCTCACAAATAACCGCGCACAATCTATAAGATTAACACAACAACAAAATCCAAAAGTGATGATACCATTAAATCAATCAATAAAATTATATTTAAGCTACTCATGTACATTCAATTTGAGCTGCCAAAAACTTTGCTAGCATCATTGATATTCAGAACATGAAATCTGTATGTATGTATGTTGTTGCCACACAGTCTTGTTGCCACAGCCTTGCCACCTAATCATTCGTTAAAGTAATCAAACAACAAAGGCAAATTGAACGAAAAGGAAGAACACATCAAATCTAGTACGCGATGATTTCTCAACTTTCACAAAGACACAACAAACGCATTTCGCATTTCGCATTTTTTTTTTCCCCCAATCGCAAAATTTCGCAATTTCTCAATTTCGCAGTCAGAGCAACATTTTCACATTTCTCAGCCAATTTCTTGAGTAAAGTTCCCCAATGATTTATGCGCTGCCTCTGCTTCCATTTATGTATTTGCTTTCAAATCAATTCACCATCAATTTCATGTCGTGGCAACAACAACATCAACATTTTTGTTGCCCTTGCCACGACGACGACTGCAGTGCAATTTATTTGCACAAACTTGTGGCAAGAGCAGCAGCTGAAGCAGCGCTGAAACTCCTCTCATGAAATTCAAGACGTGCCACAATTCAGCGGCCAAAATGAAAACAAATACTATACACAAATCCCAAATACTAGTAGCACGTCAAGTTGCAACTGTAGCAAGTTGTTACTTGCAGCAAATAAATGGCTGGATAAACTGAACTAAAGTGGCAGCACAACAAATGTTGTATGCAGCAGAGGATGATGACACTGCAACTGCAGCTGCAGCTAAATAAATTCGTTTCTTTTTTTCATACTCCACAATTCCCCAAAGGTATAAAGTGTATATTGGGGTTTTTTGTAGTCTGATGTTTGATGAAGAAATACGGATCTGATTTGCTTGACAAATTAGAAACACAAATATTTAAGACCCCACAGCAAATAGACTATAGCTAAAATAAGAGTGAATATAGAGTATAGAACAGTCGGTAGCTTTCTGCTGTTTTCTAGTTTCCATTTGTTTATTAATTTTTGCATCATGTCATTTGCAATGCCCAGAAGCGAATAAACAAATTATGCGCTTGAATGTTTTAGCTGCTTTTTGCAGCTGCATTAATTTTCTTATACACTGCATATAATTTGTTAAGGGAGTCCAGTTGAAATTTATAAGTCACTTGGCAATCTTTTCACAGACATAACTTGATTAATACTCAACTGACTTTCATTCGGAATATCGTTTATTTAAAGTTTAAGCTGTAGAAATCTAAAAATCAAATTTTTTCGACTTTGATTATGTTTTTTTCTAGAAAAGCCTTTCATACGCTTTAAATGGTCAAAACTCAACCGATTTTCATTCAGAATGTCATTTTGGTCGTGGTTTAGCTTCTAGATTGATTTCTTATTCAAATCTAAAAAAATATTTTTTTTTATTTTTATAGTGAATTTCTCAGATATCAGATTAATGGAAAAATCCTTTCTAAACTTTCAAAACCCATATCTTGGTGAAAACTCATCCAATTTTCATTCGGAATGTCGTTTCGGTCGTGGTTTAACTTCAAGATTAACTTTTTATTCAAATTAAGAAAAAAAAATTTTCGATTTTTATTGTGGATTTTTCAGGTCTCAGATTTATGGAAAAATTCTTGATGAAGTTTCAAAACCTATATCTTGGTCAAAACTCATCCGATTTTCATTCAAAATTTAGCTTCTAGATTAAGTTCTCATTCAAATCTGTAATATCAATATTTTCCCTTATATTTTTTGTCTCTAATTTCTTAAAAAGATTATTAAAAAATAAAAATACTGAATTCTTATTTTAAAATGTCTTCGTAGCTCAAATAACATGGTAAACACTATTTTGAAAATTATTTCGTGAGCTAGTTCAATTTTCAGGCTAGAAAAATTAATAAAAAGTTTAAACCTCCTAAAAATATGTTCTGTTTTACCTAAATATCCAACACCAAAACCAAAATTGCCAAAATTCAAATGATTTTCGGTTGAAGCTGAAATTAAAGTTTAAAAACTTAATTTGACTTTTTTTTTTGTAGGTCGAGAACTCTGTGCTTAAGCACTTAAACATCGTTTTGTTGGGTTTTCTTATAATTTCCCTTGCTTTTTCCTGGCCACACTGAGCTACTCAGTGTGGAGTGTTGTTGTTGTTGTTGTTGTTTTGTTGGCGGAACTTCTAAAGACAATTATTTTGTCTGTCCATCTTATATATCCTGTGCTGTTCTGTACGTTCATTCATTCGTCTCTGTCGCAGTTTTCCTTACGCCTCGTATACCCTTTTTCTAATTTAGTTTTTCTCATTTACACGTAAAGTTGAAGTTTGATGTTATGAACCGTCTTCGTTTTCCTTTCACATTTTTCTTGTTATCCTGTTGTTGTTTTCCTTATTGCGCTGCCAGGACTCTCTCTATCTGTCCCTTTGGATAAACCATAATTACTTCCTTGAATGCTGCGTTTTTCTGTCCACTTTCCCACTTGTAAGTTTCCAACTTGTTGGGTTATTTTTTTGTCGTATTTTTTTTCTGGTTTTGTTTACTCGTCGTGGCAAAGTCCGAGACTCTGTCACAAGAGTCACTTTATAGTCAGCTGGTTTAGTTTTCAAGTGCCACGCCCCCATTCCGCCTTTTGCCAAAGTTGCCGGATGAATATTAATTAAATGAGCTCTGCAGGAGTGGCCACAAAATGCATTTTGCATTTGCATTACCATTTTGATTTGCATTCGCATTCGCATTTGTTGTTAATTAATTTTGTGTGCACACAAAAAAAAAAATTGTATAAAAATTGAAAAGAAAAAAAAATTGTAAATTGCCATTGGATAAACAAAAGCGCGCAAATCATAAAAATGAAGCAAAAAAAATAAAAATAAAAATAGAAAAATAATAAAAGCAAAAAGTGAAGCTATTTTTTGAGTGTGTATTTTTAATGCAAAAACTCAATTTTTGGCGAATAGAAAGCATATAAAAATAATTGGTATAATGCGGCTAGCTTAATCAAATTTTGACAAGCTTGATGAAATTAAATTTAAATTAAAAGCTCAGATATTTTAAAATTTTTTTTAGTTCTCATAGTCGTATAAAATTACTCTATTTTTGTCAGGGATTGGAAATGAGAATTAGGAATTAGTTCAAGGAAAACAAGCCTGAACAAAATTTTCTACATCAGTGGGAAAATCTTAGGAATACTAATTGCAGGATGCAGGTTTAACTTTTATGTATAATATTTATTAAAAAATTACATTTTAACAAGTATTTTCTCATGAAAAAAATAAAGTTCTTATATAATAATTAAACTTGTATTTAAAAGTTGAAAATAAAAGTTATTTTTAGTATGAACCAATTAAAAAATTACATTTTAACAAGCATTTTCTGATCTAAAAAATAAAATTGTTGAATAATAATTAGATTTTTATTTAAAAGTTGAAAATAAAAGTAATTTTTAAATTTTTATTTAAAAGCTGAAAATAGTTATTTTTCAATGTTTATTTAAAAACCTTATAAAGAAAAATTGATATTGAATATCTTCTGAACCAAGCTGTGTATTTCTATGACATTTATAAAATATAAAATGTATTTAAATAATATTCTGATAAGTTTAACTTTGAGCAATATTTAGAAAAACTAAAAAATATATTTTTGCAAGATCTTAATTAATAAACAATTACTTTCAGGCATCTTACATTGTGTATGATATTGTCAACCGATTTAAGCTATTTTTGTTCAATATATATATTTTTATAAAATACATTTTATTATATTTTTAGAAGACTTTGTTAAGAACATTTTTTTAATTGTAATTAATTTTTTTTCTAGTAATATATTCTCATTTCCCTAACTTTTAATTGACAAAATTTGTCTTTTTTTCAATACGTTACATATATTTTCTAATAAAAATAATAATGTCCTCTTGATGAGTAATAAAATAAGAAAAAAAAATGTTGTTGCACTGAATGAAATTAAAATAGGTGTTGCACCATGTGGCATTCAACTTTGAGGGGTGGGAGAGAATCTCCTCTTCTATCTTCATGTTTTATAGTCCTGCGAGTCGAGCGTGTTGGTGTTGGCTTGAAAAGAGCAACAGTGTTGTCTATGCGGATTTTTTTTTTTCTTCTTTTTTTTTTGTCTTGCCTTCTACTTTGTTTATGTGAAACTACTATATTCCCCCCCCCAAAAAACTACTCCCCTACCTCTATATATAGAGCTGTTTGTCTGCCCTTTTTTATAGCTGTCACCTTTCGGAAATAATCATATATGTGTCAGTGGGGGACAGCACTTCGCTTGGTTTGCTTTAGCTTTTCTAGTTTTTTTTTTTTCTGCTAGCTATCTATTTTTCTTTTCGCATAAAGCACTTGCATATATATACACACACACACATACACACCCACATACACACACACTTACATACACAATGCAGACGTAGAAAAAATATTGTAGTAGCTGCCCGAGCGCGTTTGGTTTTTCGTACGCTCTGGTTTTTACGCTCTAATTACGACTCCTACAACAGACTATAAAAACCCCAACCCCCCCCCCCGTGCATATACCTTTACTGCCCCCTTTTACCAACCCCCCTTTGGCCCTGCTCTGTTACTGTTTTTTATTCCCGCAGTCGCAGTAGCTCGTGTGCAATTGCCATGGCGCTCAGTCTAAACAAGGCTCACTTGCCTGCTGCTTTCAATTTGCAATGGCGGCTGTCATTTTAGCTCAATAGCAGCAGCCCCCCGTCCCCCTTTTGCCTACCCCGCACTGCACTAACCTCCCCCTTCAACTCATCCGCCCATAGTCCATGCCACTGCATTTGGTATTTATATTTTTGCTGTTATTATTTTTATTTTTTTTTTTTGCTTTTTTTTTAAATCATTGCGGCTTTGGTTTTAAATTTTTTGTGCATCAATAATTTCAGGCATTTTTTATTTTTTTTTATTTCATATCCCACCAATATATATTTGAATAATTGCGCTAATTAAATGTTTCATTTATCGTTTAGGCTGTTAATCGTTTTAACGCAATTTATGCCATTTAATTGAGCATTGTATAAAAGGCGCGTTTTATCAAATTTAAAATAATAAATGAATTATGTGATTTTTTATTAAATTTTAAGGGTTGTGTATGCACATATATCAAGTAGAAATTTAATATATTTTTTTATAATCAAATTTAAACAATTTAAACAAAAATTAACCTCTTCAATATCAGAAATAAATTGTGTACAATTCACGTTCAATATTATATTAAAAAATCTCATTTAAAACTTTGATTTCCATATTGAGTCCATTAATGATTTATTCATAGCTTTTTTTTTATTATTCAATTTTGATTGCACAATATTGAACAACAGACAAGAGAACTTAAGCTTGCATACTTTTGCATATCAATTTTCATCTTTTATCAACTAATTTGATACAGCAAAAAATAACCAGTAAAGCCATTAATTAATTTAATTACAATTAAGCTTAAATTTTAAACCCGTGAAATCCTTAAATTTTCCCAGTTTGCTGCGGCTGCAAACAGCGCTCGAATGCACACACAATATTTAACACACCCATAAAACCACACCACAAAAAAATAAAAAAAAAAATAAATAAATATAGAAAAAATGAGAAAAATTTGCAACAAAAAAAAAACCAAGACCACATAATGAAATACATATTTAGTTAAGTTTAAACTTTTTGGTTAATTAGTACGTTGATTCTTTGGACGAGGCAAAAATGTGTGTTTGGTTGGGGCAAGTTTAAAGCCACATGAATTTTTGCATCTTTCAGCTGCTGCTGCTGCTGCCGCTGCCTGCCTCAAAGTCCATCGTGCAACTTTTACGAAACAATAAACCAAACCAAGGCAACCAAAACGAACTTTCAACTTTCCCAAGTATATTGTATAATCTTTACTTTTTTGTTTCAAAAAAAAAATTAACTCAAAGTAGGAAGCTGTTTATAAAGCTGTGTAAATGTATGTAATTAGCAGAGTGAGGCATCAGAGTTGTTATAAAGTATATATACTCTTGAGTATTGTTATAAATATTATTAACTGAAGTGAGATTTTTTTAGGGCCTGGGATTTTTTATTTTTTTTATATATATTTAGCTGCCAGAAGTCCAGCAAAAATTGCTAAAAATGTTGTAAAAATAGAATTTGAATTTTATGATAAATTTGAATTGTAGTATGCCTTTTTTTAAAATATAAATATTTCCTTGTTAATCTATAATTTTAATTTTATGGTGAATTTGAATTTTAGTATTCTTTTTTTTTAAATATAAATATTTTCTTATTAATCTATAATTCTTAATTTTGATATGCCGCCTAATTCTTAAGGCATCTTCAATTTGCTCTCAAAATAATCAAAATTATTTAAAAATTTATTTTTTTCACATAATGAATCAGTAAGAAATTCCACTGCTTGCTTAAACAGCTTTTGAACTGCTTTAATTGTACTACTGACAAAATTTCAATAAATTATTTTCCCATAATCTGAACTAGTAGAAAATTGCACTGCTTGCTTAAATTGCTGCTGTGAACTGCTTAAATGGCACTGCTTTAAACATGCTAGCATGCAAAAGGAAAATCAACAACAGTGTTTCCAGCTACAGGGTATTACCAAGTCGTTTAAACTTCGCTCTCAATTAAATTCAGTTATGAAAGCATAAAGTTTATAATTACCGTAAAATTTAGTTCTAGATTTTGTTCGGGCGTAACACAAATTAAGCTAACACACACACTCACAAATAGACACACAAATTGGGGGCGGTATTCTAGTCAGTGCATTTCATAAACTAATAGCAAAAATTTTGCAAAAAAAAAATATATGGCTAACAATTTATGGGCAAGAAATATGAGAGAGCAAATGCAAGTTCTATAACGTCATAAAGCACGCACACATGTTGCAAGCAGCTACCCCCTCCTGTTCCAATACCCTTCTGCTCCTGCTCCTACTCCTGCTGCTGCTCCTGGTTCTGTTCCGGTTTCTGGTGCATTGTTTTGGAGACAAACGTGCGAATATTTTTGCAACTTTTGGTCGCAAGTTGGCACAGGAAATGGTCGCCAGTTAGAAAGTCTGCAGTTTCTAGGCTATTCTCTATACCATGGCCAGGACTCGCTCTAGGTGTTTGTCAGGACACACACACACACACACACACATAGAATTGTGAAATTTTTGCCTTTTTGATTTGTTTTTTGGTTTTTGCGTTTTCTGGTTTTCTGCATGCTGCAAATATGCTTTATGCGTCTGGCATGTGGGCGTGGCATTTGCCTGCTGCTGCCACACGGCCACTGCTACGGCTGCCAAATTCAATTCAATTGTCAACAGCAATAGAAGCAGCCAACAACAAATGCAACAACAACAACAGCAACAACAACAAAAAAGAACAAGCAAAATCATGTAAATTTAAATTCAAGCTGCCGAAGATTTAATACCCTTGCGTGTGGGGTATGCAAATAGCAAATAAATATACAAAATATTCAAGATTTTTATGCAATAACAAAATATTTTATTGATTCTTCTGCCTATGGCTGTTAGGAATTCGATTTTGCTCAACAAATTTGCTAGCAAAGTTGTATTAAAAATTATTTATTTAAACAAGAAGCTCAACATGCAACACTTCTTTTTTTTTTTTTAGAAGCGGAGAAATATATCAAAAATATATTTTAATGCTAATCTTTGTGTTTTGACTATAATTTTCAATTGTGACCATTTTTCGTGAATAATTCCCAGTTAGTAATTCATTTCAAAATTTTATCAAAAAACCTTTAAAAAAAAAAAAAAAACATTTTCGAGTGGAAACAAATTTTATAAGAGCTCAATTTATTTTGAAATAATATTCAAAATAATGCAATCTTTTAATAAGAGTTATTCAATGATTTCTTAAATAATAAAGTTAAGTTAGTTATTTTTGAGTAACACAAAAAAATTATTTTCGTTAAAATTAAAAATGGATTTAAAAAAAAATAAAAATAATTTTGAATGATTTTTTAGAATACAAATAAAGAACTCAAAATTAATTTTACTACTGTTTTTTTTATCTATGAACTCAATATTTAAATCAATTTTAAGAACTATCATTTTTTTAATTAAAACAAGAAAATCTATTTGATAAAATTAAAAATTAATTAAAAATAAAATAAAATAATTTTCAAATGATTTTTTATAATAAAAATTAAAAACTGAAAATTTATTTATATAGAAATTCATTTTTCTACTGATTTTTTATCAGTGAACTCAAAATTTATAATC
Organism: Hirtodrosophila alboralis; assembly: GCA_035043045.1. Taxonomy (NCBI): domain Eukaryota; kingdom Metazoa; phylum Arthropoda; class Insecta; order Diptera; family Drosophilidae; genus Hirtodrosophila; species Hirtodrosophila alboralis. The sequence continues at coordinate 156,956 of JAWNNH010000240.1, forward strand.
AAATTTAAGGACTATAATTTTTTGAGTGAAGCAAGAAAGTCTTTTTGATAAAATAAAATAATATTCAAATGATTTTTTATAATAAAAATGTAAAACTAAAATGTCCTTTATAAAGAAACTCGTTTTTCAACTGAAAACAATATTTAAATCTACTTTAAGGACTATTTATAGTAGAATAATAATTGCAATTGCTGAATTTAATTGAATTATTTGTTAAAGCAAGTAGCTTAATCATAGAACAGCTAAATATTCTATGACTGTTTCTACAAATCATAGCTATATATAGAGGTTTATATTGGATCTTTCTTTATGACAAACTATCAATATCCTTTTGTCTAGGGTATTCCAAAAAAATGGAAAATGGGCAGCACGAACGAGCAATACACTATTCTTTCTTCTTGTGGCCGCAAATACAAACAGGCGCCAATTTTTGGTTTAGGCTTAGGTCGTTTCACGCACAACCTGCTCCCTGCCTGCCTCCCTTCCTCCCCTCCCTCTGCTCTTATATAATGTGCCATCATTTTGTGGTCAGCATTTATGCAGGACATGTGCACACATACACACACATACACACACATACACACACATACACACACATACACACACATACACACACATACACACACATACACACACATACACACAAATACACACACATGCCGAGCATACAATTTGCAGGCCTTTTGTTGACATTTGCACCCTTTGCTGCTGCATGCTGCACCCCCCCACAGTCCAAACCTATCCCCCCCGCTCTTATGCCACAGATCCATTTTTGCGGTTGGTCGGTCTCACATTTGACTTTTTGGTAAGTGCAGGGGTGGAAGGAGGAGGTGGCATTTAATGCAGCAGCAGCTCCCCCTTCTTGCCCCTGCCCCTTCACACAAAGTCAAAAGTCGTGACATGTCAGGTCAGCAGCTGCAGTTCATTTCATATTTCATGTTGCACGTTTGCACGTGGTGGTGGCCAGGGGGGAGTGGGGGTCGGGTGTTCACTCAAAACTTGAAGCTCGATTTATATCTTTAGCTTTTGTCGATGCCTTTTGTCTTTATACTCTGTAAAGTTAAAAAAAAAATTAAACAAAGTATTTTGGGTCTTAAAGTTGGCTGAAAAGCCGCATTATTGGATTATTTTAATTTTTATTTTAAATAAATAAAATAATAAAAAAAATAGTGGAATAGCAAAATCGAAACATGCAAAAAATCAAAAAGAATTAAATTTTCAATAATTTCTACAATTTTATTTCTTTGAATTGTCACGAATTTTTTATAACTTAATATACATTTAGGGGGATATTAATGATGATTTATTGGTTGTACGTGGTGGTTGAACTATGATATAATAATTGTTGAGAATCAACTCAGAATTCCTCGGGATATATAAGAAGAATGATTGATCCAAATATTTGTTACTGCTGTCTGAAGCCCGGGTTTTTATATGAATATATTAGTCAAAGTCAAGTGTTGTTAATATAAGAGATGTTTCCTTTTGAAAATGGACACAAAGCAGCACATTAAACTGCCATACAACATATCTAAATTAGATATTACGGCTTCTCGAAAATTTTTTTTTTTTTTTTTTTTATTAATATTCAAAATTTTGCATAATAATATGCCTTTATTTGAAAATGCTATTTTTGCAGCAAATTTTTCTTTCCAAAACTCAAATTCAGTTTTTTTTGTTGCTAAATTAAATATGAAACCTAATAAAAAAAATATTTTAAAACTTTTTAAATGAATAAATCAAAAACAGGCAAAAAACAAAGCATATTTTATATAATTTCTTCAGAAGTTATTAAAGCTTGAATTTGAAATTTTGCATAAATATATGCCTATTTAAATATTTCCAGCAATTTTTTATTTTAAAAACTCGGAATGATGATTTTTTTTAGCTAAATTAAATATAAAAACTACAAAAAAAAACTATATCAAAAATTGTTTAAATGAAAAAAAAAACAGTCAAAAAACAGAGTATATCTTTAAATATATTTATTCAGAAGTTATTAGGATTTGATTTCCAAAATTTTGCTAAAATGCTATTTTTAGCAATTTTTTCTGCAAAACTCGAACTCTGTTTTTTTGTAGCTAAATTTAATGTAAAAACTTAAAAAAATACTTCTACCAGAATTGTTTAAATTGACAAAAAGAAAAGAATACAAAAAAACAGAGTATATCTCAGTCATAAACTGTAAAGCAAAGTGTTGCTTAATGCCTTGTTGTTGTTGTTGCCATTTTGCTGTCTGTTGCACATACAACTCAATAAGTTTGGTTTTTGTGGTGTTTTGTGGATTGGGTTGAAAGGTAAGACAAAAGGCAAAAGGAGAGAGGGGAGAGAGGAGAGTTGGCAGGGAGGAGGTTCCGCTGTGTGTTAATTGATCGTTATTGTCTGTGTGAAGTGAGAGCAGTTGACTTATATCGAAAGGACGAGGCCATTAGCAGCAACAAAACTGATACCAGTCAAAAGTCCTTTTTACTCTTTTGCCTCCTGGCAGCGGCATTATTATTACAACAGTCATTGTTGCTTGTTGCTGCTGTGTGTGTGTGTGTGTGTGTGTACATGTGGTTGGTTATTATTATTATTATTATTATTATTGTTGTTGTTGTTGCTGCTGCTGTTGCCTGTTACTGATGTTGTTGTGGTTTTTGCGGTTGCTGTGGTTTTGCTATTTGCGGCATCTTTGGCTTGTCATGCGACGCTGATGCTGACGACGATGACGATGACGTTGACAACAATGGCAAAATGTATTTTTTAATTGTACTCTTGGGGTAAAACAAACACACACAGATACACACACACATTTACACACATATAACATATATCATAGCAACACAAAACGCACCATGAACTCAAACTGAGAAACACAACAACTCACAACTCACAACTCAACTCAACTGAACTGAACTCAAACTCAACTCAGGCAGCCAAACTGAGGAAGCGGAAATGACAGTACGACAATGGCGGCAACAAGGACACAGGCAATGGCAATGCCATAGCCAGGAGACCGAGAGTCCTAGTAGAGTCCAACCTATAGTTTTTTTTTGCTTTTTGCCTACTTGAGCTCTTGTGCAGCTCACAAAATGTCCGCATGGGGAGCCATACACGAGTGGCGCTTAATGAAAGCGCAACAGACAACACAGGGACATCACAGAGCAGCACCAGGATAGCTAAAAACAACAGCAACAACCAACTTAGACAGAAGAGTCCTGTAGACAAACCGCAATAATAAAATTCCCGTTAAGTGGGGAATTGAGATGACAGTCCAAAATGGAGAAATGGTAGTCTTTTAATAGAGAGAGAGTAATAGAGAGTATGCAAACATTTTAAGGATTCCAAAAATACCAACACCTGGCTGGCAAATGTGACAGGTGTCACCAAAAGTTTGCATTGTATTTTTAGTACTTATACTTTGTGTTGAAAAATCAAATTTATATAAATATCGATAACAATGGCATGCAAACGCGTTTAGACGCTGTTGAATTGTGACAGCTGTCGAAAAGGTTTCTATTGCATTTGTCGTTGAAAAACTATCGATAATATCGATGACATTTGCTTGCAATTAAAGCTAGTTAGTGTAAGTTGCAATTTTATTTAGAGTAATTGCAGATTTTTCAGCTTACATCTGTTTGGCAATTAATTTTAAAGCAATTGTCATATACATGACAAATAAAAAAGCAATCGATAATATCGATAAAAATTGAACTACGTTTAATCCAAATTGCAATTGGATTTCTATTTGAATTTAGTGTTAAAAAACAATCTATTATATCGATAGTTTGCAATCAAAAATAGATAGTGGCAGTTAATTGAGCTTTAAATTTAATTGCAGTTTTTTTAGCTTACAGCTGTTTGGCAAATCATTATGATTATTTACATGATTAATTATTAAACAAAAAAAATATAATTAAAAAAAAAGGAAATATTTTTATTGCAATTTTTTTTTTTTTTTTTTTACAATTATCAAATATATTGGGGAAAAAACAAGCAATCGATAATATCGATAATAATTGTAGCACGTTTAATTCAAATTGCAATTGTATACAAACATTTTAAAAGACGAGAAAAATATAAATAAAAATAAAAGTTATAAAATATAAATTATTTAAAGTATGCAAGTTTATTAAATTTTAAGTTGTAATTTGTTATTTTTTTTAAATTATAGCTTTTTGTCTAGTATTTTCATTGCAATTATAGCGCAAATTCCAAATAAAAAGCTATCGATAATATCGATAAGAATTATAGTACATTTAATATAAGTTTCAATTGGATTCCTATTGGATTTATGGATAATGTCGATATTAATTGCTTGCAATTAGAATTATTTAATGAAAGTTGCAATTTTATAAAGTTCACTTGCAGTTTTTCAGCTTAAATCTGTTTGTCATATATTTTCATTGCAATTATCAAAATTATGGAAAAAATCTATAATATTAATTAAATTACAATTGCCTGCAAGCGTGTTAAATTTATTTCATACTTTCCTGCTAACAATTTCTCAACGCGTCTCAGAAATGTATATTACTCGTAAAGTAAATAAAAATAATCGATAAAATCGACAACAAAATCAGAGCACACAAATTGAACATTATATTACTTTTAAACATGCAATTACAGCATTTGGACAGCTAAAAGTTGCAAATATTTTAACATTATCCAGTTGAAAGTTGTCTGCAAAAATTGTGACAGATGTCACAAATGTTTTGTCAAGCAAAATGCTAGTACAATCGATAATAATCTCAATCGATAACAATTAAAGTACGTGATTTTACAATTTGCAATTGCATTGCAATTACAAGCCAATTAACATTACCATTAAACCATGAACTGAACAACGTGACAGCCACAACAACAACAACAACTACAACAAACAATGGCTTACGATTAATGTGTGCACAACAAACACACACACTCCTACACGCCCAGAGTTGTATTTCTGATTACATATTATATATATATTTTGAAGGCTTCTGTTACATGTTGGCCTGTTGACTGTTGGCCGTAAATAATTACAAAATTCAGTTGCCAAATGCCAATTTTAGAAGCACTCTCTCTTGGCCTTTGAATCGCAATTTGAAGCTGGCTTTTATTAATTAACCAATTTTCTTATACTCTGGATGCTTCAACTGGTTTTTGTTTTATTTGAAAATGCAATCACATTAAATAAAGTCATTAAAACCTAATTCCCCAGTTATTGTACTTACTCTGCTCGTTATATCGTCGTATAAATGACAATCGTAAGACATTCTGCAGATGGTGCTCTCTCTCTCTCTCTCTCTGATTATGGTTGGGAATGAGGGTTTTTTGTGGTCGCAATTGGGTTTCAAATTTACAAATTTATTGCATCTAATTAAGAAGTCACTGCTTATGGCTTTTTGTTCAAGTGGTAATAAACCAACAAGCAGGCAATGCCAAAAACTCGTTAGTTGAATTTTGAAGAAGCATGCTAAATGAGTGAAGGCAATATGCAGATATATATATATAAATATATATAATACTTAAGTAATAAATACGATTTGATGAAAATTTATTTATATGCTTTATAATTGGAGGGAAAATGCAGATATACTCGTATAAATATATATAATACTGAAGTAATAAATACGTTAAGATAGCAATTTAGTTATATATTTTAAATGACAAATGAGTGAAGGCAATTTTGGAATATATAAATATACAACTTATATAATAAATACGATAAAATAACAATTTATTTATGCTAAATAAGAAAAGGCAATTGCAGATATATAAACTTATATATATATGAATTAATAAATACATTTGGATATTTATTTTAATATTTATTTTGTTACTTACTTTATCTCTTCTTCTTTTTTAAAGTAACTGCTAAATATTTACTTTATTTTTCTACGCGCTGCTTTTGTTGTAGTTGTGATAAACACTTCATTCGTTACTTTTATCGAATACTCAGCTTTATTCACTCTTTTTATCAAGTACCCCGCTTTATTCACGCTCTTTTTTGTTTTACTTGCTTATTTATGTTTAGTACTTGGCTCGTTACTTTCATATTGTAGTCGCTATTTATATGGTTACTTGGTAGTTGGATCGTTACTTTATTATATCATTTATTTATTGATATTGATACAGAAGCTTCCATCGATAAAGATTGGATTTTTACACACTGCTTTGTTTTCTTATTCCTATAATTTATTATTAATTGAACCATCATTGATTACTTTCATCTTTTCGCTGTGATTTCTCGTTACTTCTTGAATTTTAATGATGGAACTATCTCATTTATTTTGCAAACATTTTTGTTGGAATATTCTGGAATTAAATTATAAAAAAATCAGTAAATTAGCTACATTTTTTTTTATTTTATTTTATTTTTTTTTATTTCTATTGTACTATTGTATTATTTTTTTATTTTAGCTTAATATTTTATCATGTTTTTAAACTATTTGTATTTTTCTAATATGCAGCTGAAACTATTTCAACATTTATTTAATTAATTAAATTATAAAATCTAAATTGGCTTGTCAATTAGTCTGATATACAAATGTTTAAATTTAAAAGTGAAGAGCAACAATCAGAGTCAGCTAGAAAAAAGTCGTTTAAAAATTCAGCTTTTTTGGGAATATTAAAATGAAGAGCATGAGGCGTCAAATTAAAGGGATACCCATTAAAATTTATGAAGTTTTTTTTGCTTAAGTTACTACAAAGATAAATTTTTAATATATTAATATATTTAAAATTTAATATAAAATAGTAAGAGCTAGCTTTGAGTGAAGTCAATTGAAACTGATGGAATTTCTTTTTATTGAACTCTACAACAAAATAACTTAATACATAAATATATTTAATATATATTTGTATTTCCAAACCCAAAAACTCAAATACAAATTGGAACAATTGATAGACGATTATAGTTCATTGTTATGCCATGATAAAACATTTAAATACATCGCACAATATATATCTTGCAAGACATACAAACAAACGATTGTTATATTAAGTATACGTATATTACGTATATATATTGCGTTTTTGGGGTGTGTCGAATTTGCTTACACATAAAAAAAGAAAATAAAAAAAATATAAATAAAAATAAAATACATCAAATATGATTTATTTCACGTAAAATAAACAATGCCCGAACACATAAGCTGCCAAGTGGCGTGTCTCTTCGCACAATGGGGCATAGATATCTATATATATACATGATATATATATATATATATATATGTATACTATATATATAGACACCTGTATAAGCCGGTAACAAATACATTTACATATATGTGTGTTGCTGTTGCTGTTGCTGCTGTTTATGTGTACACATTCATTAAAATGTCGAACATCGAAAGTGCCCATTCAGGTTGCAGGTTGCAGGTTGCTGGTTGCTGGTTGCAGGTTGGTTGTTGCCACGACTACGCCCATTGCATCCGCTGCTGTTGCTTGCAACTGCATCTGCAAATAATTGTCAGCTTACACGAGCTGAATGTTGCAACAACAGCAACTGCAGCAACAACTACAAATATAGTGAGGGGAAAATCTAGCAACCAAAATGAAACAATCACGTGCTCCATGAAATCTATGCAAGCGTGTATAAATACACGTGAAAGTGGAATTGCAATGTTGCCTCTACTCCGAACTGCATTGCTGCATTAAAAGGGGTTTTCTCTACACTACACTTTAAGAAAAAATATGCAGTAAAAATTGTAGCTTGATTGATTGATTGCGTAGTACAATAAATTGAACATATTTTCTTAAAATTTGTATTTATAAAGTATAATTTATAGAGCTCATTGCAGCTTTATCTATTTATTTCAATATTGATTTTCAAATCAGAGACCGTAACGATTATTTATATTAAAATAAATATTATAACTTGATTTAAAAAAAAATAAATTGGAAAATAGCATATATTTCTGACAAAAAAAAACAAAAGAAAAAAATATTAATTTAATTTAAATTTCTATAAAAAAATAAAAGAAAAAAATATTAATTTAATTTAAATTTCTATAAAATATAGCTCTGATTTATAGTTGTATTATAAAAGTTAAAAATAAATGTTTTTTTCAATTTTTATAATATAAATTAAAAATAATACATATATTTTAAATTTTTTTATAATATTTATAAAAATTTTTATGCAAATTTCACAATAAAAGTTATTTTAATTTTCTTAAGTAAAATACTATAAATCTATAGTTTTATATATCCATAGCTCTATATATTTATTCAGCTCAAAAATATATATGTTTTTTTCAATAAATTTTTTTTATCAAAAAAAAAAAACAAGAAAAATTAAGAAATAATTTTATTTTATTTTAAAAATCAATATAAACATCTTATTTTCAATAAGATATTTTTTGAATAAATTTTTCTATCAAAAAAAATTGTGAAATATTAAATAAATTTTAATTTGCATTTAAAAATTAAAATATACCTTTAAGTTTCAATTTTTATAATAATTAAAAAGACAAATTATTTTTAAATTTTGATGTTAAAAATAACTTATTTTCTATATAATGAAAAGTACTATAAATCCATTATTCTATACTATTAATCAGATCAAGAAAATTATATTGTTTTTTGAATAAGTTTTTTTTATTAAAAAACAATAAAAATTAAAAATACAAATTATTTTTTTTACTTTTTTAATAAACATTTAAATAACTTATTTATTATTTTAGCTTCATTTTCATGTTATGAAGAAAATTTTCTTTTTAAATAAATTTTCAGCATTTAGAATTTTCTTGAATTAATTAAATTTGTGCCATGAAAGTATTTGCTAAGATTCTTTCGATTTCGATTTTCGCAGTGCAGTGTAGTTGTTAAGCAGGCTAAACTAGAAAGCATAGCTGTGTTTCCTAACTCTTTCCTCCTTCTATGCATGTTCCTGCTGCACTTCCTACTCCTGCTGCTGCTGCTGCTCCTGGTGCCTCCTTCTGCTGCTGCTGCTGATGGGACGCGCTGCGGCGGAAGTCAAACGTTATTTGTAATGAAAACAGGGGCATGTGTTGCATATACATTTATGTGTGTGTTATGTGTGTGTGTGTGTGACTAACGATGCCAAAGTCTCCCTGTGTATGTGTGTGTGTGTTTCTGCCAAAGTTTGGTGCATTGCCAACGCACTTCAGCGTAGAAAGGACATGGAGCCTGTTGCCAGGAGGAAGGGGGTTTGTTTTTTGAGAGATATTTGAATTGCGCCAACGAAAAATGCTGCTGCACATGACGCGTGATTTATGTATTTTCGTCAAATGGCAGCCACCGCAGTAGCAGCAACAACAACAACAACAACAACATGCTGCTACTGCAACTGCCATGAAATGCTAATGATGCCAACCCAGAGATGCTTTCATAACCATCACGAGTGCGACACTGCAGCAGCATATCCTTGCCCCACAAAAACCAACAGTATGTGTTATGGGAATACTGTCTAATGCCTTGTTTTTTTTTTTTTTGCAGGATCACAAACTGAAGCACATGGCTGAGCTGCAGCAATCAGTTGTCACCGATCAGGAGACACGCCATCAAATCCAAACACAGATTTTGCAATGGGAAGAGAATCTCGAACGTTTGCATTGTGAACAATTTCGATTACGCTGTTATATGGCATCGTTACAAAGCGGCGAGCTACCCAATCCCAAGGTAAGTCTATAGAGTATAAGAAATGCCCACATTATGTGGCCAATTTGAATTTACTTAGCTTTGGTAATAAAGTGCGTGTGTCCCACAAAATTGACTGCTATTCAATGCAAAGTAGTTGTCAAGTGCACACACTACTCACAAGGATAACAGGATAATAGTGTCAGGCTAAAGGACACTAATCAAATATTTATATCATTTGTCTGTGTTATAATGCTATAAAAAATATAATATATTATGCTTGAAGTGAACTTACTCTGCTGACTTGAGTATGCAAAAGTTTTAGCTGAGGCATTTAAGTACAACTTTAAGTAGCTTTTACATAAATTTTGCAAAATTTGCTATTTAATCTGGAAGTTTCAAATGGTTTTGTCTTTTTTTATGTTTCTCGGTTTTTATTTAACAGACTTAAAGACAAAGCTTATTTCTGTATTTAATCAGAAATTATGAACTTAAAGCTATTATATTTTTCACATGCAGTGAATTTAAAATCACCTTTTGTCAATTTCACTGGCGAATTGTTTTTCTGTTTTTATTTTACAGACTTAAAGAATAAACTTGTTTTCGATTTATAAATCTAATCAAAGACTATGAATTTAAAGTAGCTATATTTTAAATAAACCGTGAATTTAAAATCACCTTTTCTTAATTTCACTTACGAATTGATTTTCTGTTCACATTTTACAGACTTAAAGACAAAATTTAAATCCTATTTATAAAGCTAATGAAAGATTATGAATTTTAAGTTCAATTTTTTTACAAACCGTGAATTTAAAATCTCCCCTTCTTAATTTCACTTACGAATTGATTTTCTGCTTTCATTTTACTTAAGTCTGTAAAGTCTAGTTAAGTAAGACTAAACTAATTTTCGATTTATAAATGTAATCAAAGTTTATGAATTTAAATGCAGTTATATTTTTCATCAAGCGTGAATTTAAAATCACCTTTTTTAAATTTCCATTGCGAATTAATTTCACAAAAAAAAAGAGTATTTCGTCAGAGCTTTTAAAGCAAGATAGAAATAAAAAAAACAAAGATAGTTCGATGTTATTACTTAATATATATGCTCTTCTTATTGTTGAGGAATTGATGTGAAAGTGAAATTTATAACAGGCCAAATTAAATGGCTTTTCGATTAGAAAACGATTTTTATGGCAAATTTTTTTTTTTTTAATTTTCATATTTTTATTGTTTATATTCGTGAATAAAATTAAAATAATTTTTTTTTTTAATTTTCATATTTTTATTGTTTATATTCGTGAACAAAATTAAATTTAAAAAAAACTTGTATTATCCTAAAAGACACAAAGAAATTTAGATAATAATTAATATTTAACTGAATAGCCTTATATAAAAGAATGTTGCCTTTATTAAGGCCTTCAATAATGCTTTATGCAAATCATTATTAGATTAAATAAGTATGTTAATTAAAAGCAAATAAATAAACCACTTAATTACGTTTTAAATAAAATTGCATAATAATTAAGATGTTAAAACAAATATTAACTCCAACAGACAATTTAAGCAAATCCAAATCAAATTTAATTAAATTTAAGAGCAGCACACAAGAATTTCAAGAGCTATTATCCAGTGCTTAATTTAACAGAAAACAAATACCCCACACCTTACAATTATAAATACTTGTCATTTAATCTGCTTAAAGTTCAGACAATTTAGAGATTGATTAAAATCCCAAACCAGCAAAAGATTTAATTTTAATGCCAAAACACACACTTATGAAACATCAAAACCAGCCATAACAGAGATTAAAAGAACACAACATCAAATGCAAAATCCCGTCCTGAGACTTTGACTATAAACTTTTAAATCTATTTCATTTCATCTTGTCTATAATTGCTTTTTACCTACTTATATATATAAGTACAGTACATACACATTGAATTTAAACTATAGTTTGCCAAAATCCAAAAGCGTGTAACATTAATCTTCATAACACAATTTAAGTGCCTTAAAATGTGGTATAAAAGCTTTAAAAGGGTCAAAGGGCAATTACAGGGTCGAAGGCAACTTCCAGACATTACACTAGTTTACTAAGAAAACAACAACCAAAACAACAACAACAACAACCACAACTCGAACTTTTCACAGAATTAAAAAGATTTTCCAGGTTGTTGTTGCGTGTAGGGTTGATGGAAAAAAGGGTTGCAAGTTAATTGCGCTTTTTATGACTTCTAGGGGGGGTTTGTTTGGGGTCGTGACAAGGGGGGGTCGGTCGAGGCATTGCACTGCTCAGCTCTTAGCTTCAACCTCATATAAAGAGCAACCACATTTATTATTAATAACCGCAAAACTCAAACAACTTCAGCAGCACCACTTACACGAGAAAGTGCATGCACCGTGGGCTATTTATACAGCACACTTTGCAAAACTCAAACACACACACATGCCTTATAAAAGCAGTCTGTATTTAATATATAAATATATATACATATATATATATGATATTAATTAAGTCATGTCTGTCAAGTTGACCAAAATGAATTACATAGTTAGTTTTCCCCTATCAAAAGTAAAACTCTTCAGCGTCAATTTAAGACATCATTCTTCTCTGTTAAGTTTCCATACATTTGTCAGTTTAAACACAGTTATTTTGCAGTATTTTAATATAGTTACTAAGCGAGTTTAATTAACATTTAATTTCAATTTTCCTTTTTGCATTTGCAGCTTAAATTTTCTGCTTATTTTTACGCTTCTGTTTGTCTCTTTGATAGTTTAGGAAAATCTGTTTTTCAATGAAATATTAATTCAAGCTTTGCTTTTATAAATAGAAGAAGCTTGGCACAAGAAAATACTTTAAATATATTTTATAATTTTTTTTTAGATATTTTTAACGAATATATTTATTTTATATATATAAATATATTTTTTTTTAAATTTATTAGGGAGAAGAGAAAATCTTGGCACAAAAAAAAACACTCTCAAAAAATATAATAATTTATTTAGATATTTTTTGTATTTCTTATGAATATATTTATTTATTTATTTTGTATTTCTAATGAATATATTTATTTATTTATTTTGTGTTTTTTATTGTATTTATTTTCAATTTATCAGGAACCCTTAAATAAGAGTTACACGATTTGTTGTCAAAAAAATATTAACTTTTGAAGTGAGAGAAATATACAAAACTTATTTTGTGTTTTTTATTTTTTTTTTTTGTCTACCAAAATTGTCTTGGACGGTTTTTCTTTTTACTGATTTGTAGGGTGTAAGGATATGCTATAATATTAATATATAAGCGCCGTTTTTGCAAAGTGGTTTATAATTCTCGAATTGTATAAAAATTATTATATAAATCTTATTTAAAAATTTTGTTTTGCACTACAAAAATTACAGAATTTATATTTTTGAATAATCTTTAAAAATTATTGCATAACTCCTATTAAAAGATTTTTTTTTGCTTTCCCCAAAAATAACTCATTTTTTTAAATATTTGAAAAATTACTCGTTTCTTATAATTTTTTTTAATGTATTTTGGGGCGTTGATTAAAAAAAAAAACCATTTGATTAATCAAAGAAATGCTTTCGAGAAAACCGCAAAAAACTAGTTTTTTTCCATTATATTGCCTTATTTATTTATTATTTTTTAAAATATTTGATAAACTTTCAAACTTTTTTTTATGTAATAAGTAATTAAAATGAAATCAAAAAATAATTATTAAGTGATTTTTTTTATAATAGAAATGATAACTTTGAAGGTATTTGGAATTAATAAATTTATTTAATTCATTTAATAATTTAGAAACAAGCGGAAATATTCCTATTATCCATTTCCCATTTAAACACCTAAAACACTTTTAAATAGCTTAAAACAAAATTAAATTACTAAAATAATAAATAATAAAAAAAGTATAATAAAATAATACTAGAAATTAGAACTGTTATGTTACCAGTAATCAATAAATTTATTAACTTAATTTTAAAATAAGCGGCATTATCTCCTATTCTCCATTTCCCATTTAAACACCTTAAACTAGTTTTAAACAGTTTAAAACAAATTTAAATTGTTGATATCTTTAATAACATGTATATGATATGAAATTACGTGACTTTATTATATTATAAGTATTATTTATATATGAATGTATGTATGTATTTAACATAACATATATCATTTTTAATTGCAGTCGCTGCTCACGCATGTATCGCGTCCCACAAAGAACACTTTAAACAAGTTGGGAGTTTTTACGGTCTCCTCGTTCCATGCCTTCATTTGTGCCAGGTCGCCGTCATTGCTTAATAATCTTTTGGCTGGACGTGGTGCTACCAAGAGACGACCACCGATGTTATCCCGTTCGAATAGCGGTTCCAGTCGTCGTTCCATGCAGGTGAGTTTTTATATATAATATATACTTTGAGCCCATGGGTCGTATGAGCAATAAATTTATATCAATTTTTTGAAATGCTTTTATATCGCTGCGTGTTTCACTTTTTTATGACATTATGTTGTGTGTGTGTGTGTGTGTGTGTATATTTCTGAATAATTGAATTTGTATTTAAGGCAGCTTGAACTGGCATTAAAAGCCAAATTGAGCGCTAATGCGCAGCTGGACGAGCCAAATGTGTCGCCATTTCATTTTTTTTTTTCGCTTATTTTTAACATATTTAATGCTTTTATTATTGCGTGTTTTTTCTTTTTTTTAATACTAATTTCAATTTAATGGCCATCAAGAATTACAAAAACAAAATTTATGAAGCTGCAAAATACTTTTTGCTTGCTTGGACAATTTCTTTAAGAAGCCATTAGGCAAATGGACCAAGCAAAAAATAGAAGTAGAAATAAACTAATCCCAAGTTGTATAAATATTTGCATAAAATACGCAGCTTGCTTTAAAAAAAAAATAAAACAACATTTGAAAATGTTTACAAATTTACAAAATGAAAGCTTTTAGCAAATAGCCTCATAGAATAAACATTCAATTTACATTCTTGTTTTAATTGGGATTTATTTTCGATTAGTAATAAAAAAAAAACAAAAATATATAAATTTACCAAAAATTGTTGATAAAATGCAATTTCAAGCATACGCAGTGCATTTAAAAGTATTAAAGTATATTAAAAAACTTTAAACTCAATTTTCTGTAATTGATGCTTGACGTCAAGTTGAAATCTGTTTGCTGTAAGCTCTTATATACACTAAAAAAGCTAGGGTATTATCAGTTTTTGTAAAGAATATTAAATTTGTGTTGGTTGAAAATATTTTTTTGTAAATTTAACTTTATTATTTAAAATTTGATTTTTGTTGAATTTATTCTATTCTGCAATTGAAATAATTCAATTAAAAATTCTGACAGGGTATTTCAACTATGGCGTTTGTTGAATAATTATATTTTTATTTTTATACTCAGTTTTCAAGTGTGTAAAGGAGTCTATTGGGTTTGTATAGGCGCTAGAGCAACAAAATTTGACATATATGTTAATATATGTCTCGGAAACAATTCTGTATATTAATTGAAATTAATTTAATTGAATATTCGCCCATTTTAGGAACAGAAAAAAAATTTACTTGAAAGTTTGGTAAAACAAATATTCCGCTCTGTCTGCAATTAAATATAAATTTCTCTATGCTTAATCAAATATAAGGAGAAAAAAATAATAAAAAAATAATAATTACTTTTGAAAAATATTATAATAATATTTTTAATTCATAAAATATATTAAAAAAAATATTTTTAACCCATAAAAATTATTATAAAATATTTTTAACCGATAAAAAATATTATATAAATATTTTTTAAACCCATAAGAAATATTATAAAAATATTTTTAACCCATAAAAAATATTATAAAAATATTTTTAACCCATGAAAAAATATTATAAAAATATTTTTACCCTAGAATTAAATACTTAAATCCTACGCACAAAAGATAAAAATCAAATTTTTGAGATCTCTTAGCCATAATAGCTTTAAAAATAATTTAAATCTGAAAACTAAGTATACAAAAGTCGGCTGTATATAAATTTGTTTTTATATATTTTATAAATCAATTTTTTTTTTGTTGTATATTTTCGAACTCGTTATGTATTTGATGCTGTTTATTTGATAAACTTCAATTAGAGTTGGCAATTTTGCATCTACTCGTATTTATAATGAAATTCATTTCATAAATTCAATTTGTTTCGATTATTGGCAAAATAATCTTGTGCGTTTACACACACGTAACACACACGCAACACACACGCACACTCCGGTTCACAGAGGCATGCACACTTCATTTCCAATTAAATTTGCCAATGCAGCACAAAATGCGGATGACGTCGCTGCTGCAGTCGACGTTGACGTTGACGTCACCAGTAAAGCCAGAAATATGCATTTGATAAAAAAATAAATGCAGTGAATATTTATATATATAAATACAGAAATGTTAGTAAAGCCAAATGAGACGAAACATGTGCATGTGCAGGGGGGGGCGATGTTCTGACGCTGTAAAATTCAATGAATTTGAAAAATGCGCATTTGATTTGGTTTATATAACTGCAGTGAATGTGTGTGTGCGTGTGTGTGTAAATTTGGCTTTTTGAGTTTGCCACGTTACAGCAGAAATTGCTATTGAAAATTGAAATTGAAATCAAATTAAAGGTGTCCACACAGCGCCACAACTGCCAATTATCAAGTAAAAATCTCGCTGACGCTCTCTATCTCTGTCTCTTTCTACGCTTTTGGCCATAAAAGGCCTTAAATCATTTTTGTCACGATGCATTTAATTGGCCAATAGCGTGTGTGTGTGTGTGTGTGTGTGTGTGTGTGTGTGTGTGTGTGTGTGTGCCTTGTGAAGGAAAACACATAAACTCGAAATTGAATTAAACAAGCGGCAAACGGCAACAGCGACAACTGCAAAAATTGACTTGCCCAACAGCATCGTGTTGCGTGTGCCCCCCTTGCAACATCAACTTGCAACGCCGTTGTGGCATTAAGCGGCCAAAGTTCATTAAGCCAAAGGTCAAAAGGAACTGCAACATGCAACAGAGTTTAAGCCACATTGATTGAAACTTTGCTAAAAGTCAAGCAAAAATGTCGCTCTCTGTGCAATTTAATTGTATTTTTATTGCTTTTTTGTAGTTGAATTTAAGATTTAATTTTTGTGTTTAATATTTTATATTTAATAGATGGAAGTTTTAGCAAAATTTAAAAAAAAAAAAAAAACATTTAAAAATATTTTAATATAAGTTTTATTAATAGAAATGAAGAAAATAGTTTGGCTATTGTGAAATCATGTTTAGATATGCAACATTTGTTAAATTGCTGCTTTATTTAAACTAAATACTTGGGTTTATACAATAAATTATATTTTCGAAATAAAAAAATAAATATATAGTGAAAATTTAAATTTATTTTAGAGAATATATATTGATGCTGTAGCTCCATCCTTATTTAATTCTTATAGATCCCAACACAATTATAATAATACCCATCAAGAAACTACTTTCTAACTTCTTTTTTTTAAATAGAAATTAATAATATAATTTATATTATGATTTTAAAATAAAAATTGATTATTTATTATTTTATATTTTTTTGTATTTCATTTAAATCAAGAAAAGGAGATTTATAATATGATTTTAAAATACATATAGTATTGTTTTCTTATTTTTTTATATTTAAATTATGATGAAAATTAAAAATAATAATGCAATTTATCTACAATTTTTCAATTAATTTATTTTTATTTTTATAATAATTTTTTTTAATGGTTTTAAAATATAAATTGAAAATTAATTATTATTTTTTTTTTTATTATTTAAATCAAAAATAAAAGTAAAATTATGATTTTAAAATAAAAATTGATTTTTTCTTATTTCAAAATTTATTTTATTTAAATCAAGGAAATAAGAGTTATAATATAATTTTAAAATAAATATAGTCATTTTTATTATTATTATTTTTTAATTAAATCAAAAATAAAGATAAAAATTAAAAATAATATTGCAATTAATCTACGATTTTTCAATTCATTTACATAATTTTTTATAATTATTATTATTATTATTATGGACTTAAAATATAAATTTAAATTTAATTATTATTTTATCAAATTTTTTTTATTTATGTATTATTTAAATCAAAAATAAGAGTTGAAAATAATTTTTATGATAAAAATAAATAATGCAGCCTGAATAAAATAATTTATCTAAGATTTTGCAATTCACATTTACATAATTTTTTAATAATTATTATTATTATGGTTTTAGAATATAAATTTAAATTTAATTATTATTTTATCATTTTTTTTTATTATTTAAATCAAAAATGAGAGTAAAATTATGATTTTAAAATAAAAAATTACATTTTATTATTATTTCATTATTTTTATTAATTTTTCATAACATTATTTATATCAAAAGTAATAAAGGTTATTTTTATATTAAAAAATCAAAATTGTACTGCCTTCTAAATTAATTTATTTAAGATTTTCCCATTCATTTACATAATTATTGTAAACTCATAAATCTTATTTACAATTTTCCAGATTTAATTCTGTTAACTTGCTCTTTATATTTTTTTTAAAGCCTTTTATTTTGTTTTTCTCTGATATAATTTACAATTTTCACTGCTGTTTGCTTTAAATTGCCACATCAAATTAAAGTCAGGACATACAATACAAGGACACAATGCTGTTGTATAAATGAATGCATATCCTTTTTGCTGCCAGATCATGAATATAAATTTTGACACCCAAAAATGCTTGCATTACATATGTATTATTATTGATTTCTCTCTGGGCTTCTGTTTGTGGCATCAACTGTGTGTGTCTGTGTGGCATAATGACTTGCCAGCAGATGTATATATATGCCGCGATATATATATATACATACTTATATATGTGTGTGTGCATATATACATATATGATAAAGATGCAAACGTTTGCCCAATTGTTATGCAATGCGAAGATTCTTTTCAACAGCTTCACCTGCAGCAAAACTCTCTATCTCTGTCTGACGAATGTGTATGCAAATGTGGCATGTGTGGCATGCAACTTGTATGGCGCTGTGTGAGTTGCTGTAACTGCCAAACTAATTCAATTGTCGTGCAAAGTAGTAAACTGCATATATATATATATATATATGTGGTATATATGTATATCCAATATTTGACATACTGATACGTGTGTGTGTGTGTGTTTGTTACACACCTGTGCAACTGCCTTAGGGGCAGGGGACAGGGGCAGGGACAGGGACAAACAGTGCCTGCCAAAGTTAGTCAGCCAGCAAAACCATCGTCGATGGCTGCCAATACAAATGCAATTTTCATCTGGCAACAACTGGCAGCTGGGCGCCTGATTCGTTTACTAGTTTGCCAAAGTTGAAAGCTGCATCCAGAACTTGCAACAATACACTTGGAAAAATTTTTAAGGTTGTGGCAAGTAAAGTAATGCATATTTATGTTGCTTAAAATCAGACTAAACTGCGTATTTTTATTGAGTAAAATTATATTAAAAAATTGAAAAATAAATAATAAATATTTATAGTAAAAATAGAAAAGGTTGAAGAACTGTTTCAGGTGCAAATCCTAAACAGAAAAATTCTTAATTCTTAAAAATCTCTTCGATATTATATGTTTTTAGGCTTCGTTTCGGTGCCATACAAATTAAAAATTTATACATTTTTTGAGAATTTTTAAACCTAAATTCAAAGGCAATTGAAAAACACAAATTAAAAATTTATAAGTATTTTTTTAAAAGTCTTTCAACCTAAATCCAAAGAAAATTAAAATATAAATAAATAGATAAAAAAAAAAAAAAAAAAATAAAAAGAAAATATAAAAAAAAAATAAAAAAATTCAGGAAAAATAAAAAATAAAGAAATTCAGTGCTTTTTTTTGTTAGTTGAGGACAATCGAGAATTGAAAATCTTAATAAAATATATCTGACTTATTTATGATTTTTTATGACAATTTGTTTAAGTCATAAAATGCACAAATAATTAAAAAAACCTTTGCTATTATATATCTCAGCCAAAAGGAATTTTTTGCTCTGTCTATAACACTCTTCGTAATTTAGGATTAACTTTAAGATACAATTAAATAAAAAAATAAATTATATAAACCGGCAAAAAAAAGTAATTATTCATTAAATTATTTCATCAATGGGATGAATTTATTTCATTCTTTATTTAAAATTCATTTTATTTATTTCAAAACTGGCTTACGACAATAGTTTAATTTTTTTTAATTTTAATGATATCCATATCATATCCTTTGAGAAGACAAAATTGTTTCTTTTATTTTTATTAAATATAAATAAAAGCAGCTGTTCCTCAAAATACAAAAATATATCTCAGGCTTTAGTTTTCATGAGATTTAGTTGTCTTTAAAGTAGCTAAGAATTTTTTTTATAAAAAAAATATAAAAATAAAATAAATAATGAAAAATGGTATAAATATAAGGATTTTTTTTATAAGCTCCAGCTGGAGCCCAAATAAAATAGGGAGGCCATAATTTATTATTTTTTCCTAAAAGTAAACAAAAGGAGCTAAAATATTGAATTTTTACTTTTATCATAAATATAATTCAGTTGACCAAAGTATTTTTTTGAAATTAGACAAATTTTGCTGTTCGAGCAGTTGAACAGCGGCCCAAAATGGTTTAACGGAAAATATAACCAATAATTTATTTCATTTAATATTTTTTTTAATTTTAAGAAATTTTGCTTTGGCATTTTTAATTTAATTTAATTTTTGATTTAATTTTTTTTAAAGTATCTTAGAGTTTTTCTTATCTAAACATTAAGATATTTACTTTTCCTTATTTTTTTTAATTTTAATAAATGTTGCGTTAACATTTAGAATTGCAACTTTTTCATTTTCTTAAATTTTAATTGATTTTAAAGGAGCTCAGAATTTTTCTTAAGCTATTAACAGACAATTTTGCCATTAAGGAATTTCTTTTCAATTTTTTTTTTAATTTTAAAAAATTTTCCTTTGGCATTTAGAACTTGAATTGTTTTTTCTTGAAGTGTAGTTAAACAACATTGGAAAAGTCACAGGATATACTAGTAGAGAAGATGATGATGCTGTTAAGCATTTTAACTGAGTTTTCTTCAAACTGGTTGGTGTCTGTCAGACCAGAGAGAAAGTCCTGCTGACTCTGTATGTCTCTTGCCTGATTCTCCTGCTGCTGACATTTTTCATTACATTTGCGCTGGGGTAGAAATGTGTTTTTGCTATTTTTCAATTTTCACTTCCGTGTCTGTATGTGCGACAACAACAACCTTAATGACATTGTGTGTGTGTCTGTATATATATATATGTATGTATATGGTTCGCCTGTTTATCCAATCGAATTTTCTGCCTTTTTCCAGATGAATTCACGTGACGAGCCGGAAAAAACCTTCAAAGTTGCAATGCCCGACAATGCTTACTCGACAGTTTATCTACGTGACGCGATGTCTGTTGAGGAATTCCTTGCCAGCGCCTGCGCCCGTCGCAATCTCAATCCCATGGAGCACTTTGTGCGCGTCAAGAAGCGACGTGACATGGAGGATCACAATTACTTTGTGCCACATCGCAATGATCTGATTGAAAATTATGTAAGTAACTCCCTACCAAAAAAAAAAACACCCTCAAATCAAATCAAGTAGGCTGAAGGCTGTGTGTTGTGTGTTGGCTGCCAATTTCGATTGAACTTTGAACTTTGTGGCACAAACACACACACCACACATACCACACCACACACGTGTTTGTTGTTTGTTCAAAAATTAAGTGCAATTAGGGTTGATTTATTTTTTTGGTTTGAATAGCAAATGTGTGCAAATTCAAATGCGATTTGTTATGACAAACGAAGTGCAAATATTATTGTTGTAATTTATAGAGAAAGGGATTTTTAGTTAAAGAGTGGACAGGCTTTAAAGTGTTTAAAAATTTGACTTTAAAATCAAACAAAACTGTAGTAAAGGCTAAATGTATTAAATATAATTTTTCCTATGTTTTTTCTTGCCTTTCAATTAATTTAAGGAAAATATAATAATTTTTTTAATTTTCGGGACAGCAAATAAATAAAAAAACAAAATTGCAATTACTAAGAAATCCATGTTAATTACTTTAACAATTTACTTGGTAATTTAGAAAGAGTTTTTTTTTGCATTATATGGAATATAGTTGAAACATTTTAAGAATTATCTGTTTGCCTAAACGATTTGCAATTATTACTGATGTAATAAAGAGAATGGGATTTTTAGTAATGAATTTAAGAGTAGATGTGCTTTTAAAAGTGTTAAAAGTTTGACTTAAAAATCAAATAAAACTTTAGTAAAGTTTAAATGTATTTCTAATTTCTAAGAAATATATTTTATTTAATTCAACAATTAAGTCAGGAACTAAGAAAAAGCACTTTATTAAAATATTTAAACATTATTACTAAATAAAAAAAAATTATTCAAATAATTAACTTCAAGTTCAAGATACTCCCAGCAAATGTGCAAACAAGAAATTCTTGAATATTGTTAAAGAAAGTATTTTTTTAAATGTTTCAACAATATTAAAAAATTCTTTAAATGTTTCAAGTATGCTATATATTTAAAAATTTTAAAAATGTTTCAACTAAGTTCAAGAATTCTGCGTTTGCACATTTGCTAGGAGTTTTTTGAACTTTAATTCAATTATATTTATTATTTATTAATTAAATAATTTATATAAGACTTATATACGAAAAAGTGTGAACAGATGTTCGCCTAAGATAAAGTCTATTCGAAAATATAGTTTTAGGAAATTTTTATGGAAAAAAATCATATAAAAACTGATTCAGATAATTATCCAGGCAATTAATCCAATATTTTTTATTAAATTACCATTATAATTACTCAATTATTTACTGCACATGTGATATTTAAAAATATATAATATTTAATTAATAAATCAGATTTGAAATTCAGTTTCTTATACCTAAAAATACTCTTGTAATTTTTATAAATGAAAAGCAACGATAATTTAAATTAAATATTAATTTAAATGAATATTGATTTAAATTGCATAAACTAAAATATTCTACTATTCCATTAATTATTATAAATTTAAAAAGCAACGATTATAAATAAAAAAAGGCTTCTATAACTAATTATAATTCAGATTTTAAATTCAGTTCTTTATACTTAAAATTATCTTAGTCATTTTTTAGCTAATTTCCCTTAAATATTGACTTTAATCAGAGAGTTTTATTGCCTTAACTAAAATATTCAACTACTGTATTATTTGCCAACCTCTTCCCACCCTAGTTTGATTAGCTAATAACCAGTTTTATAGCCGAGCATAAGATATATATGGTTACTCTGAAGTTCAAATCAGCAAATTGTTGCCACTTAGCAAACGATTAGTCTAAGGACACAATTTCTCCAAGCAAACTATCAAGTTGGCCAAAAGTTGGGAAGGAGCAGCAAAAAAAAAAAAAAAACCCCGCTGGCAAAGTGCTTCAACAAAAATTTCCGCAAAAAGTTTTTTGAGCTGAACAACAAGCTGTAAATATTGCCAGGTCAAAAGTGCAGCTGCATAAAAGTTTATTTTTTTTTTTTTGGGAAACTGCTCAATAAATTGAAAATTAAAAACAATTTTTTGCAGCAGAATTTATGGCAACTGAAAGCGAGTTTTTTATTTCTAGCAACTAGCTGTAGTTAAATTTTTGTGGCTTTGCTAATTTTATTTATTTTTTGGCTAATTTATGGCTATTTTTTTGTTGGTATATTTACAGCTACATAATCATGAATTTGTGGAGGTGTGCATGAAAATATTATACCAAGTGGAATTGCAACGCACCACATTGGAGCAAATGTGGGGATTCTCTGTGGAAGCTGAACTGATCGAGAATGCTGAGCGACAGGATGAGCTATGTTGCTATGTTAGCCGTGTCGAGGATAAAAGTGTGGCCATGCATAATGGTAAGTGTATCAAAATACTCTACTCGAATTCATGCAGTTGCTTAGCTACAGCATTTACTACATTCAGAGGCTCTGTTTCATTGGGCAACAATGTTGCCAAAGGAAAATTTATCAAGTGCCATCAAAGGACGCTCAGTTCTTTTATATTTAAATGCTTTTCACTTTTATGACACAGAAACTTGAGGCACAACTCAGAGCCATAGTCAAGTCAAGTAGAGCTCCAGAGGAGTGAGCAGCAGCAGCTCCTCAGGGGCAGCTACTGCTGCATGCTGCATTTTTGCAATAAAAAAAAAAAAAAAAAACGGAAAACTCAACAGTCAGCGCTTGTGACCGGAGTAGAGAGATCACGTTGATGTTGAGCAGCACACTCGAATTTCCCTTTATACCCTCTCTCCCTGCTCCCTGTGTGTGGTTGCACACCTGTAATAGCTGCCACAGAGCTGGGTTTTGGAGTCCATAAAGGGTTTTTTTCGGGCAACATCTTCCTAGTCGTCGTCGTCGTCGTTCTCCTTGTTGTTTTTCTATCACTTAAAATCAACTTAAGTTGGCATTTGCATGCGCCCTCAGGGAGCTGGAAGCAGGAGCAGCAGCAGGAGCAACTGCAGTCAAGTGCTTGTAGTCGAAATGCCACTAGAGCAGCGCTTTAAATTATGTCGCCTGATGTTGACAGTGGGGTTGCATGCCACACTGTCAGGTGTTGGCAAAAAGTAAAAAAAAATTAAATTATTTAAAAAAAAAAAAATGCAGAAGAAAACTGCATTGCGCTGCACTTGCAAAAGTGATGAACCTGAAAGAAAATTTCGCAGCGGAAAACTCATTAAGCACGTCGAGTGCGAATGTGGCAACGATGACGACGACGACGACGACGTTGAACGAATCAAAAGTTCCTGAAACAATGCGCATGAAAATCGTTGGCAAAAAAAAAAAGAAAAAAAAGTGAGACACCCTATCATACCTTGCAGCTGCCCCAAAATGCCGCCTTGAAAAGTTTGCCTTGCAACTGGCGGTTAGTTTATAATTTGCTGAGTGGGTTTTTTTTTTTTTTTTTTTTTTAGCTAACTTAACAATGCCACTGGACAAGTTTTTCACCAGGGTGTTGAATTTAATGAGCAGCAAATAAAGTGCTGTAGAAAGTGCCAGAATTGCTAATGAGTTTCTTCTTTTATTTTTTTTGTAATTTTTTTTTCAACTAATTTTGATTAGTATAGGAATTGCAGGTACTGCATTAGCAAATCAGTAATTTGAGCTGTGTGTGTGTGTGTTTAATTACAGAGTATAATTATTGATTAGCATTTAAAATCAATGTAGCCTTTTGTGTTCCATTACAATTGCCATTTTACACTCGTCGCAAGTGGCGCCTGATTTATGTGGCGCCCCAGCGAGAAACTTAAATCATAACTTTGGCAATTGTGTCAAACATAAATTGGAAAAAATTATTGAAAAATGCACTCAATAAATTTACGTTTATAAATTCTGCTAAAATGCAGTGCAAAATTTATTAAACATAAATGAATTGTACTAAAGCAAATGGTAGAATCAAATATCAATAAAATATTGCCAGCCATTGCACTATGGGAAATTTGGCCTTAAATGTACTTAAATTTGTTAAAATAAAAATTCTTTTGATGTTAAAACATTATAAATACATCACTATTTAATTGTACATAACTAGAATTTTTAACATTCCAATCACTGTTAAGTTAGCAGCTGTTAAAATAAACAGCATGTGCTGCTGTTAAAAAATTTATTATTTTGCTTAAAATAAAGTGATTTCATTCTTTAAGCAAACAATATTTTGCCAGATAAATTGTGTTTAATATATAAATAATAAAGTTAGAGTATAGTTTATACTTTATATATTTAATATTCTGTTGTTGATATATTAAGTTTTTGTAAATAAAAAAAATTGCTTTAAAAATAAATAAATAGATAAACAAGGTCACAAAGGAAATATTCGCCTTAAAATTATAAAAAAAAAAAAATAATAAATAAATAAAAATAATAAAAAAATAAATAAATTTCTTTCAAAAAAAATGTTAACTTTGGTTAGAGTTTTAAAAATATTCAAACAATTTTTTAGCTATGAAATTATATGCA
The DNA here is from genome assembly GCA_035043045.1 of Hirtodrosophila alboralis. Taxonomy (NCBI): domain Eukaryota; kingdom Metazoa; phylum Arthropoda; class Insecta; order Diptera; family Drosophilidae; genus Hirtodrosophila; species Hirtodrosophila alboralis. Next base: position 182,543 of record JAWNNH010000240.1, read on the forward strand.
AATTGTGGCTTTATCAATTCTTAATTTTCAATAATTAACTGGAGGTGCAATTTTTGGCAATATGTGAAAATATAAAACACAATATATGAAATGTCGATAGAAAAAAAAAATTTTCGAAAAATATATTTTTTTTTTTTTTTATCAAAAACATTTTAAAATCACATCTATAATTTATTTAAAAAAAAAGTTTAAATTCCCCATAGACAAAAAAATGTTAAAAAATATTAGAAAAAAAAATGTTTATTTATTATTATTAAAAACATTATAAAATCACTATTTTGCAGTTATTAATTTCTTTCAAAAAAATTCAAATTCCCCATAGACAAAAAAAAATGGTAAAAAAAATTAGAAAAAAAAATTATTTATTATTTTTAAAAACACTTTAAAATCATATTTCCAGTTATTAATTTCTTTAAAAAAAAGGTTTAAATTCCCCATAGTGCATCTGTAAATGCAACACAAAACAAATCGATTCTCATCGATAGAATATTAAATTACATAATATTAAGTCAAAACTAATTGATTAAATGACAAGCGAGCAGGGATTTAGTAACAATAAAGTAAACTGAATAAACTGCAATACGAGGTAAAATGCTAATCAAATCAAACGTTAGTCTTGTCTCAACTTGCAAATGTACACAAAACAATGAATTGAAATCGAAATCGAAATGTCACTGATTGAAGGATATTAGTAAATATTACGTTTACGTAACAAATTCGTAGAGGACTGCAAATCAGAATGGATTCTACGTGTGTATGCATAAATTAAGTTGCAATTTCAATTTTATATACATTTCATATATATAAAGGAAACTTTTCACTCGACTCGCCTCGTAGAATTGTGTTTAATGCCTATTAGTATGTGCCAAAGAGCAATTTATTGCCACCACAGACATGGCTCTCGGCACAGTAGAGCCAGATTTTGAGTAAAATGAAAACAATTGCAACCACAAATGTGGCAGCAACAACTGGCTGGCTGCAACATATTCTATATACACAAATGCAAATGCAAATGCTGTGGCTGGCCACTTTTCTTGAGCTAATTGTGAAACCACAAAAATGTCCTTTTTGGGCTATACTGCAAATGGCATGCACAATATTGTTGCTTAAATCAATTCTCTGCAACTACTGACTGTGCAACTGTGCAACATTCAAGTGGCAAGAGCTGCCTGCCTTCCACTATCTTTTTAGCTGCAACTCGGCGCCTGTTTGCTTGGCCTTTTCAAGTTAACAAACAGAGCCATCCATAATAATGACGAAGCCACAAATGCAGCTGCTGCTGCTGCTAAAGTTGGCAACATGTGCACAAAAGTTGCATGCCCCACACACACACGCACACTCGAGTGTTGAAAGACAAGCGTGGCAAAGTATTTGGCAAACATGGAATAACAATTTGCTCAAGCCCCAAAGTACAAAGCTGTTGACAACCAAAAAAAACTATGAAAAATAAAAAAAATGATAAAATGAAGTATAGTCTATATATAAAGAAAAAAAAATGTTGCAACCACAAAAAAAAAAGCAAAAAAAAAAAAAATAAATAAAATACAAGTTGGAGTTGATATTTTTGTCTAATGCATATGCTGTTGTTGTTGTTGTTGTTATTGTTGTTGTTGTTGCCAAAGCTAAAGCCGATATAATCCCCAACCAAAACGTAACGAAACGTAAACGTAAACGTAACGAATTCCATGTGCAATCCCGTAAAAAATCCATTTGAAATTGTAACAAATGCAAAAATTGTTCTGTTCTTGTTCTTGTCCTGTTATGCATGAGGTGCTTGCTGCATGCAGCATGCGGCATGCTACCTAACTGCCTGTCTGGCTGCCTGCTTGCCTGGTTCAAGGTGTACAAAAGTCTTGCATAAAATACACACAACTGTCAGCCAGATAACACACACACATTTACATACACAGGTGTGTATATATCTTTATATCTGTCGAAGTTTTGCTGCAAAAAGAAATTGCAGCTGCAACAACAATGATAACGTGCAACAAAACAAAATGAAGGCAAGCAGAAAACAAGCAGCAGTCTGGTTCAAATATATATTGTATTGTACTACAAAGCACAAATATAACATATATACACACACACATATAAGATAAAAAATGCTAACGAACAGTAGTGTACTATGGTTTTAATTCACAACATTTTTGTGGCATAAATTTATGCCTTAAAGGGTTTTTTTTTAAGTTGAAAAACTGCAAATGTTCTTCATATTGTATCTTGTTTTTCCACAAAAATAGGATTTTTCTATTTATAATTCAAAACTTGCTTCTCATTTACAGCAGCTGTGTTTAACAGCTGTTATCTTAACAGTTATTTGTAATGCTTACATTTTACATTACAGTTTCATATATATTTCTCATATATACATATATTTTTGGAGAGTTGTTTAATAAAATTTTTAGAAGACATCAATTTAATTGAATGTATTTCTAAAATATTAATAATACCAAAATTTATTTTTAACAGCAGTTTTCTTAGCACATCTTTGTATTGTGAACATTTCTGTTAAAAAAGCATAACAATTTCATGTAAAGCTAATGCAAAAATGCTAAACAAATATATTAATACATTTTTTATAAATTTTTTTAAGACCTTATCTTAAGAGTTGTTAAAATTTGTATGTTTTGTTAACATTTATAAAAAATTGGATTTTAATTAAATGCATTCAATTGTAACAGCTGTTTTTTTAACATGATTTTGTTTAGATAACATTTTTGTAACATGGCATAATAATTTTTATATAAATATTATGAAGAAAAGAATATAAATATATATATATAATATAATATGTATATATTAAAATAATTTTTATATATTTTTTGAGAGCTCATCTTAAAAGCTGTTAATTTTTGTATGTTATGTTAACATTTGTAGAAGACAGCATTTTAATAAAATATATGTCTAAAGTAATAATAAAATTTAATTGTAACAGCTGTTATCCTAACATTTTATATAATTCTGATGTAAAATAGGAGAACAAATATTTTAAAATATTTTTTTTATATTGTTTTATATTTTTTTAGAGATTATGTTAAAAGCTGTTAACATTTTCAACATATATTTTGGAAGTATTAATACTATTTAATTCTAACAGCTGTTATCTTAACATTTTGTATAATTTTGCTGTAAAATAGGAGAACAAATATATTTAAATATTTTTTTTTATATTTTTTGAGAGCTCAACTTAAAAGCTGTTAACATTTTCATGTTATGTTAACATTTATATAAGGCAGAATTTTAATTTAATCAATTAACAGCTGTTATCGCTACAGCTCTTTAATATTAACATGCCCATTTCGCTAACATAGCATAACAATTTTTTGTAATTTTTATGTATTTATTATAATCACAATTGTCATTATTTGTCCCATAGTACAACCGACAGACACAGATACAAGACTAAAAGACGTAAAACTGGCAACGTGGCGTATGAACAATGCAGGAGCCACAATATGCTGTTATTGTTTTATCACTGGCAAAGACATGTCGCTTATCTTTAGCAAAAGATGTCACTGTACCCTGCCTTTCCGCCCTTTAACCCCCCTCTACAGCCCCTGTAACTAACAATACAATAACAACTATATCAAACATTATATTAGACAAGGCGCTGCTTTTACATTTACACTGACTGATGGACTGTAAGACTGCACCTATTGTTTGTCTTTTAGCTTTATTTACTACTATATAGTTGTAGTATATATCTATATATATAAAAGTAACTCATTATTATTATTATTATTATATTATATTGCAGGCATTATTAAAGGAGACGAAATAATGGTCATCAATGGTGCGATTGTATCTGATCTAGATATGATGTACTTGGAAAGTGTGCTGCAGGAGGAGCAATCGCTCAGCATGATGATGCGGTAAGTCTTGTTAGTCCTTTTTTGTGAGCTTTGTTTTTGTTTTTGTTTTTGTCCTGCCAGTGCCACTGCTGTCCTGATTGTCCCTGTCATGGACTGTCAATTGTTTGTCTATCTCGCACGTTCCGCAAACATCTGTTGACTTGAATTGCAGAGAGAGGCTGCTAAGTGCCGACCATTTGCCGTTGCCATCTTCCCAGCCCCGTATCCCTCTACTTCATCATTATCCATTGCATATAATAACTTCAACCATTCCTCCCCCTCCATTTCAACTGCAGTTTCTATTTCTATTGACAATACACGTCTTGCCATTGTCGTATTTGCATATTTCAGTTTCGCATTGTTTAAACAGATACACAGATTAATTAACTATTTTAGTTGCCACAGCTAGTAGTGCGGCCATTGTTGCACGTTTACAATATGATTTATCGCCATTTTCGTGCCTCAGTTGATCAGTTACAATTGCAGTTACAGTTATGCAATGCAGCATTGTCCAGAAATTAATTATAATACTATATACGCTTCCATTGGTTTTTAGATTATCAAATATATATTTATTTCTGGCTGAATAGTTGCAGTGAAATTGAGATTATGCTTGTTGTAACAAGTTTAAAGTAAAAGTTAAATTTTCATTTTAATTATAATCTATAGCCTCTAGTTTGATTTTTTATTTAAATCGGGAAATTAAAATTTTTCGACCCTGTTTCTATTTTTTCTGTCTTCTGATTTACAGAAATGCTCTTCATAAGCTTTAAATGCCTGTAACTTGATCAAAACTTTTTCCGATTTCCATTTGGAATGTCTTTTTGATCAGGGCTTAGCCTGTAGATTTGTTTCTCATTCAACTTTATTGTATATTTTTTACCTCCGATTTACATAGACTTTAAACTATCATAACTTCGTCATAACTAAACAAATTTTCATGCGGAAAGACTTTTTGATCTTGTTTTGTGACTGAGATTAAAATTTTATTCAATTTAGAAAAACAATTTTTTTTTCGAATTTTTGAACTTTTTCCATACTTACCGCTAACAAAATTTGAAGATTTTTAAAAAATTTAAAAAATTTAAATTTGGTTTTTAATCTGTTGCTGGCTCTTCAGTTAGTACAAAACACAGTTTCAAAAATGATTTTTATAGCCAAAATTCAGCTAAAATGTGATTTATAAAGTTTTCAAGTTCGACAGAATATTATACTGCTAGACTTCAAACATCCATAATTTTGTCAAATTTTCATTCGTAATATAATTTTATTCACAGTATAATCTCTAGATAAATTTGCTATTTAGTTCTGAAAATAAATTTTGTTTCCGATTTTTGTAATATTCTAAAAAAAACTTAAAACTTTTAACAATTTTCGGAAAAAGCCGAGAACTCTTTATTGAATTTCCAATTGATAACGCGATTAAAATTATTCAAAAAAGCTATAAAATTAGTATAAATAGTTTATTACTTCCATGATGGTTGCTATTTTACTCGAAATATATATTTGCAATTAAAAGTAAACTTCCGAAATAATATCTTATTACTTACAGTGTAAATAATAAATTTTAATAAAGTTCATATGCAACATGCGTATAATATGTAGTCTTTCGAAAGCCCATAAAAAAGTATTTGTATTATTTATAAATATTTATAAAATCGACACAAAAAAAAACTTATTCAACTTGGACATTTTACAGAGCCTTTACTGAATATATTTCCAGCATTATTTTGCAATTAAAAAAAGACTAAAACGACATCTTATAAATGTTGCATCAAAACTTCTTTTCAACTTTGACATTTTAAATAAATAACTAAAGATAAATATTGCCAGCGCATGCTCACTTTATATACATATTTATATGACAAAAATATTCATTAATAAAACTCTTAACCCTTTTGCTAATTTTCAAATAAAAAACTTTTGCTAAAAGCTCATATCCAATTTATTTTGTTGTTGGCTTATTGTTTAACATTAAATACCGCACATATCAAACTTTTAAAAAAAAATTGTCAACAAGCTTTGCAAATTTTTGATGAAGCTGGCCAATAAGAAGTAAACGGAAACTGCTAAAACCCCAAAAAAAAACCCAACACACACTCACACACACAAATTGTTTTGCAACAAATCAAAAATGTGAAATTTAGCACGAAAAATGGCAAGGACCAAAAAATTTGCCAGGCTTCAATATTTCATTTTTCATTTTTGGTGGTTTTTGGGTTTTTTTTTTGCGTTTTTGCTGTGTGCAAAGTCAAAACAACAAATTGCAGCCACAGTGAACACACAAACACGTTGACCAGTTCCTGTACAGACTGCTTGGTCGTTCTGGCGGTTTTAGCATAGATTTAGGGGGTATATTTTAGGGTGGCACTTGTTCCGTTTGGCTGTGCAACCTGGCGACCCTTCTACAGCATTTTGATAGCCTAATTAGCTGACTCTTTATGGCCCGACATTGGCTTTTGTGCTAAGCGTTTGGCGAGGCAACAAACTGTAACCCATTCCCAAAAAAACTTCTCCCTTTTCCTCTTTTTACCCCCGCTCTGTGCCCCTCTGCAAATCCCATTCAAATTATGCACATTGAAGAGCATTTTTCCGCATCTTTTGCCACTGACATAGAAAAAGGTCAGCCAGGTGTTTGCTTTAAGAGCTGAACTGAAAAACTGAAAAACTGAAAAGCTGGAAAACTGTAAAACCAAAAAAAAAACCCAAACCGAAACCGAAACCCCAAACCAAATCAAAACTAAGAACAAGTAGGTATGTTGTAGTTAAAAAGCTCATAACTTTGATATACTCTGTTAATAAAGAAAGAAATAAAATGTTTTTTATTGAAATTTTCGTTAATCTTTAGATGAACTTCTTAATTAGGGGTTAAAATTAGATGTGGCATTAGATTTTTGTGTTCCATAGACTAATTAAATTATAAGTAGTGCTCATAACAAATTTCTTAAAACAGAGGAGAATATAGGGGTCAAGAGACGTGGGCAACAAAAAATCTTCTGTCCTTAAATGATTCGGGAATTGATGGAATATCATATATTAAAAAAAAAATTTCTTGCCTTTACTATAAAATTCAAAAAATATTGCCTTTATGTAATCTATTAAATTTTTAACAAATTTCTTAACTCTAGATATAAAGGTGAGGAATATAAAAGTGTTTAATGGCGAAGGCAAAAAATAATGCTGAGCTGATTCCGATATTGATGGAATATCATATAAATTTTACAAAATTTTCTTGCCTTGTCTAATCAATAAATTCTTAAGTAGTTCTCATATCAAAATTTCTTAATTAAAGCTATAAAGTTGAGGAAAATATATTTCTAGGAAAATAAATATTTGACTCCCTAGATGATTCGGTAGTATTTCATATTTTACCAGATTTTCTTGCCTTTTCTACAATAATATTGAAAAACTATTGCGCTTTTGTAATAAATCAAATTCGGGAATTGATAAAATATCATGTATTCTATTATACCAAATTTTCTTGCCTTGTCTTCTATAAAATTGAGAAAAAATGAACAACAAAAACACTCAGACCTTATACACTCCTTATACACCCTTTATACACTCCCTAACCCTTTCCAAAACAGAGCATAAAAAAAATTGTGTATGTTAATTTAAAATAAAAGTTTGTCTCTCAAAGTTTTGTCTTTTTTTTTGTGTTTTTTCAATCCGTTTTATATACTACATATATATATAAATTTTTTGTGTTGATTTTTTACAGCTCTTCGCGCACAGAACCGCCGGATCTAGTTGGCATCATGCGTGTTACGGATGATATGATTGATTCTTTGGTGTGCCCACCGCCGCCCACAGATCCGCCAGTGATGAGCGAGGAGATGATAACTGGACTGATTGTGCCAGCGCCCGGTTGGAGTAAGTAAAAAAAAGCAAAAAAAAACCCAAAAAAAACAAAAAATCCAATAAATACTTTTGGGTCAAAAAAACTAGCAAAAATGTAGGGGCAGGGGGTTTTTAGGGTTTTTGTTAAACAAAAACTGTGTGTGGAATTTTTTTTTGTTGGCGAGATTTTTCAACATTTAAAAGCCGCAACACAACATTCATCTCTGGGGCTACAACAAAAGCATACTAATCACAGCTAAAAAAAAGCTAAAAAAAAAAAAACCCATGAGCCTTGACGTGTAATAGTTGCAACTGTTGTTGTTGTTGTTGTTCTTGTTGTGGTTAAGGTGCGGTCTCTCTCCATGTGTGTGTTTGTGTGTAGTTTTAGGTGCATGTGTGTGTGTGTGTGCCACAACGGAAACGTGAAGCGCATTTCCGGGCGCAGCATGCGAATTTTGTAAAGTTCATTAAAGTAATTTATATTTTTCGTTAAATGCATGTTGCAAGTACACATGGTAGTGCAACTTGCAGCATAGTACAGCACACACAGCAATTACATCAATAAGTAGCATGCTAACTGAGCGTGCGAGAGAGATATTTCGTTTTTTGTTAGAAAGAGATTTTTGTGGCAAGCTATGTTGTTGTTGCAAGTTGCCTGCCATGCTGTCGTTTCATTTCGTTTCGTTTGGCAAAAACTGCAACTACATAATTACAGGATTACAAACTGCACCCACACACACACACAACACACAACACACAACACACACACACGCTGCACTGCACTCAAAAAGCCGAAGTGGCTAAGAACACAAAACAATTAAAAACCAACAAACGCAGAATGCAACAACAATTGCAACAACAACAACAACAACAACAACAACAACAAATGTGTGTATATTTTATACACAAAATGAAACTTTTTATGCGGCAAACAATTAAAAGGCACAGCAAACTAAAAAAGAATTAAAATAAAATACATGCAACACACACAAAAATAAAACGTAGAAAAAATATATAAAAAGATTGTTTTGGCCAGACTAACAGATACGCTGTAGGCGTTTTGTGCAAATTTCAAATATGAATAAAGCATTTTTAATTGATTTTTGCAAACAAACATTTGCAGAAACTCTTATTTTTGAGCCAATTTAATTATTTTATTTATTATTTATTTTAAACAAGAGTTATAATTTCTGATTTTTAAATAAAAATTTATATAAAATTGTGAAAAAATAATTATATACAAATTTTTATTGAAAAATCAGAAGTTATAACTCTTGTTAAACAACTTTCATAATAAAAATAACTTTGAAACCAAGTTGTGTGTTGAACTATTATTATTATATGGTCTTACATAAAAATTTTAATTGAATTATTTTAAAATTTTATTTTTTGATTCAAAAATTTATATTTATAATAAAAATTAAAATTTATCCGTTTTCAGTATACTGCTGTCTGCATTTGTATAAAATTATAAAGCAACTCTTTTTTTTCAATTTGGCTGCAGTATCCTGAAAACAAGATATTTTATTATAAAAATAAATATTAACTTGTATTTTTCGATCATTAGAATAGAAATGTCAATTATTTCACATAAAAATAATATTATTTCATTATTAAAATAGACATTTTTATTTATATAAAAATTAAATTATTTCACATTTTTATTTTTAAAATCGAAAATTACAAGTTAAAATTTATTCTTATAATAAAACATCCCATTTCAATTTTAAATTGTTTCCTAAAAAATTATGAAATAACTGGAATTTTTTAACTTTTATAATAAAAACTGATTATAAAAAATATTTGCAAAATTTTAATTGACTTTTTTTGTATAAACGTTATAAAATTACAATTAATTTTTATTATAAAAGATGAAAAATATTAGTTATTTCATGATTTTTAACTAAAAAATTGAAAATTAATTATTGTTTCACAATTCTATAATTTTGATCGATAAAAAACAAGTTAAAATTTATTTTTAGAATAAAATATCACGTTTCTAGGATACTGCATCCTAAATTTGTATATCTAGGATATTTCTCATTCATCTAGATAATTTTTTTTAGACTTGATTTTTTTAAACTCTATTTTTCGATTTATGGCTTATTATCCGATCATTTCTAAATTTGAAAAATAAATCAAGAGCGATTCTAGCAATCAATTGATGATTATTGTAGAATTAAATTGATTTTTGATTGATTTTTGGAAAATTATTTAAGCCTATTCTATGCTCATTAAAGTATACGCCAAATTTACAGTTTCTCAGTTCTTAATACTGTCTTTAATCAGATAAATTTATACACTGAACAAACATATATATATATTTATATACACATACAATATATTGTTTATAAAGTCTCACATGCCTATTTTTGACTGTTTCAAATATTTGCACACATTTTAATGGTTACAGGGTGTTAAAAAATGGAAAAAATAAATATAAAAAAAATAAATGTAGCAAAAATTAAACAACTTGCATGCAACTGCCACATGTATTGGTTGTGTGTGTGAGTGTGGGTGTGTGTGTGGGTGTCTATAAGAAGACTGTACTACCAAACATTTTGGTCACACACACACGCCGCTGATGAACGGACATTTGTGGCATATGGGTTATGGATATGGCGGCATATGAAAAAAAAAAAAGAAAATAATAATAAATAAAAGCGTTTGCCATTCAAAATGTATGAAAGATATATAGAGAGAGAGACAGAGCGGCGAAGGGGGGGGGGGGGGGGGGGGGGGGGGGGGGGCAATTGTGTGCGACATGGAGTAGGGCAGTTGGTACAAGTTATAAAAAAATATATATAAAAAAGCAAAGAAAAAAAAAATCAACAGAAAAAATGGATTACATTTCACTTTGGCAATTAAACAGTGAAAGAACTCGGGCAAAAACGAGCACACAGAGCAGTTAAATTCTTTGTTGAAAGCCTTTCTTTTTTATTTTTTTTCTTAGCCATATTAAATGCAGAATTTTAATATAGTTCCGTTGAAACAGAAGAAAAAGAAAATTAGCTTCAACTTGATGCGAGTTGGTCAAGTGTATTCACAATTTTTATTTTTTGCAATTGCAGCTTAAATGAGTCAAAGAGATTCACAGCTTAACCCTATATAATATAATTAACAGGCGCAGCTATAAAGCTGAAAAACTGCTTTTTTTATTAATAATTATCTTTGAATGTTTTTTAATTGCTTTAATTAAAAATCATTTCAATTTAAGCACAATATTAATGTGTGTTAAAGTGTGACAAAGTCAAATAACAAGAAGATTAAATAATATTTTAATTGTTTCAATTTTTGAGGCACAGCAATTAATTAAATCATTTTAATTATGTTTCATTTTTGAAACTTTTGTCATATCACAGTTTCAAGAAATTAAAAATTTGAGTAATTTGTTTAAATTTTTTAATGTGATTTTTTTTGTGTATAAAGTCAAAACTACATTTGGGAAATATAGTATCTAGACATATTTGTCAGAGTTTGATTTAATTTGAGATTTTTTTCAGTTTTAGGCTTGACCTAGAGACTATAATTTGAAAGGATTTATATTTAACCTTATTCATATTTTTTTTTAAAACAAAATAGACCGATTTATTTATATTATTGTGATTTATAAAATTAAAATGTAGGCTAATTTCTATACTTGTTTTTTGAATTAAAAATCAAAAATTACTTTAAAACTAACTGTTTGTTATTTTTCATAAATATAAAATCAGAAATAGCTATTATTGCTTATATGAAAAAAAATATAGAAAATAATTATTATATTATAATATTTATTTTAAAACTCATAACATTTACGGTCCCCGCTTAAAAATAATTTCAAAGTGTTTAAAAAAAAGTTTCAGAAATGCAATTCAATTAATTTCTGCAGTTAAATTCCATTTAATTTAAATTCAAGTCGATTTTATCAACTTTAAAGTAAATTTAAAAATGCATCTCAAATAATTTCGGCTAAATTCCATTTAATTAAAATTGATCTTGATTCTATCAATACTAAATTAAATTTAAAAAACCCGTCTTAAATAATTTCTTGGTTCTATTAATTTTAAAGTAAATTTATGAAACGCATTTAAAATAATTTCGGCGGCTAAATTTCAATTATTTAAAAATTAAATTGATTCTAACAGTTTTAAAGAAAATAAAAAAAAAGAAATGCTTAAAAATTAAATGTTTTTTATGCAATAAATATTAGACTAGATTCTTTCCATGATAATGTTAAAAAAAAAAATGTTGTATATTTATTCAAAATAATATCACAAAAATCTCTTCAGTCATCAAAAGACAATTCTAACTCAAATCTTATCATATTTAGAAACTTAAAGTAAAAATAAATTAAATGAATATATTATAAGAATTTAAAATTCTTTGAACATTATGATTATACCCAAAAAATAAATTCAAAAACTTAAATTTAAGTACAGACAATTTTTTCCTGCCGTCAGGTAGTAGTCATAAAAACACATAGAATTAATATCTTTGAAATATTGGGGGGGGATTCACAAACAAGCTGTTTCACCTTGTCCAAAATGCATTCGACACTTTTTAAAAGCCTCACGTTTGCGTTCAGTTGCCAAACTGCCACATATACACCCCTTTACCCCCTTACCCCCTCTATAGGTATCATAAAATTGAGCCTCGTTCCGCTTTTGCTGTCATAGTTTACATAAAGCCACTAAAACTCTCGAGTTTATAGGAAATGCACAAAATTTGGCTTGGCACGTTTCTGTCTTGAGGAAACCAAACAAAAAAAAATAAATAGAAAAAAGGACGTAGCACGCAGGATGTACAGGACGACAGAATATAGAACTTGGAACGTAGAAAGTCTATAAGTTATTAGCTCGCTCAGTTGTTGTTGTTTTTTGGGTACTACGTGCAATTTGTAAGAAGACCGCAAGTTGAAATTTATAAGGCGGCAATTTCAATATCTTACACACAACACACACACATAGTGTGTGTGGTGTCAAATTTGAAGCAAAATGTTCATAAAATTTGTTGTAACCAATTTGCATGCAACGGAAGAGACACAGAGAGACAGACAGGAAGTGAGGCGGGGCGCAGTCAAGGACATGATTTTTAAACGCTTCCTGGCACTGCCAAAAACTACACACAACACTACTATATAAACTGGCACACACACAGTTATTCTACACTCTTCTACAGCAGTATACTTACATATGTATACATGCCCATATATGGCCCATAAATTTTTTCCAGTTTTTTTCTTTTTTTTTTTGGTAAAATCTTCTTATGCGTGTGTGTGTGTGTGGTGTGCCCTCTACTTCTACCCCTTCCCTTCTGCCGCAACTCCCCCTTTTAGTACGCCCCTCTCTCTCTCTCTCTGTGTCTCTGCTCGTTGTGGACGTTGTGGCAAACACATACGAGCAGCAATAATCATTACAGCTTGTTGTGGCTGTTGTTTTTTTTCTTTTTTTTTTTTGGGCTGTTTTTTAATACCCTTTAAGCGCCCTTTTAGGCTAAAGGGTATTTTAAATTTAACAAAAAATGTATTGCATATTGCAGGAGACTCTGAAGAAACCATAAAGAAAATATATTTTTATTCAGAATCAGCAGTTAAGTCGATTTTTATTTGATTGATTATAATAAATAAATATGTTGGAATTTATTGAATCGAATTATTATATCATATATAATTCGAAATTCCCTTTAAATTCAGAATTATTTAAATAAAACAGTTTTTATTGTTATTTATATATTTCAAACAAACTAAGCTTATCCTCAGTTTGATTATCTATATATATAAAATTGTTCAACCTGACTGACTGACTGGCGACTCACAGTAGAAGCTAGTAACCTGAAGTTTGTGGCAATAGATTCCTATTATATCGTAGGTTGGCAGTCTGGAAATATTTTTTTAAAAATATATTGGGAAGTGGCTGAAAAATGCATTATAAAAATTACCTATGAAAATCTCAGCTGGAGCATTTCAGGTGGCACAGTAGGCTACAATAAAAGTGACATTTTAGAATATAATTAGTTTGATTTTTTCCTGTTTTATTTTTTTGGGAACGGGAGCGGGAAGTAGCAGCACACGCCGGGATAGTTTAGTATCATATATAATTTAAAATAACTTTAAATTTATAAGTTTTTATATAAAACATTTTTTTATAATTTTCAAGTTATTTCAAACAATTTAAACTTGATCTCAGTTTGATTATGCTATATGCAAGTAAACCAAATGTTATCTTTATCAGCTGACATAATAATAGTAGAAAAAATGTTGTTATTTCCCAAGCAAACTTAAAAGTTCATAGATTCTTTATAAGCCACACAAGTTTGCTAAATTTTATGAAATTCTGGTGACTATAAAAATAGAAAAAAACTAAAAAAAATAAATTTTATATATGAAAAACATTTTTGTTTATCAAAATGGCCGTAGGCTCGGAAGAGACGCCATTCAAGTGGCCTTAAGACCGCTTTCTTGTTCAAAAAATTTCATCATTTTTATATAAAATATACCTCTACAGAAGCATATTTAAATTTTATTAAAATGCCTAATGTTTGCAATATAAGCTAAATAAAAAAAATAAAAAATAAAATAAATTAAAAACTTTGTAAAGTTTGCTTCATTTTTAATCAAATCACACTACGAGTCTATAGCTATAGCTGTGGCTCGAAAATTCAGTTTTTCATTGTCTTCTACAATTTTTCCTAAGAAAAAATTCTACTAAAAGTCTAGCTAGAGTATTTAGCTTTCGGTAATACCTAGTTTGCCTTTTCTACTTATTTTTTTTTTTATTATTATTATTTTTTTTGTATTACTTGCAGCGTTGTGCTGCCTGGTTGGCGTTGTTGTTTTTTTTTTATATTTTTTCGGGCGTTTTTTTGGCAGCAATGTGGGGCAGGGTAAAGGGGGGAATACGCCATTTCCGCGAGTATTAAATTCCTGCTGCTTTTTATTGCGCAAACATGGAATTTAAAATTAACAAACAAGCTGCAACAACATAAATAAAAAGCTTAATCGAAGTGTTTAAACAAAACGGAAAAGCAGCCAAAAAAATATAAAAAATAAAAGAAAATAAAAATAAGGCGCCCAGTGGCAACTAATTATGAGCAGAGGCAGCCAAAAAAAAAACAAAAAAACTAATAATAATAAACATAACTAACTGTTATCTTAAACTCTCTTTCTACACGCTAGATGGCGCTGGCAAGGATTTGTATTCACCGGAGGCGGAAAGCTCGCCGGCGCCCTCATTTGTGGAGCCAACCATAGCCCAATTGGCGGTCGGTGTGGGTGGCAATATGGGCGTCATGACGGGATTGGGCGTGGCCAAGCCAACATCGCGCACCAGCAGCTTTGAAATTGAGAATCTTCTAAAGACGGCAGAGCAAGTAAGTGTCTAGTTCTCTATATATATATATACATATTATATATATATATAATATAAACATGACCAAGAAAAAAACAAAACGCAAAAAAAAAAAACACGCTCCCCTACCCCCCACTACTCTCCTAATAACCCTGTCTGGAACTCCTGTTAAAAAAATAGAAATAAATAAAAAAAGAGAAAAAACTCCTGGCTGAGTTCCTGAGCCCGGAACTCGGCACTTGGCACTTGGCTGTTGGCTTCTAGTTCCAATTGCTTTGAACTCGCTGAGCGGAAACGGAAACTATTAAAACGAGCGCCAAATATGAGCTAAAGCAGGGCGGGGAATAGGGAGAGGGTATATATGTTTCTTCTTCATGCAATTCTGATTGAAATGTGCACAAATTGAAATTTGCCCAATGTGCGGTAGAGAGATGGAACTCTATATATCAAGTGGTTTAGTGGGTTGATAAGGGGGACAGTTGATTGTTAAAGGGGTGTGGGGTTTTTGTGGCAAGTCTCTCTCAAGTTGTCATAGCAAATTTGGCCTATTGGGTCTTGTTGTCGTTGCTGCAAGTCACCAAACAATAAACATCACAAATAGAAATGTAGTGCTGGCATAAAAATATCAAGGGTATATATATAGATATATATACTATATATATGAAGAGGGGGTTCAAGAAGAAGAAGACGCCAAAGACGCCACAGAATGCACTTTGTTTCTGGATATGCTTTACCCAAGTGTGCTCGAAACTGGCAGAAACCCACTTCATTTAATGATACTTGAACACTGTGTGACACACAAACACACTGAGGCTCGACAGTCAGACACACACACACACAACACACACAACACACACCAACACACACACACACATATGCAGTTTTTTTTTTTTTTTGTAAGGCGAGACAGCAACTGGAGTGTCAGGGCGTTACATAAGAATCCTTTTAATTCAAGTTGACATTTCGCACAGTGCGAAGAAATTCAAGAAAAAATTTTCAAATTTTTCATCTTTGGGCCATGATGCCAGCAGCGGCAGCAGAGAGAGAGAGAGGGGGAGAGACAGGGCGACAGCGTGCAGCAGTTGCAACAACAATGTTGGCACTCAGCAGCTGGCCCATAAGCCAAAGCCGCCGCGCCTCAGACTTGCCTCAGAACGCGTTCACCTGGTGGCACCAAAAAAAAAAAAAAAAAAAAAAAATTCCCAAACGGCCAGGACCTGCCCCTTATCCTTTTGTGGGCCGCTCTTTGTTGGTTTTGGGTCGCTGCGCTGCTGACGTCGACGTTGACGTCGCTGCCGCTTATGCAAATCAGCGACGTTGCAACCTGAAAGAAATGCAGAACAATAAAACAGTTAAAAGTAGACAAGAACAAGCTGCACAACAACAAAAACAACAGAGAGAGAGAGAGAGAAAGAACGAAATAATAATACACAAAGTGCAACTGCATAAAAGTGAAATGTCTTTCACAATGCCAACGAACAGCAGCAACAACAACGTACAACAACAACAACGTGCAACCTACAACAAGAACAATTCAACTGAATGTTGCACGAACAATGACAACTGAAATTTCATGAGTTTTGTTGTAACTTGCAACTACATGATGGTATGTGTGTGTCTGTGCCAAAGCAAGAGATGAAAACGTGACAAAATAACTGTCACGCAGTGAGTTCATCAAGGTAAAATATGCATTAAAGCGCATTTCACAAAAAAAAAAGGATATTAAAAAAATCAGAAAAAAATATAAAAATGTGCTTAACTTTGAAATTTGTTTGATAGACAATTTTTTTTTGCATACCCTGCGAATTTAGTTGAGGTTTAAATTGAGTTAAATTAGAGCATGTGTTCAATAGAAGGCGTCAGTTTGGAAGAAAAGTCGAAAAATATTTGTAAACATATTTTTAATAACAAAAATCTTCCAACATGAGAAAATAATAAGAAAAATTAAAAAAAAGTCGAAAAATATTTTTATATATTTTTTTAAACAAAAATTTCCCATTAACCCGAGAAAATAATAAGAAAAATTAAATATTTTATTTTTTATAAGGGTTGTTGATTATATTTCAAAATATCAATATATTAATATTTGTATTTATATCGTGATATTTTTTGGGGCGGTTTCTTATTCTTTTGTGAAAAAAAAATTAATTATATTAAATATATCGATATTTATTATCAAATTTCAATATTCGACAATCCCTAATATTTTTTCTGCATATTTGTGTTTATACACACCAAACCTCTTTAATTTAATTAAAAATAATTTTCGCAATTTGTGGAATCACAGTTTACTGAACCAAATCAAACAAAACTACTAAATCGTAAAAATAGGAGCTTAAAAAGATTTTAAATAAATTTTATTAATATTTTTTATAAATACTGAAACATTTTACTCTGTAGAATGGAATTTTAAAATCGCTTTTAATAAAGATTAATATAAAGCTTAAAAAAAATTTTATATATATTTTTTTCATAAATAATGAAACATACTACCCTGTAAAATATACTCAAAATGAAATATTAAAATCGTTTTAAATACAACGAATTTTTTTTAAATTGCAAACAACTTTTTAAAGTTTTTATTAGCCATAATTCTTAATTAACAAAGCTGAAGTTTATAGTTTTAAAGTGCTCTTAAAGTTAATATAATTTATGTTCTGCGACTTTGCGACAATATTGAATTTTAATTTCAATAAATCTATTTATATTTAATATTAAATGCAAGTAAAATTCTTAAGAATTTTTTACAAATTAAATTTTTAAGCTCAAGCTCAATTTTCACCCCTAAAAAAAATATGTTCAACATTGATTTTAAATTTCAATAAAGCTATTTATATTTTATATTAAATGCAAGTAAAATTCTTAAGCCTTTTTGGCTTAATCACGCTGTCATCGCCAAGGACTTGAACGTCCTCAACGCATCACTGTCAAGCACAGTGGCGCTAAGGCTTATTCATCTTCTCTCAATCAAATATTTCTATCTCTATCTATGGCATAGTCACTTTTTGCTGCTTACCGCTCTGTTGATTTAAACTTTGACCTTTTGCAAATTGCACAGCACTCAAATACACACAAACACACACACACATATATATATATATATATTCCAAAAAAAAGTTAGGCTGCGCATAAAAATATTTGTTTAGGTTTACAATGCAAATTCGTTCAATATTTTGTTCTTCATTGTTGTGTGGTTTGTGGGGGTTTTTTTTTTTACTTTACTTTTATTTTTTTGCTAAGTCAATTTATCAGATGGCCGCTCAGTTCCGGTCAACGCGCCATTTAACACTTTTCGAACAAGAAACAGCAAAACAAACATCAACTTTTCTGGCATAATAATAGAAAGTTTAACGAAGAAAAAGGTTAGAAAGTATGGCTATGCCTGAATTGCCAAAGATATATATATACATATACACATTGCAGCAAAATCATTTTTTAAGGAATATTTTTTATGACAATTTTATAGAACTTTATAAGGTGGTATAGAACTTTGAGCATTTTGATTGAGTTGAGTTGAAATAATATAGAATTTTGTGCTGATTTTTGGACTTATATAATTTATGGCATCTATATAATCCGAATCCTATATATTTAGCTACTGCCTGCAGTGAAAAATAAATTTACGATACACAAAACTCATTTAAATGTTTGTCTTCCCTATAAGCATATTAAATTAATTTTAATTAACACAAAATTGCTTTCCAAATTTTCATATGGCTAGTTAGTGTTAGAGAATATAAACAAAAAAATTATAAATGTATTTATTAATTGTTTTAAAAACATTAGAAAACAAGACAATGAGAGTGCAAAAAAGATTTTAAAAAAATTTCGCACTTTAAAAGCTCATTCAGCTTTGATATTATTGCTGAATAAAACAGCGATAATATTTTCGGAAATAAAAATTCAATTCAATTCTTTTATTCGTCAATTGGTAAAGATAATACAGTTTTGGTATCTTATTTCTATGGTAAGGCACTGAGTGACAAATTCAGGCTAACTTAAATTATTTTGATTATTTTGCCATTTGCTTTATTGCAATTGAATTATTGAAATAACAAATAATTTTGCTTGGCACTCTCTTGAACTTTTGAGAATCGCAGAGGAAGGCTGAGCCCCACACACACACACAGTCAATTGGAGAGAAAAAAATGGTTTAAATGCTGATCAAAAAGAGAATATATATATATATATTCTTTATACAGTTGGTGATGATTATTATATAGATTCTTATATATTCTTTATACAGTTGTTGATGAGTCTTATATAGATTTGTAGAGTATTGAAAGCTACTTTTATATATTTTTCATGGCCACAGGGTAAAAAACTGCTAACTGAGCTGATTGATTTTTGACCATAAAAAAATCTAGTATTTATGATAGTTTTAGAACTTAAAAAGTAGGTCGTAAAGCAACATAAATTTATTGAATTTTCAGTTAATTTAAATCAAAAATATACACATATATATTTTGTGATGTCATAAAAGCCTTTTGCTATACATTACATTTATCACAACAATTCTATTAGACTCTCTCTCTCTCTCTCTGTCTGCCCACAAAAGGGCATTAAAAAGAATAGAAAAACGAAAAGTGTCTAAAAATAAAATTGTGAGAACTGAAACCACTGTGCAAGTGACATAAGAAGGCTAAAGATTTGCGCACCTTCTATCTACACTTTATGCAAAATGCGGTTGTGTGTGGCTAAGTGTGTGTATCTGTGTGTGTGAATGTACACACACACAAACACACACACACACACACTCTATGTCAACCGTCAAGCGTCAACTGTCAGTGCCAAATGTGCTTGTAACCGCACACAAACAGCAACAACAACACCAAAACTCAACACAACACAAGCCAACACCAACAACGTTTTGGCGAGGACAAAACACAACAACACGAGCAACAACAACAATCCTAAAAGGACACCCCCAAGTTGGACTTACGACAAGGACGTGACAGTCATTTAGAACCACAGCTGACGTTGTCCTCGCTGGGGCTACGTTTATGTCTGTCTGTTTAAAGTGGCCGCCGCGCGAGTTGCACAATAAAACCTACCACCCCAAACACCTCCCCCCCACCCAGAAGCCATGCCACATCAGTTTGACCCAAAACCCTGCCCCACACCCTGCCCTGCCCCCAAACCTGCCACCCACTATAACTATCGCTGTCTATCTATCTCTGTCATGCTAACTTCATTTTTGTTTATTGTCATTTATTTTTGGTGTCTTTTTTGTGGTCGCTTCGCTCGTTTTCGTTTCGTTTGTTACGTTTCACGATCCTCATCATGCAACAATAATAATAACAACAACAACAATAACAACAAACAACAACAACAACAACAACAAACACAACAACTACATAACACAATCAACCAAACCAAACCAAACCAAAAAAACCAACCAAAAACCAACCAAACGAACCCTGACCTGTTAAGGTTACCGGATTTTGTCGTTCACCTCAGGAAACGCGCAAATCGAGCCCCACGGGTTCAGTCACATCATCGGTCTCGACCACAGCTCTGACGCCCTCCAGGCAGCTAACCGATGCCGAGAAACTGCGCAAAGTCATCATGGAACTGGTGGACACGGAACGCACCTATGTTAAGGTGAGTTGACATACCAAAGAAATTTTCAACTAGTATTTTAATTGAACGCAAAATTAGTTTATGTTAATCGAAAATATGATTCTATAGTTGCTTTATTTAATTCTGGCATAAAAATAAAATAGAATTAAATTTTTCGATTAACAAACATAAAATGAAGTATTTCTATTTTTTTTTATTATTCTAAAAGCAATAACAATTTATATATGTATATATTTATTTTGTAAATTTATTTATTACATTTTTAATTCGTGTGTATTTTCATGATTTACTATAGATAAAAAATGATACACATTTATTTTTTTTTTTTTAATTTATAAAATAATTTATTTAGGTTCGTTCGGGTTAACTTTTTGGGAAAAAAAAAACAAACTTCTTACATTTAACTATAGAAACGTGATGGCAGGCTTTCGACGGAATTTTTAATTTAAAAAATAAAAATTTTTATATAAGGATTATTTGTAATTAAAAAAAATTTTTTTTTCCAAAATATTTATGCATAAATATTAACAACAACAACATTAAAGGGGCCTACAAAAATAGGCAGAAAAAATTTTTATTATTGCCTAAGTTTTATTATAAAATTAGAAAGAAAAGATTATTTATTAATTTAGAAAAATAAACAAAAAAGAAATATTATTATTTCCGATTTACTTATTAAAAATATAGTAAAAAAAAAAAAAATATAACTATTAATATTTAAAGGAAATTGTCAAAATCAGAAGAAAATTGGGAAGCATATGCATAAATTATTCTGTCCTTACAATTGAAGTAGTTTCCTTTTTCATAATGTTGCTTCAAGTAAATAAAAAAAATATCAATCGTTTTTGCGGTTACGAGGTTAAAAAACATTTATCATCATTTTTAAAAAATTATTTTACTACAAATAGTTTATTTGCAAAATGAAATAAAAATTAAAGAACTATTCAATTCAAATTACCAAACTCGCTTTACATTAATCGAATGAACTTCTTCAGCTATTCAAAAAATATAAACAATCAAAAATCTAGTTTATTTGTTTAATTAAAGAAATTTTACGATACAAACTTTTGAATACTATTTATTACACTCTCTCTATCTCCGTGTCTCCCTGTGAGTGTGTATCAGTTTTGGGGCATCTTTTTGTTGCTGTTGCTACACAACGTTTTTCAGTTCATTCATTAGTCCTTGCTTGCAATTAAAAATGCAAATTTTAATCCTTTAACCAGGCGGTTGCCTGGTTGGGCTTGTGCCTTAAAGCCCCCAAAACACACACACACACACACACACACAACAACACACAGTTGTCTCACAGTTTTCGCCAGTTTTCCCCAGTTGGCCAGGAAGCATACAAATAATTATTATAATTTAGAAATTATGTAAAGCGCCGCTGCGGCAAAGTTGGCAAGTCTTATCTGCCCCAAACCCTCAAGACACCCGCCGACTGCCGCTGCAGCGTCTGACTGCCCCTCTGCACACTCACTTCATCCCCCTTCTTATCCGCTGGCCGGAAGTATTGTTCCAAATGAAAGCGCGCGCTTGCGGCTATGCTACAGCTTTTTTTTTTAATCCTATTTTTATATATAAGTATATATATATATATTTTTTTTTTTATTTTTTTTTATTATTATTATTATTTTTGTTGTCTTGTGTAAGTCGGCAAACTAAAAAAAGTTGTTCAGCTTGGGGAGTTGCAAGTTGTGGGCAGTCTGTAGTCCGATGCTGCTGCTGCTGATTTTTTAATTTAATTTATGTATTTTTCTCTTTTGTTGTTGCTGTTTGCATTTTTTATGTGTGTGCCAAACAAATTATAATTTATTGAACAAAATGCGAATATTTATCTTTTGTACAGCACTTAAACAATCTGCTGGAGCATTATCTGGAGCCCATGAAACGTGAAACATTTCTATCGAATGCGGAAATTAATGCGCTCTTTGGCAACATACATGAAATTGTTACATTCCAGCGTCAGTTCCTGCAGAATCTCGAAGAGGCCCTGGAACTTGAGCCGGAATTCAATAAATTCGAACACTGCGGCCAGTTTAGGGTAAGTTTAATGAGATATTCCTTAAGCTAAGCGTGACTAGCCTATTGAAATTGCAATTTTCTATTTATTTTTTTTAATGTCAATCTATTGGATTTATTTATTTTCTTGCAGAATGTCCTGTTTGCGATTGGCTCAGCTTTTCTCTATTATGTCAATCATTTCAAGCTCTATTCCTCGTTCTGTGCCAGCCACAGCAAGGCACAAAAGGTTTTGCATCCAAGTAAGTATTTTAATATATATTTGTAGTTTTTTAATTAGATAACCAGGAGGAGCATTAACTGTGGGGAACTTGAGATACTTCTAGAAAATGTTGTTTACAGATTTACAATATCTATTACCTTAAGAAAATTAATGGGACTTCCTAATATTATGTCTTTCTGATTATAGTTTGTCTTCTAGATTGATTTGGCATTTAAATTTAGGAATACATTTTTTAACAATTTTTCTTATAACTTTTCCTATGCGTAAAAATTTTAAAATATTAAAATTTTAATCCAAATTAATTGCTGGCCTCAAATGCAGTATAAAATGTATTTTTTTCTATGCAAATGACGCAAAAAACTCAAAAAATATTCTTAGGAAAAATTCCTATTTCTTAATTTTAAACTCTCATAACTTTGTCAAAACTGAACCGATTTTCATGCGGTTTGCATTTTTGATTATATTTTTAAATCAGCATCAATTTGACATTTAAATTTTAGAAAATAAAACTTTTGCAAATTTTTCGCTTTTTTCCATACACATTTTGCAAAAATTTTGAAAAATTCAAAATCACCAGATTTTAATTTTAATCGATTGCGGGCATTAAAATTAGTATAAAATTCTATTCCAAATCGTATTTTGAGGTGTAGTTCACTTTTTATGGCAAAAATTCAAGCATAATTCCATTAAAATTGACCCAAAAAACTCAAATAATATTCATAGGAAATATTCCTCCTACTTAATTTTAAATCTCATAACTTTGTCAAAACTGAACCGATTTTCATGCGGTTTGCATTTTGGATCATATTTTTATATTTGCTTCGATTTGGCATTTAAATTTTTGAAAATAAAATTTTTGCAAATTTTGGGATTTTTTCCATGCCTACACCTTACACATTTTGAAAAAATTTTGAAATATTTAAAATCATTAAATTTATATATTAATCGATAGCGGACATTAAAATTAGTATAAAATACGAATTCAAATCGTATTTTGAGCTGTAGTTCACTTTATATGTCAAAAATTCAACCATAATTCCATTAAAATTGACCCAAAAAAACTCAAATAATATTCTTAGGAAATATTCCTATTTCTTAATTTTAAACTCTCATAACTTTGACAAAACTGAACCGATTTTCATGCGGTTTGCATTTTTGATCATACTTTTATATTTGCTTCGATTTGTGATTTAAATTTTTGAAAATAAAATTTTTGCGAATTTTGGTATTTTTTCCATGGTTACGCCTTACACATTTTGAAATAATTTTGAAAAATTTAAAATCACCAGATTTTAATTTCAATCGATTGCGGGCATTAAAATTAGCATAAAATACGAATTTAAAGCTTATTTTAAGCTGTAGTTCACTTTTCATGGCAAAAATTCAACCATAAATCCATAAAAATACAATTTTTTCACATTTTTAACAAATACAGAATTAAATGCTAGCATTCTTGCTTAAATTGTTTATAATCTCAATTAAATACTCTATAAAATCCTTAGTTTATTGCAACATAAAAAATCATAGCCTACTTTTGAGCTGTTTTTCTTTAAGAATTTTGCATGTTGAAAACTTAAATTAAAGTTTTGTGGGCGTGTTTCGTATGACAAATCAAAGAGCCAAGTGTTTAACATATGCATAAATACATATATTATGAGGCATATATAGAAAATAGTTTATATATAAAAGCTAAAACTATGGCAATCAGCGTGAAGCGTCAAAGTCTATTTGAGTTTTTGATGTTTTGGGGGTGCGAGAAAAGTTGTAAAAGTCAAACAAGCGACAAGTTAGCGAACAATTGGCAAACTATGCGCTTCAATTGGTTTTCCAGTAATTTTCCACATGCTGCCTGCAACTACTTTAAATGATTTGCAAGTTAAATGAATAATTACAACCACAAATGCCGAAATGTGTGGCAAGAAGCAGCATCGAGTGCGGCATATTCATATTCATGCCATGGCAGAAACTGTCAAGTATCTTTTGTTAATTAAACTTGGAGAATTATGACACGCTCTGCAAATGGCGAACGCGCTGCCGAAAAACTATGCCACACAGTTGCCACTGGCTGTGGCAGCAACAGCAGAGTATAAAAGACATTTGCCTGGTAGAAGGAAGGAAGTGTAGGAGACTCGGCTTAGGCGACAACATGTCATAATTAAATTAGACTTAGTCGCAGCTTAAAAATACTCGAGCAAACACAAGTTGCACACAAAGTGAACACACAAAGTGAAAGACAGGGTAGAAGCTGCTTTATTGTGTGTGTGTTTTTTTTTCAACAACATAACAAGCTAAAAGCTGATTGATGACAGCAACAAGATGCAAAAAAAAAGAATAGAAAAAATAGCGTTAAAGGTAAAAAATATATGCAATATTTGCAATCAATGGCAAGCTAAGCTAAGCGGCTGCCTGTCAGGAGCAAACAGGAGCAAGCAGGAGGCAACTTCAGTCAACTTTAGTTACAGCTTTGGCTAAGGAGGCGCCACTCGAGTCCCTGCGCTTGGCTGTTGCATGCAATTTTATGCAAAAAGTTGAAAGGATAATTAATTATAGCAAGAAGTGCACTTAAGTGCCTTCGTTACAAGCAACAGGGAGACAGAGCAGGTCCTGTTTGCCTGGGTTAGCTTGGCAGGCGCTATTAGACGCAAATCCGTGCAATAGACAGGAGACAGCAAAGACAGGAGACAGGCTTTGACTGTGCCTTTATCAAAAGCTTCTCAGCTGACAATAAGAACAAGTTAATGACATTTTCTTGTCAACGAACATTGCTGCTGCTGCCATATCCTTGTAACTGCATATCCTTGTGAACTTTAATGGGCCACCAACGTTTTGCAATTAATGGGAGAGAGACACACACACATCTTTGAAATCAAATCATTTGCCAAATGTCTCGCAATGTTTTCAATTGCATTTGTAACTCATTTTGCCATTTGCAGATGAGGGCAACCATGCGCTGCAAGAGTTCCTTGCCGCACGGAATCCAAAGCAACAGCATAGCAGCACATTGGAATCGTATCTGATCAAGCCCATACAGCGTATACTCAAGTATCCATTGCTATTACAACAGATGCGCAATCTGACAGATACACGGGCCGATGAGCACATTCATCTGTGCGGTAAGTTCGCGAGTTTTGAATGAGAAACCTTGATCTACTATTATTAATATCTATATTTAATAATCCCTTTACAGAGGCACTCAAGGGCATGGAAAAGGTAGCGGAGCATATTAATGAAATGCAGCGCATACATGAGGAATATGGTGCGATATTTGATCATCTATTCAGGCAGCATCAGAAGTCATGCAAGCAGCCAATCGATTTGAGTCCAGGTGGGTTACAGCAACAGCAACAGCAAGCTTCTATAGCTTCTATAGCTTCTTCAAATGCCAATGCCAATCCTACACAATGCTGCGCATTCCCAGGCGATTTGCTCTACTATGGCGGCGTTGAATGGTTAAACATTTCCGATTTTCTGGGCAAAATCAAGAAGGGTCTAGAACTGCATGCCATGTGCTTTGTATTCAAATCAGCGGTTGTGTTCCTCTGCAAAGAGCGTTTGCGTCAAAAGAAGAAGCTAATGGTAAGTTAACAAAGCCGCAAAGCAATTCCCCTAATGCCTAAATCTAAACATTTTTCTCTTTTCTGTATTTTTGTTGTTGTGCAGGGCGTTTCGAGCAAGAATGCACCAAATGAGGTGGAAATTATACGCTATCAGGTGCTTATACCTGTCACCGAGGTACAAGTGCGTGCCAGCTCAGCCAAGGACATGGATTCACACTTCCTTTGGGAGCTAATACATTTGCGTTCTCAGCTGCAGCGTCGCTCGGAGAAGGTCTATGTGTTGTCCAACAGCACGGCTGATTTTCGTAATGCATTCCTCAAGACCATTAGGCAAATAATACGTGAAAGCGTTCGGAACATGTCAATTCCCATGAAGAACTTTGGCGGCAGCTCTGGTTCCGTATCGGGTCTATCATCCCAAATGGGCGGCTATGCGGGCAATTCACAAACGCTGGAGCGACCCAAGCAGCAGGTAAACTATAGAGTATTCAAGAAATTAGTGCTGATAGTCGTTGGGACTATAGAATGGAAATAATTAAAAAAAATATTGTTTACTATCTCAAATTGAGATGGATATTGGAAAATTTAATCGATGCCGGTTAGGACCGCTTCCAAAATTTTTTTTGCGTCCCTCATTCCGATCAGAAATTTTTTTTTCGGTATTCTCAAAATTGTTTTCCGCCAGTCTAGAATTTTTCCGAAATTTTTAATTAGGAAAAAATTTATTTACTAGTTCAATTATCAATTTAATTTCTATAAAATTAAAAAAAAATATATTACTTTTTTTAAAATATTTTTTAATAACAAAATTACAAAATCTTAAATAAGATTTACATGTATAAATTATTTTCCTACAATTCCGGTCGGTCCGTAGTGTTTAGAAGGCTGTCCTCACTTTTTAGAAATCTTTTCGTTTCCGCACAATCTCAAAGTTTTTTTCCGCCAGTTCCGAATTTTCCCGAAATTTTTAATCAGGACAAAAATTAATTTACTAGTAAATGAGTTTAATATTCGATTTAATTCCTATAAAAATTAAAAAAATATATATATTACTTTTTTTAAATATATTTTTTAATAATTAATATTACAAAATTTTAAATAAGATTTACATGTATAAATTATTTTCCCGGTCGGTTTGTACTTTTTAGAAGACTCTCCGCACTTATTAGAAATCTTTTCGTTTTCGCCCAATCCCGATAATATACGCCCAGACCAGCACGATTCCATCTCTAATTTGAACTATTTAATGCTGATTTCCTGCTCTCTTGACTACCAAATCTTGTCAATATCTTAATAATAATGTAATATCTTATATTAAAATTAAATTAATCTCTTTTTTAATTTCCCAATTAGATTACAATCGTACATGGCTCACATACGCTGGGCAAGCCAAAGAAGAAATCTGGCTCACAGCGTCATTCGGCTGGCAATATTGACTATGACAATCTGTCGGGCAGCCAGGAGGGTGATGAGCTGCCGCCCAGTGTGGGCGTGGTCCACTATGCACCGCATACACACACACAACAGCTGCAGCAGACTGGCGGCTTTCGCAGTCGCAGCAAGACGCTGGGCGATGTTACAGGTATGTTGCAAGTTGCCAGTTGATCAAAGAGCTAACATATTGAAACTGTCACAAAATCATATTGCATATCGCATCATGTCATAAAGAAATCATTTATTCTGCCATAGATCCGCAACAACAACAACAGCCATCGCAACAGCAACAGCAACAACAGCAGCAGCAACAGCAATTGCATCAGCAAATGCAACAGCAACAGCAACAACAACAGCAGCAGCAGCAACAGCAACAGTCGGCGGTGCCGCATCCACATCCACATCCACGTGAGCCACCGCCGCCGCCCATTAGGCAGCCACATTTGCATCATCACAGCAGCGACATTGAACGCATCGATCCGGGCACCAAATCGGAGGGCGAAGAGGACTCACAACAGGGCACAATCAGGCCCAAGGCCACGCTGGGCCGCACGCCCAATCACCTGACGCTGAGGTAAGTCTATCAAATCTCCGTTGGCTAATCGGTTTAATCTAAACTGCTAATTTGGCATATCGAAATAACTTCAAGATGAAATAATTCATAATAAAAGCTAATAAAAATTTACTATAATTTGTATAAATTATGAAAGATGGAAATATTCAAGTTTAATTTGTATAAATTATAAAAGATGGAATGAAAATCTACAATTTACTTCAATTTACACTTAACTTTAATTTAGAAATTTTATTACCGGAGTTAACATAATCAAAACTATTTTTTTTTTGAGATTTGCAATTTCTCTTCAAAATACTCAAAAAAAAATATTGAGTATTTTATCCAGTATATTATTGCAGATTGCTATGAAATCGTTTAAAATTAGCATTTATTTAAAAAGCAGCATTTTAACATAGTAAAATCAACATAAATATCATGTGAAAATTTAGTATTCTAACCGCAAAAATAATGCTAAATGTTGCCTAGTAAAAATAGGCTATAAGTGTATTAAATTCACTTTTTTTTAGCTATTTCAATTCATTATTACGCTGTATAAGTTTTTATTTTGTCCCAAGAGAAAAATGTGTGGTATTTTCATTTTTATCCTATTTTGGGACTTAGAAATCTAACTACATCATAAGTTTTTTGCGCCATATATAGTTATATTGTTTCATAGATTATTTTTTTTAAAAATATTTTCAAACTCAAGAAAGTTTTTTTTTCATAAAATAACTCTTTTTCAACTAAAAATCAAAAAAGAGGCTGAAAAAATACAAATTTTCCAGTATTTTAGCCCAAAACACGTACAGGACCTCAATTTAGAGGTTTGGTGTGTTCACAAAAGTTAAAGTTTAGACTATTTCCAACAACTTTGCTTAAGATTGTTTTTTGAAAAAAACCAACAACAACAGAGATATAGATCAAAAAAAATGTGCTATCTTTAAAAAATAACTTCAAGGACTGTTCGCTTGGTATGGCAAACTTAAAATACTGCAACGCTGCTAAGGTCAAGTCAACACCGATTTTTTAGTGAATTTTTGCGACAAAAATACCAAAATACCATAATAAATTGCGTATATAAACTAGGTGGCAACACATGTGCAATATTAAAAGCAAAATAATGTAGTTTGGCAAAGCTAAAACTTTTTGCAATCAGAATTACAATTTTTTGTATAGTAAAAGTAAAATTAAATATTAAAAAAAGTATTTAAGAATTATTTCATCTAAAAGTTATGCATATTTTAATTGAATAATAAAAACTATGAAATCTTATATAATTGCTAATTAAGGCTTGATTTATTGCTTGATTTATTGCTCTTTATTCTTAATTTGTTTGTTCTCACATCTATATATAGCACCACATCGACACTCTCCGTGGGCAGCACTGGCAGCCAGGCGCGCTTGATACAATCATCGCATCCGCCGGCCAGCTATCAGCCGGTGCTAATGAAGGATCTAGGTAAGAGCAGCGAATCCGAGCTCGAGTGGGATACCGAGGCAGCCATGTATAATCTAAGTTTAGGCAGTAGTGGTGGCAGTAGTAGCGATATAAACCAGACCCAAAACCAGTTCCAAACTCCGACTCCAACTCAACACTCGACACAATTACAGACCTTAACCCATAGACATTTGTCGCCGCGTCAATCGCCACGTCAGTCGCCCAAGCAGGAGATTGAGGTAATTGAGATCTTTGAGAGCGAATCGGAACGTTTGGCAGCCAAACAACAAGTGGCCGTAGTGCATCAGCATTCTACGGGTCAACATAAACGACGTGAACGCGATGTTGCAACCAGTTCAACCATAGAACAACACGTAACCGAAATAGATGCCACAGCACGGTATATGGATAAGCATTTGAGTGAGCTGGAGCATGAGGATTTGGCAGCGGGCACTTGCGATATTGTAGCCTATATGGCCAGTTTACGTGAAAAGTCCTTTGATCCAACAGACGCCGCTGAGGAGGCTGCAGATCAGCAACAAAATGATTCGAGTCTGTCGCCAGAACCGCAAACAATTGTCGAGAATACACAGCAAACAATTACGGTGGACATTGAGTCGCCATCGCGTCCTGCCACCGAATCAGACAGCACTGGCACCACAACAGGTCCATCCGAACGCTCGGGCGATGAGACGGAGGATGAGCCCACCAGTTCGCTAGCCTCACATATTGTCGTCATTGACAAGAAGGTGGATAAGTTGTTCAAGGCCAAGTCACCGGAGCGACCAGTCGCTGCAGCTGGTAAACCCAAGAGCGCCAAGCGTCAGAGTATATACATTTCACCAGATCGCTGCAAATCCCAGGGTAGCTCGCCAGTGCGCATTATAAAGATTAAATCGCCACGCAGCAGCGTCAGCGAACAGGGCAACAAACGTTTAAGCATTTGCTCCTCGAGTCGGGATAACTCACAGGATAGACTATCCACGGGACGTCGCACGCCCAGTCCCAGACGCAGTTCCGAAGGTGGCGGTGGCATATTGAAGCATACAAGTCCAGCTGCTGGCATCTTAAAGCCACCATCCAGTCCAGCCAAATCCAAGAGTCCAGATCGTAGCTGCCTGAAGAAGGGCGGACCCTCACATGTCTGTGAGCCCACAACGGCGAGCACCCTGTCGCCACGCATCTCACCGCGCGGCAGCGTGGATCATTTGTCGCCAGATCGTGCTAGCATCTGTCAGCGTCATTCTCCTAGAAGTAGCTTCGATAGCCATGGCTCGGATCACAATTTGGATGTGCCCTATGGTGGTGGCTCAAGGAAACGCAGCATGTCCGCCCATGGCAGCTTTGAGACGGGCCACAAGCCACATGGTGGACAGGAGACATATCAGTATTATCCAGTCTATGATAATCAGACATGTAGTGATCATTATGTAGCCGCTGCGCCCACCACAAATCGCTACAGTGGCGGCGGCGGCGGCGGCAACAATGGCAATGGACGCAGTCGTCTCAGCAAATCATTGGAACGTTCCACATCACGTGACAGCACCACAACAAGCAGCAGCTATCGCGGCTATGGCATCTCCCCAGAACGTAATAATTATGTTGTCTATAGCTCGGGTCCGTTGCGTTCCCAATCCGCAGAGAATACATTTTCACAGCCCATCTATGATGCATTGCCACGACAGGCGCCACAACAATATATGCCCATGGTTAGCTATATGCAGGAATTGGATATGGTCGGTGGCTATGGACAGCCAATGGCTGCTGCTGCTCCTGCTCCTCCTCCTGCTCATAGTTGCCCACATGAGACGGCACAGGCGTATCAATTGAGCTCCTCGGCACCGGAATATACCACATGCATTGATTGTTTATATCAGAAGAGACCATCCTAGCATAAGTCCCGCGTGCGGCAAAGTCGCACGCGGAAGAAGACGCCACGTGGTGGCACACAACCGACAATTAGCGGTCCAGGTGGCAGCGGTGGTGGCATGAGTGGCATGGGCTATATGCCGGACATCATGTGCAACGATCAAACTGGCGGCTGTGTGGATTGTCATGATTACTTCGAGATACATGTCTAAAGAGACTTGCAAAAAAGACATTAACAGGGATTTTATGAGAAAAACGTTTAAACTAAAAACTTAGCAAACATTTAACAACAACAACAGCAACCCGAAATGCCTCAAAAAACAAACATAAACTAAATATACAAAAGAAATAAAATAAAATCAAAATGGAAAAACAAATTTAAAATGCAAAAGTCATAAATACGTAACATACAAAAATATACTCAAATGCAAACTATATAAAAATCAAAAACTAAATGTTAATCTAACTTGAACACAAGGGATTTGAAACACACACAGTAAACACACACTATAACAAACAAAACACACACACTCGAAAGCCAAGCACAGTTTAAGTGTTAGGATTAAGTAAGTCAACAGCTTCTAGTATACTAATACATGTACTAATACAGCTCTCTTATGAACAGTCAACACACAAGAAAATCTTTTAGAGAAATTGCACAAGTTTTTAATTTTTAATTTTTTTATTTTTATTTTTTGACTACAAAACTTGCAACTTGCATTTCAGGTTAATTATTTTAATTTTGCAGCAAAGTTTTTTAAGGCTTTATAATTTATACATACACAAAATAGTTGGCGCAAGTTGCAACAGTGTACCTACATATATATGACGCATACGCCGCGTTGCACACAATGCTCAAGTGGCATAATTATGAGAGAAAACTAAAAGTTGAAATTCATACTCGCACTCAAGTAAACTAAGGAGACATGCATATTACTGACAGAAACAAACAAAACAAACAAACCAAAACTCTACTCGAATCATGAGAAAACTAAGGTATTATATATATGGCATATATATATACATATATAGCATAAAAGTCAGCGCTCAACTATTCAAAAAAAAACAAGCTGTGTCACTGGCAAAAAATAAAATAAAAACATTTCGAAAACATTTTTTAATTAAACAAACACATTACAACAAAACAAAAAAATATATATATATACATATATATATTTTAGTTGTAAATCTAAGTGAATATGCGGGTTGGCAACATTCTATAGGTTAACATTATACATACCTAAAAAGAAAATAAATAAAAAATTACAAAAAAAAAAAAAATATTTACATAGTTAGTTAGAAAAAATATGTCAGAAATTGAGACAAATAATTTGCATAAATCAAACAAATTTTCATTTAACATAAATCATTTTTTAAAAAGAAAAAAAAACACAAATTTATTATCATTTAGTATATACACTAGGCAATTATTGAATTAAATTTAAAATAAATATATAAAATACAATAAAAACAAATGCAAATAAAATGTATTGGAAGAATGATAATCGTAAGTCGTACCTCAATGTTCAGTATAAAATACATACAATATTATATAACAAATCAAAAAAAAATCGACAAAAAAATATATACGACTAATAGATATACACTAAATACACACGGCGGCAAGCAAGTTTGAGCGCATTTCTCATAGCTAAAAATAAAACCAAAATCAAAATCAATCAAAAACTCTACATAAAAAATAAAATAGAAACAGCTGCAGTTCTTCCAATTTTCAATATCTCAAAACTCCCTAAATGTTCAACTTGCTGCGCGCTTAAACAATATACAAACAAAATAAATATAGGCTAAGATTTTTGGGTGTCTAGAAGGCTTACAAAAAAGTATTATATATATATACAAAATACAGAGACCCAAGACGGACTTAAAGATCAAATGTCAGGTTGTTCAAGCTAAAATACAAAATAGTCAACAAAAAAAATAAAACATAAATCTTAAGATAATCTACAAAAACAAAAAAAACAACGTTTACAGTTTACACTGGGCTTCACAGCAGTAAAATCAAAAAAAAGGAAATCAAATTAAATATACATGTATACAGCATTAAAAGGCAAAAAGAAATCCTTAAATATACTAACTATATATGTGTAATAAATAAATATGCATACAATACTAAAAATAAATAAAACCACAAACAAACAAAAATACATTACAAATAAAAATAACAACTAAAGCGAATATACGCAACAACTTTAATCAAAAATCAAATGAACTAAAAACCCAAATACATAATGCATTATTGCATTCTAAAAACCCGAGTTCCACTAAATAAATAATCAAATTAAATAATCGACAAAGCGAAATAAGAAAAAAAATCAAATCAAAATGATAATTAAGCGCGCATATATGGGCAAAAAGTAAACAAAGTGAAAAGCTAATTAAACAACAATTTAAATTAATGTCTAAACTGGGCTCTTTGGACAGCGACAAAATGACAGAAATCGATTAAAGTTCCTCCCACAATAAATACAGAAAACCCAAACTCTCTCTATATATTCCTGAAAATTCAGTTTTCATATACATATATATCGCATGTTAGGCGCCCAAAATCAAATTATTTAGTTTGGTAAAAATTGAATTTTAGTTAATTTATATAGACACAATTAGCAGGTAAGTGCGTATTAATATTCTTTGTAATTCTTAGGTGCGTAATAAAATTTAATTAAACCAATTTAGTAATTAAACAATTTAACGGGTGATATTTAATTTTGTTTTATAACAAATTATCTTGAAGATAAAAAAAAAAGAAATCAAATATTAAAAAAAGAAATTTACTTGAATCAGCAAAAATTTAATTCCGAATTTCTATTGATTTAAAAAACTAATCAAAAATACTATGTTTATATCTATAAGAAAAACTAAGTTTTTTGTAGGAGCAAGATACTAAATATGTTTATAAATAAATACAGTATATATATATATATCTGTTACTCACACTTGATAGCTTGAAAACAACAACAATAAACACATAATATAATAATAATTAGTTGGCATCGCTTGATTAATTAATGAAAATTTAATTACAAATTATTTGAGGTTTTGGTGCGTTTTTTTTTTTGAATTAAAAGGATTTTGCAAGTTTACTCCTACTAACTACCACTTTCGTCATTTCAATAAATAATCCGTTTTGCATTTTCTTAAATATCGTATAATTCCAATAATAGTAAAAATAATAAAATCAAAAAAAATACCAGAAACTGTGCCAAAATAAAAAAAACTTTTGAAATGCTATGATTATAATTAATTAGTGCCAATGACTAAAGTGCAATAATATGAACCAAAATATATAATCGAAATATACTTATATATATATAAATGTCTTATGGTTACACACACGTGCCCCAACAACAAACCCAAGCCAAACCAAAATCCACATTAAAACACATTCCTTTATATTCAATTAGCTCAACATTTTCAACAACAATTTTCCAAATAAATAAAAAGCAAAAATTAATTTCATTTCGCTTTTTTTTTCATACAAAAAAAAAACTTTTTGCATTGCATTTTTGTGTATTTCATTCCAAATTGCACAATTTTCTCTCTCATTGTTTATAAATCACGCCAAATAATTTTCTACAAACTCTCAACTCGAACTATTTTCCAAACTAGCTGAAAAACTTTTCTTTTTATATTGAAATGAAATGCAGAATGGAAATTGGGAAACTCGCTTTAGAATTAATATAAAATTTTGTAGCGTGCTAATTAAAGTTACTGTTATTACAGTTTTTCCCAAAATCCAGTGCTATCAAGTTGGAAAAATATTTTTTAAAATTAAAATTTTATTTTAATTTCCATTTCAACGGACCTGGAACACTTAAAATACACACACATACACTAAAAAAAAAATGTTGGCATAAAATGCAAAACTGATTTATGAAATTCGAACATATTTGTACAATCTTGTAATGCAAACTTTATATATTTAAAAATAAAATAGAAAATAATACCAAAAAAAAAAAAAAAAAATACCAAGCGATGTCAACATTTTAACCAAACAGTACAAAAAACTTTATCCCCATACAGCTCTAAAAAAAAATCCCTCAACAAATATTAAAAAAAAAACAAACTTTAAAAACTTTATACTTAGTTGTTTTTTTAGTCTAGCAGCCCCCCTAAACTACGTGCCCCCCTCTTCTTAAGTAGCAATCAAAGTAGTGCTCATTTTTAAACATTAACTACAACAAATTAAATTAAATTAGTTTTGCTTATATTTTATTTAAGATTAAAGAGAACATTTAAAGTATTTGAATAAATCAAGTACTTTGAATGCAAATTGCTTGCATGTTTTTTTAAAAAAAATAATAATTTAACTGAACACTACAAATTGGCTTTCACTTTGATTAAAAATGATTTAAAAGAAAATCTATTATTATATATAAAAACACCAAAAAAACTAGAGATCTTTTCTCTGCTGTCTCTCTCTCTATCTCTCTTTATATACTACAAAAGAAACTACAAATTAAGTTCTGGATTCTTGTTTGAGCGAGGTTCAACAAGAATACAAAATTTCATATTTTTTCATATATGGTTTCCATTGTATCTTTTCTTTTCTTTCATTTAATTGTAGGGTCCCCGGTGTGGAAACCACGAGACATGATAAATTTAGGCACAGATCCACAGTCAACAACCCGCAAAGACGATGTGAAAAATTAAATCAGAAAAAGCAAAAGCAAAAGCAAAACAAAACAAAACCAAACATTTAGTAATGATTATATATATGATGATAAGAACAACTCTTAACTAATTTCTTTTGTTCAATTTTTAACTAATCAAGTGTAAGAAACGGCAACAGTTCAATCAAAGAACAAAACATACAACAAAAAGAAAAAAACAATACGAACTATAACACTCTATTCATTAAACAAAAATCAAAGCAACTTGCAACAAAAAAAAACAAAAAAATTAAAAAATATTTAATAATAATAATGTGTCAAAATGTTGAAAGTTGCTTTAAAAAATATAAGGAAAAAAAGTGAATAGTTTCGAATTGTTTTCATTTTTAAGCATTAGAAGAACATCGAAAACGTTTGTTGTTTTTTGTTTACGTTTTTAATGATGATATAATATGTGAGGTGGCGAAAAGGTGGTAACATTGACATCTTTTTTAAAAAAGAAAAACATAAAAAAAACACAAGACTTTGATTTATATTATCGATTGTATTTAATGTGCAAAACATATAATAAACGTATAATTAAAGCAAAGGATTTTGAAACAAATTTAATAAGAATTCAAATGTGAACAAATTTAAATGCATTTGTCGCTGAAAAAGACTTGAAAATAAATTTCGATTTAAATACATTTATTGAGGAGAAAAACAAAAAAAAAAACAGAAACCGTGAACAAATTGAAACATTGATTGTATTTAGGATTAGAGAATTTAAAATAATAATAAAAAAAACCCAAGAATCACAAGTGAAAAACCAAAAAACTAAAAAAACACAAAAAAATATATATATATTAAAAAATGCAACTTTAAACAAACGTTCTAAAAAAAAAAAACCAAAAAAATCTTAGCAAATTAAGCACAACACAGCAAATCAACACACACACACACACTCGAATTAAATGCTGCAATGCAAAATGTTTAGTTTATAGGAAGTACACTGAAAGAAAAAAAGAAAATAATACGAAAAATACGAAAAATACCATGCAAAAGCCACATATAAAAAAAAAACCAACACACATTAAAAAAAATAGCAAAAATTTAGTCAAAATGTTAAATGGTAAACTAACAAATAATACTAAACAAAGAGCGAATTCCATACACTTAAAAAAACATATTTATATAAACACATACACACACACACAATGACAACGTACTAAAAAAAATATAAATCTAAAATCAGTTGGGGATTACAAATCCTAGAAAACAACGGTTAAATGCAGCATTCAAAGCCAAAAAGAAAACAAAAATATATAAAGCAAACCTAAACATGTTAAACGCGGTCAAACATTTAAATAAACTTAAAAAAAAAAACAAAAAACAAAAATTATACAAATATATAAGCGTGAAAACTACATACACACAAATAAAAAACAAAAAAAAAAAGTGAAACACCTTTCTAGCTAAATTACAATAATATAATATTTAAGATTTTCACTCGTACACTTACAAAAAACGAAAGCGAAAAAAGGAAAAGCATACAAAAATACAAGCATAGATAAATTCCATAGACAACAATAATGAAAACAAAAAAAAACAAAAACCAAAAATTAAGCACAAATATCCATTTTGTAATTTTTAATTTTTTTTTTATTGAAATTTTCATAAAAGCAAAAAATAATAATTATATTGGTTGTGAATGCAGCTTGAATGTTTATTGAATCAGGAACGAACCTATAACCAATTGCTGAACGAATTCAATTGCAGCCCATTTAGCAAGTGTACACTGTAGTTAGTGCTAATATGTTTTTTTAATTTTTTTTATTATTTTTTTCAGTGTACTTGGCATTCATTTTTCAAGCCCTCACACATACACCGCAACATGTAGCGAAAAATCGAAACATAATCAAAAACATTTTTAGGTTTCCAATCAAATTGAATTAAAAAAAAGAAGAAAAAAGAAAATATACAATGTAAACTTGAATTAAACTACAGAAACAGTAATAAACGACAGAAAATTCTAAAAAATATACAACAGTCTTAATTGATAAATGAAATGAATGTTAATCAAACAAATAACACATGCAAAACGAAAACGAAAGCAAAAACTAAACAAATACCAACTCACAACATTTTAACATAATTTTTACTGTTTATATAAGTTTGACAACAAAAAAAAAAAAAAACCAAAAAACAATACAAATAATATAAATAATACTAAATAAACAAAAAATAAAAGAACAGAAATAAGCAGAGCAGTCAGCACACACAATGTTGCCGGAAAAACTTTAGTCAAAAGAAATAGTTAAATTATAAAAAGCTCATTTAAAAGATGATTAAGCATAATGGAATCATTCAAAATAGTATGAACTTTTGTACACATTTGACTATTTTTAATGCATTTTAAAAAATAGATATATATGTATATATACCTATAATATATATATATGTACTTATGTATACTTATTATACCATGTATAAATACACATGTACTTATTTAGTTTAGTTCACGCAGCTGCCTCTCTGCCTTGGAGAGCAGCGGGCGTATCACGTTTAACAAATTGTTAAAGGGTATATATATATATATTTGAATTTGTTTATACAATTGTTAATCTTTTGTTTTTTTGTTTTTATTAACGTTTAATACTTTGGAAAGAGCCGATGAAGCAGAAATTGCAAACGTATTACAAAAATATTAATAAGACAGCAAAAGCAAATTAATGAAATCGAAATTAAACTTAATGAAAAAAACAACAACCATTTGTAACACAGAAACACACACACAATAGCAACAACAACAACAACAACAAACAGTTAAACAGCAACATAAATTCTAGTTATAATTATTAAGTGAACAAATGAACAAAAAAACATTACAAGAATTCAATTTTTATTATGATAATTAACAGCTGCAACAACAACATGCAATCGATGTTAATAATTTTTGAAAAAGATGAAAACAAAAATATAAAAAAAAAAAAATATACAAGAAAAAATACACAATGAAAAGAATTATTATACAATTGCAAAAACAAATGCAAATTAAACCACTCAAAGTAAGGAAAGTGAAAAAAATATGTGAAAATGAAATAAATTACAAAAATCCTTTTGAAGTGAAACAAAAAGAAAAACCAAATAAAATGTGAAATTAAAAAAAAACCGAAATGTGTCTAATTATTCCCATTGAAAAATGCATAATATTCAGTTTCATTAAATAGGTTTATTAAATACTCTTTTTTTTTTTTTTTCAGCTATATGCTAAATTATGGTACTAAAACGTACTCCTATTGCCTGTTCATGTGTGATTTGATCTTACATTATAATAGCCGCTGGTTATTAAAATTAAAAGAGTATCAAAGTGTTTTGTGGGAGCTGCTGGGCCAAGAAATACAGTGACACAATTTAATTTAATACAATTTTTTTATTTTTTGTTTAGTTTTCGTTTAAAATATACAACAAAAAGCAGGAAAAAAAAATCATATACATAATTAAATAACCGATCAGTCTCCAGCACAAAACACTTTCAGCTATCTTAAAAATATGTAAGAAGTGTATCAGTGTTTCGTATATATACTTGGCTTATCTTATCGCGAGAGCTCTAGTGTTTAAAATATATATATATATAAAACCAAAATCAATTTAATTGGCCGAGTTATCTTCCATTGTCAATTGTTGACCTTACTTATTTGGCCTGTGTAATGAGTTGGAACATTTAAATTTCAAGCCAAAACCGTTTTAAATTAATATTGGTAAGTTAAATTATTACTTAAATTATAAATATACTATACAGATTTGATGAAGGGGGAGAGGTTAAAGCTCAACATAGCACGAGACAATTCTCTAATTTAGTTTTTAGTTTGGCAACAGCTCCGCCAGTTGATTCCTTAGGCTAGGTGGCAGTGTATCTGGGAATTTAATATCGAAGGCGACTATCAGATCGCCTCGTCGTGATGGTTCCTTGGGAAATGGTAATCC
Organism: Hirtodrosophila alboralis; assembly: GCA_035043045.1. Lineage (NCBI taxonomy): Eukaryota > Metazoa > Arthropoda > Insecta > Diptera > Drosophilidae > Hirtodrosophila > Hirtodrosophila alboralis. The sequence goes on from JAWNNH010000240.1 coordinate 222,841, forward strand.
CCGTCCGCTAATACGCTTCGATGTGCTGGGCTTGATGACTTCCCCCTGTGTGTTGACCGCAATGCGATCTCCCTGCAACGTTGGTACTGATATTGAGGTGCCACACAGTGCCTGCTTGAGGCTCAGCTGTGCCGTATAGCGGAGATCGCTGCCCTCACGCTTGAATTGCGAGTGCGGCTTGTCGCGTATTATGAAGATAATGTCCGCTGGCGTCTTTTGTGGCGCCTGGTCACCCTCACGGGGGAATGTGATCTTGGTGCCAGCCTTCCAGCCGGGCTTCACTGTAATGCTGAGCACTTTTTCCTCTTTACGCGCCGCGCCTGTTGTCATCGACATGCGTGAAATTTTCATTTTCTTTGTGCAGCCTCTGTCCACTTCCTCCAGTGTTACATATAAATCGTGCTCGATCGGTGGATCTTGTTGTTGTCGCTTACGGCTAGGACCTTGTGATTGTGCATTAAACGATTGTGAACGGAATGCGCCCATGGGATTGCCACCAAAGCCGCCGCCGCCAAACATCTCGTCGCCGCCAATGTTCATAAAGACCTGCTCTTGGCCCTGGCCATCACCGACACCGCCAAAGAAGGCGCCAAATGGATCCGCAGCGCCAAAGATGTTCTGTGAGCCAAAGAACTGTGCGAATGTGGCGCGTGGATCGCCATGGAATTGATAACTATAACCGCCGGGTTGGCCCATGCCATCCTGACCGGGTGCTCCACCCTTCAGTCCATCCTCGCCATACAGATCAAAGATGTCGCGTTTTTTTTTATCGGAGAGCACCTCGTATGCCTCGGCAATCTCCTTGAAACGCTCCTCGGCCTGTGGGCTCTTGTTCTTATCCGGATGATACTTGAGTGCCAATTTTCGGTACGCCTTCTTAATGTCATCGTCTGTGGCCTTCTTGTCAATGCCCAGAATCTTGTAGAAATCTTTGCCCATTTTTTGCTTTGCTCTCAGCGCCTCAGCGTACACTCAACTGCAAAACAAAAGAAAGCACACAAATTATCGAACTGAACTGATATATATGTATGTATATATGTATATTTATAATAATGAACAGAAACAACACCCAGATTGTTATTTTTTTCAGCGCGTTGTTCAATGGAATTTGCTAGAAGCTTTGAGTTGTGCAACGACAACGAAAAGCTGCTTCTGCTTCTGCTTCTGCCTCTCTGCTGTGTTGTCACACTAATATGGTATAATATTATCAGGTGGTTTAAAGCAACTAGCGAGTTACCAGTTGATTCACATAGATGTGCCGATTGTCAGATCGTTTGAGCGTGGCCAATTGGTAACTTTTGCAATTGAGAGAGCGCTAGTTTGCCTGTTGCCATCTGATATTATTACACTATGATTACACTGCGTGTGTTTGGGTTTTAAATTCAGCATTCTTTTGTAATTGTTGCTTGTTTTGCTTATCTATTTTATTTTTTTTTTAGGGGTCACAGCATGAAAACATGCTAATTTAAGCAACAATTCGTTATGTAGTTTAGCCAACTTACCTTATTTGTTTTGCAGCTGTGTCCAAATGTTATTGTAGCTCTCTTTTACTTGTGGAAAATCAATTTTATGATTGTAGTTTTTGATTTAAATTTCTATTCAATGTGGTTTTAACACGCGCAAATTGTCTTTTTTAATATTTTGTGTATGTATGTTGTTTTTAATCAATGACAGTTTTTCTCTTGTGTACTTGTGTATACAAATCACACACAACTTGACGATTCTCTTGATTTTTTCTAAATGAGTCGAAGTGGCAGAGCGGGTTGGCTTTATATAGACTTCCCGCAGTCTGCTCCTCGAAATTTCTCGATGTTTCTCGCATTTTAGGGTTGCATCCGGAACGCCTTCGATATTATAAACGGCGCCAAGATTCAAATGCACAAATAACTTGCCGGGCTAAAAAGTTACTCTTGCTCAAAGTGCGTATCAAAAAAGTATTTTTTGTGCTTAAATAAATGTAGAATATATTATTAGGACAATTACTGATGACGGCGGTAGACTCCTTTGCTCAAATAATTAGTAAATTAATTAAATTCGTTTCATGCAAAGGCGAATGAAAGTAGTGTTGGTAAGTATCGCAAAATGATTGGAGCTGCCATACTGTTTTTGGACCTAACATCGATACTTTAACATAATTTACTATCGAACCATCGATATATTGTCGATGATAATCAAACGTATCGGTATTGTCACCGATAGAATTGCAACAAAACCGCAGCCGAACAAAAAACATTTGTTTCAATTATAAAAATGGTCACTGCTCGGTGTAAACATCAAGCGTTCACAGTTTAGCCATTTTAGATAGCAATTAATAACTGTGTACGGCAAGTGAAACGGCCGGATTGTGCATTTAACCCACACAATATTGCAACATTTTCACAGTTAAGGTAAGTGAAATCATACATACATATATACAAATATATCTGTATGCGAATATACATACATATGTAAAGATGTGTGTGCATATTTTGGAGCCGCTACTTTTCCGACATTTTGCCAAGACGCTGAAGGACGCACAGCTTGAACTAGTTTCTCGCACTCAAAATAGTCACATGTGTCACGTTCCAAAGCAAAACCTTGACCGATCGCCCACCCGAACACAACCCCTTTCGCCACCCACCAGTATTGAGTGTTGCGCAAACGAAAAATTCGCTAACATGCAAAGTTCAGCAGCAGCCGGCCCTCCGCGACCCTTTACCCGCAAAACATAGATGCCGGCACACGGTCAGCGCGGTTGTCTTAGTCACCCATTAGACGCTGGTCAGGCAGGCACAGCGAAACGAGCAGCAACATAAAAATAGTCATTCATATGGGGCCGGCCAATCGTCGGGGAAGGCATCTCTCTAAATAAACATTAATAGCACTTTCGCTAAAAATTTCGCCATCTAATATACAACTTGTCGGCTATATTCATTGAGTAATTTGCCTAGGTTGGCGCTACTATGCACCTATGTGTACCCATCGGGTGAAGCACCCGTCGCCCTAGCGCCCTCGCTGCGTCATCGCCTGTTGGCTTCAGTTCATGAAAGAGCGCGCTCAATAGAAGCTTTTGCTACTCAAATGAACTAGTTCCGTGCAAATTGGTCACCGTTTATCAGTTTGTTTACTTTTGGAATCAAATTGGAGTCCAATGGGAATTCGATTACGGCAAATTCAAGTTGGAATATTCAATGTTGTTCCAATTGTCAACTGATAAAAATATTCCTTTACAATGCAGTGATAAAAGTGATCAATCTGTTGATTTCCAACATTTTTTTAAACGCCCTATAAGTATTTTTTGATAATTTGACTCATCTGCATTATTGACGCATATAAAAGAATAATCAAAAAATTCAATATAATATAGAAAGTAATATTGTTTTTTAATGCAATATCTATTTATTTATTTAGTTCTTATTGAAGTGCAACAAGTAAAACTTTTAGGATATGGTTTTAAGACAGTAGTTGATAAAAAACAGTTTGTCAATCTGTTGAGCTATGTGACTTATTAAAGCATATTTATAATTTTATAAATTCAACACTTTTTTTTACATCCTACAGGCATTTTTTGATAATTTAATTAATCCTACATTGATGGGTATTAATGAATAATCCAAAAATACAATATGGAAAGTAATTTTGTTTTTTAAATACAATATTTATTTATTAAATGCAACAAGTTAAACTTTAAAAAAAAAATCAGATGTTTTCAATTTAATTACAATTAACTACTTATTATAATATTTTTTATTACATAATTATATTTTTATTTTATTATTTTTTTTTTATTCACAAATGCAACCTCTTTAATCTAACTAGAATTTTTGTGGTTGGTTAATAAGATTAATCTGTTGATTGTAATAGAACAAATGAAGCAGTTCGCAATATTAAAACCCAACACTCGTTCTCAGTTCCACTTTACTGTTCAATTTAATTCACTCGAAAGAGTTTCATAATTTTGCGATATCATTTTATCAACAGCTGTTGTTACTGTGCCTGGTGCGTAGTGTGCAATTTTTTTTGTTGCTGTTATCAGTGCCAGCAGCTACTACGGAACAACTGCATCCAGTGAGCAATATGTGGCCACACTCAGCTGGCCGGCCAATCGGTAGCGCGATCAGAGCAATCGTGTGCACTCTGTGGTCTTTGGAGGGGGCGCCACCATTAGCGTCATCGTCAGCGCCAGCTCGTGGTCAGTACTCGTAGAGGCGTGAAACGATGTCGTTGCGTTGACGGCGGATTTTCAGTGCGCAAAGAACTCGGCAGAAATCAGACGGTGTGTGTGTGTGTGCATATAAAAAAAAAGATAAATTAAAATATATATATAGCACTAATATATATAAAAGTACATATATTTATAATCCTCTCCATATATATACCTATTTGTGTGTGTGCTTTAAAATGAAGTTACTAAATCGTCTCCAATGTGCAAATCCCTAGCAATTAGTCTAAAAATAAAAATCATTTAAATAGATTGCTTTCGTAATAATCGCTTAGAAAGAGTAAAATTGCATAGTTTGTGTATATGCATATATAACTTGATATAACTCGAAACTTAATTTTGTGCAATTTGAGTGTACTATATATTATAGAAATCGGAACTATATAGCTATTTAGCATGTCTAGACCTCACTCAAAATATACCGAAAATAGTTTTAAAAATAGCACAAACTATATGCGAAAAATATACACACTTAACTTAAAGCTAAAAAAAAAGAGGAAAAAAAACATAAATATCATTTTGTGCTATAGATGTTTGGGTTAATTTCTGTAAAATTTCGACCCCGTCATGCCCCAAACTTAAGGCCCTCAATTTGTAAATATTGATGAGAATTTTTATGCGTCTCTCGATATTCAATTGAAAAATAGAAATACGCGGCAACGGAAACCTTCGCATTTTACAAATAGCCAGATAGATTTTGTAGTATCTGTCGGATACTTGTGCTGCCCTGTCTTAAGTATTTGTTTTTCTTTGAGATTGTTTCTTTTTTTTCAAATTTCAATTTCTGTGGTTTTTTCTACGTTGATGTCGCCGTTGCGGTAGCCGCCTCTTTTTATTTTTAGACGCAGAATTTTTTTATTTTGATTTCTGCTGGTCGTCGCCGCGTATTAGCATTTTTGGATTCCTCTCTTTTGCTGATGTTTTGTATACCAGTACTTTGATATATATATATATTTAAATTGATATATATGTTTGTTCTCATCCAACATGTGTTTGAATTTGCAGCTCGTTTGCGTATATCTTTTGGCCAGAGCATCTCATCGTCGTCGACGTCGTCCGTCTCCTCATCCCAGTTGCAATGTGTTTGTGCCTATTTCTGTAAATTTCTGTTGGAAAAACATTGCGCATTATGCCAAATAATTGCTTTGGACATTTAATTAGACTGCCAAACCATTTGCGACAGCATTTGCAAAAATTCTTCTATTTATTTGCTAAACATTGCTTTGCACTTAGTATAGCGCAATTCTTTGGTATATATTGCAAGAATTGTGAACGAGCTGGATAAATATTCAAATAGAGAGTGTAAAACTTTAAATACATATGCTAGATATTCTCAGAATCTTAAGCTTTGTTTTGACAAACGTTATCAAACTGATGGCAACAGCTGTGTCAGGGATTAAGTTCCTTATAGCTAGAAATATATATATTATTTGTCTTTCTGATTTTTGCACACTTTAAAAAAGAACTCGCTTTCATGTTATAAATTTACGTTTTCGTTTATTATTTGTATGCTATATTTTATGAAATTTTTATAGCAAACTTAAAAGATTAAAGCATGATCATGACAACAGGGCATAAAATTATGGGCATAAAAACCAAGTGAATACCCCTTAAAGGGTTTATAATTTTTGAACTATGTGTCAATTACTTTTGTTTGCATTTAAATTTGTTAATTTTTAAATTAGAGTACCTGGCGTGCGTTGCTACGTCCTGACTCCAATAAAATGAAAACAAAATTTAAACTAATTATTCTAGTTGAGCCGACAAACGTTTTTTTGTCATATAAATTATTTCTACGCTGTTCAAATAATATAATCTAATTTGTATTTATTTAAAAAATACTGTCTACTGTGATTTTTGTATTTAATTTGAAAAATACTGCCTACTGAGATTGTTGTAGCAATGCTGTATAATTTAACAGCGCTGTACACGTTAACAGTGCTCTATAAGTTAACAGTGACAACATCTGTCGAGGCGCTAGCGACTTTTCCGGAAAGTTTGCCCAAAATATGTATTTTCTAGAAACTTTCTTCTGGAAAATAGGAACTGAAAACTTTATTTAGCTAAATCATTCTCAATTGATCAATAACTTTAAATATTTTGCACCATTTTATATAGTATATAGATAAACAAACAAAGCTTTTAATCTGCAAATGTCAATTGAACAACTTTGACAGAAATACCTAAATCTTGAAATCGAAACCGCAATCTATTAAAATTTTTAAAATTTTGTAATATTTCCTAATATAATATTTTTAATTTTTAAAATGCACGCCCCCAAAAATAAGAAAAATTGACGTGCCATTTGTACAATTTGCGCATTGCGGTCAACCAAGGCGCCAAATGCCAACCAAAATATACATATAAATATATATACAAAGTATGTAATGTGACCATATGTGTATAATGAATATATAGATGCATATATATGTATATTTTAGCACTTCCGTTACAATGTCTCGATGGCCCCAAAGTTGCCCAATAGCCCAACAACAAAGAAAACAACCAGATTTCAACTTGGAATGACATTTGTAGGAGCAATTTATGCGGCAATTATGACGCTGAATGAAAAATTCAGACGCAGCTGAAATGAATAAAAGATACGCTTCTAGAAGTTGCCTGGCCTGCCTCCGGCCGTATTTTTTTTGTTTATAAAATTCCGTGCTACGTTAGTCATGTTGTCGATATTTATTTTTTTCTTTTTTGTCGGTGCCCAGCGCGTACAAATAAGGCGCGAAAAACGCAAACATCAGCGGGGGCATCTTTGGGATTTTTGGTTTATTTCGGTATCGAATTGAGGTCTGCGGTGGGTGTTGATGTGGCGGACAGGGCAATGATCGTGTGTGGACTGTGCTGTCTTCCTTGTTGCAGCTTTCGATCAGTTTTGGCAACTTAACTCTGGGCTGCATTGGGCCATTTGTCAAGAATGAAATGTCAAAAAAAATATATATTTTTAGGCCTTATTCTTTAGCAATTTATTCCAAATTTTAAGTTAAAAACTCTTTTTTCCTTGTTTATTGCAGGCCTTTTCCTATTTTGGTTAACAACGTACGCCAGGATATGGCTGAGCAGGATAATAAGGACAGCGAATGCACCACACAGTGTGCCGTCTTTGACCAGACACCCGGATCCCAACAAAAGAGAATCAATATCGTTGTACGTAGCCATTTTACAGTGAAGCATGTCATTACACTGATTGGCACACAGTTTGCCTATGGCAAATTTGAGCTGTTGCTGCAGCCACACGGCGACAAGGATTTGGTAAGCGATCAAATAATATATCACTTAAATTGTATACTAATTTATTTATTATTTTTAGGTTTATCTAAATGCACTAGATGAGCAGCTGCTGCTGTTTGATGTGCCTGGCTTTAAGCATCACCTGAAGAACAATCTGGTGCTGCTGCCCGATGGCAGTTGGGATGGCAATGTGTCCAAACGCTATGAGCTAATCATGAAGAAGTCAACCTCAACAATTAGCAGCAAGTCTTCAGAGACCACGGACAGCACAACGGCATTAAAAACCGGCGAGAAAAAGAAACGCACAACAACAACGGGTGAAAAAAAGAAAAAGTCACCCAGCAAAACCAAGACAAACGCCGTCGCCACCGCCAGTCCGCCAACTGAAGCAGCAACAACAGAAACAGTTGAAACAGCGTCAGCAGCTGCAACAACGCCTGCAACATCCACGCCCACAACGCCCATTAAAAGCAGCACGAAAATCAAAATCAAATCCAGCGAGAAGAGCATTAAGAGCACAGAAACTATTCCCGTTGAAGCCGTCAAAACCATTGAACCCGTGGAACCCGTGGAACCCGTCGAACAGTCGCAATGCATGTCTAAGATACCCATTGATGAGCTAACCAAAGTTGAATTAACCGAGCAGCTGGAACAGCAGCTGCCACAGAAAAGTCGCATTCTCATCTCGCCCGTCGATGATGCTGCCCCCGAGCTATTCAACATTAGTCCCGTTTCCGATGCTGAACAATTGTCGGACGATGATTTGGCATTGGGCGCCTCGGCCAGTCCCACATTGATGATGGGTCCTCCTTATGATTTTGGCAATGCCGGACCAACAGAGGGCGATCTGTTGCCTCTGGCTGAAACTGGCGCTGATGCACTTGCCACCGGCAGTGATAAAGCCGCAGATGAAGATAGACAGGATCTAGAGTTTTCCACGTTCTTTGGCCGCAAATATGGCGGCGATGAAGTGCCCACCTGGCAGCGTGTCAACACCAATGCTGCTGATTTTGTTGCCTTAGCGAACACAGAAACGGAGACGCCACAAAATGGTGGCTCACGTGGCTATGTGGGTCTGGTGAATCAGGCAATGACCTGCTATCTAAACAGTCTGCTCCAGGCTTTGTATATGACGCCCGAGTTTCGCAATGCCTTATATCGATGGGAGTTTGACAATGACAACGAGGCCAAGAATATACCCTATCAGCTGCAGAAGTTGTTCCTCAATTTGCAGACATCACCCAAGTCATCCGTAGAGACAACAGACTTGACGCGCAGCTTTGGCTGGGACTCGACGGAGGCCTGGCAACAGCATGACATCCAGGAACTCTGTCGCGTCATGTTTGATGCCCTGGAGCACAAGTTTAAGAACACCAAACAGGCCAATCTAATTTCAACGCTGTACGAGGGCAAAATGAATGATTATGTCAAGTGCTTGGAATGCAATACGGAAAAAACGCGCGAGGATACCTTCCTTGATATACCGCTGCCGGTGCGTCCATTTGGCAGCAACTCCGCCTACGGCAGCATCGAGGAGGCACTGCGTGCATTTGTCCAGCCTGAAACGTTGGATGGCAACAATCAGTATCTGTGCGAGAAGTGCAAAAAGAAATGTGACGCCCACAAAGGATTACACTTCAAGTCCTTCCCCTACATATTGACGCTGCATCTGAAGCGTTTCGATTTTGATTACCAGACAATGCATCGCATCAAGCTGAATGACAGGTTTGTATTGAATTCAGTTATAGAATATTAAGTTAAAATCCAAAAATAATTATTATCAATTATAATAATATATTTTTCTTTCTTTCTGTATCCAGAGTGACCTTTCCACAAACGCTGAATTTAAACAGTTTTGTGAATCGCAACGCTGGAGGCGAACAGCAGCAGCAACAGCAGCAGCAGCAGTATCAAATGAATGGCAACACCAATGTGGATGACTGCAGCACCGCGGACAGTGGGTCGGCAATGGAGGAGGATAATTTAAGCAGCGGTGTGGTGACCACAGCCAGTTCAAGTCAGCATGAGAACGATATGAATGACGATGATGAGGGCATTGACATGAGCAGCAGCACCGGCAAGAGTGCACAACTGGAGCAGCGACTCAAACAGGAGGCCTTAGCGGGTCCATATCTATATGAGCTGTTTGCCATTATGATACACTCGGGCAGCGCATCGGGCGGACATTATTATGCATACATTAAGGAGTTTGAGAATCACGAATGGTTCTGTTTTAACGATCAAAATGTGTCCACGGTGGGTAGAAGAGCTTAAACTTCTTTTATATATTTATTATTAATTAAATTTATTAATTTTACAGATTACTCAAGAGGATATACAACGCTCGTTTGGCGGCCCGAATGGCAGCTATTATTCGAGCGCCTACACGTCCAGCACGAATGCCTATATGCTGATGTATCGTCAGGTGGATGCCAAGCGTAATGAGCATGCGGCCAAGTGTAGCGATTTTCCGGAACACATTAAATCGCTGCTGCCCAAGCTGCATGCGGAGGAGGAGACGCGCACAACGCGTTTGGGTAGACACATCACCGTAACAGATCTGGCATTGCCGGATCTATATAAGCCACGTGTCTACTTCTATAATCCATCGCTGAAGAAAATGAAGATGACGCGAGTTTATGTCACGCAGAGTTTTGATGTGAATCTGGTGTTGATGTCCGCATACGAGATGCTCAATGTGGAACAATTTGCGCCATTGTCACGCTGTCGTCTGGTTGCCTACGATTCATCGATGGACACGATTATACAATCGCTGGAGAATTGCAGTGATCCGGCGCTGACAGAGCTGCGTTCCTCACACAACTATAATCTGGACTTTCTGCTGGAATATCGAGCGGATGATCAACAGTTTGAGAACTATGTCAGCGGTGGCAACACTTGGTATGTGTATAATGTAGATCTCATCAACATGGCGATGGACGGTCCCTTCCTGGTTTATTCAGCAGCGCGGGAATCCAACGACGTGCTACGTCATTCGATTGCGACCCGTTTGCACATTAACGAACAGCAGTTCCTGCTGGCCACATTGCGCGGTACGTGCCGCAAAGCGTTCGTTGCATACGACCCACAACCGACAACGGAGGCCCAACAGCAGCTACAGCAATTGGCCAACACACAATTTAAATATATTACATTTTTTTACTTAAATGTGCCTAACACCGACGCCAGCAGCCTTGAAATGCTGGGCGTGCCTAGCAGCGAGCCCATTGCAGCGCCCATTGAGGTAAGGTTACTAACCAAAAGATTCCTCTTTGAAATCCCTACTATATCCATGAATTAAATCCCATGCAAGTATTTAAGCAATTTGCCAAATGTTCAAATAACTTTGCTCCTCTTTGCAGCCGCCTGTCAATTGCAATGCTGGCGGAGATGTGGTAGATGCTGCCATGATGAATGGCGTGGCAACGGCGACGCTAGAAAATGGCAGCATCGCTGGTAATAACGACTGTGATTGGCGTCGCTATAAACGCGATCAGCCTGATCCCCTGGCGCTGCTTGTGACGCCCGGCCACGAGTCAAACTCGGAGGATAGCAGCCTCAGTGATGGCGATCGCACTTTAGTAGAGAATAGCATGCAACATCGCGGCGGTGGCGATAGTCAAGTCAGCTCCACCAGCCACTCACCGCAGCTGTCAAGTCCCGAGGACGAAACTGCCTCCCATGCGGCAATGTTGCGCGTACACGCCTATTGCAATGGCAATGGCAGCTATGCAGGCGATACGGGCGACATCAGCTCACTGCCCCCCAGCACCAGCAGCAGCACAACAACGCACTTTTTCCATGCCAGCAAAATAGAGCGCGTGGATTTGGTAGCCAGCAGCAGTAGCGCCAGTGGCCATCAATCCGATGATGAGGCGCAATTGCGCAAACCCACGCACGCCTATAAACTTCTAGTGGGCACGCATATGCGCATGGGCACCTTTAAAAGATACATCGAGCAGCTTATACGCGTGCCAGGCGCTTACTTTAAGCTTCAGCGGAAGCACGACAATACCATATCCAATAGCCAGAACAATACGCTCGTCTTTCTCGATGAGGGCGAAACTCTCACTGTGGAAGTGGGCAAGACACTGCAACCGGATGAGTATAAGGCGAAAATATTCTTTTTGCGTCTGGCGGATCTGGATAATGAGACCGCCAAGCTGCCCTGCGTCTGTGAATGGGTATATAATGCCACCACAACTGCAGAGCAGGCCAAGCAGGAGCTGGTCGCCAAACTGCATCGCATCGATGCCAAATATACATCCCTCACCACTGACAATTGTCGCATCTGGCTAAAGGGCGGTCGCTGTCCCATCAAAATATTCGAGAATGAGGACACACTATATAGCGACATGCGCTCCACTATATCCCCTGAGGTAAGTACTTGAGAATAGTTGTATTAAAATATATAAATCTAATATTTCGTGTCTTCTCAGTTCATTCTGCAAGAGTGCGAGGAGGGTGTTGTGGCACAGCCCAAGGATGATTCATTAACCATATTTGTGCGTCGCTGGCATCCAGATAAATGGGAGTTTGGCAAGTTCCAGGAAATAACAATGGATAGTAAGTGTGGCCACAATTAAAAAAAAAAAATTTTATACATTATACTAACTACAATTATTTCTTGCAGAGGACAGCGAAATAAGACGTTGTTTAGCACAAATTTCCGATATTGCTGTTGATCAAATGAGTTACATGAAGGTAATATAATTGTGATACAGTCCATATTATAGTTTCTAAAACAAAATGAATGTCCCGCAGGTGAATAGCAACTTTCCCAGCACAAGCATATCGGCAGTTAGCGTTAATGAGGCCATGAACTGGTCCGCTGGGCCGGCAGCACTGGACATGTATCCGCTGAATACAACGCAAAGCGGCAATATGTATTTGTACAAGTGAGTAGTAGCAATTTAGTTGCTTCTTTCAATTCCTGTCAATATTCTAATTTTAATTTATGTTTCCCTGCAGAGATAAGAGCACACCGGTGCGGGAGTTGTCGACGGACGAACGCCGCTCGCTGACCAACAAGGAGAAGGCGCGCTTGGATCGATTAGGCTGCAGTACAACGACGCGTTACTCGCAACGTCGCGAACGTGCGCTTAAAATCTACTTGGATTCGCCGGAGAAACCCAGCAATGTGACCGCCTCGGCGCCAATCGATGCACATGCCGAGAATTAAATAGCCTTAAACGGCATAATCATCATTGTCGTCGTCGTCGTGGTCGTTGTTATTGTTGTATCCCATTCCCCCGCCGTCTGTTGACATGCTTGTATAACTGGATGCATAAATACATACAATATCATGTATTTCAACTAAACAATCGCATATGATTAAATCCTCAAGAGTCCGCCGATGACGCCACCGTGTCCGTTTTGTTTGCACATTTTCCTTTGCATATCCCGCGCTCGCGCTTCTCGTTCTCATAATTTACATATGTTTATATTTGTAGCAATTTAAATTGTAATTTGTTTTGTTGTTTAATTTGTTTGCACAATATGTGTGGCGTATCGTAACGGAAGACTGGCGATTAGTTGACTTGGCGGATGGGGAAGAATGGGAAGGGTGTCCTAGTAAAAACAGTAACGATAACTAAAAAAATATTCTTGCTACTTTTGTAATACAAAAGAGTTCAGAGATGAGACTGTGTACAATTTTAATTACATGCAAGAAATTAAAAAAAAAAACTAATTGTGAACATAACTTAATTACATAAAATAAAACAAAATCATTTGTATTGGATATTATTATTGTAATTGATGATTCAATTGAATTTAAGGGTAGAATATACATATCTTCTATAGATTTCAATAGACGGAGACGGAGACTATAGACGGAGAACAGACCCAAATGATCGGCGAAACTACATCTTCTCCGTGAACCTTGGCAATGAGGAGTGCAATAATATATTTTGTTTAATAATTAAAAAAATAAATATATAATTTATTTAATATTATAAAATAAATTAAAATATAATACACAATTTTGCATTTTTTATAAAATTTTTACGAATTTAGAGCAATTTTGACAGAAATCGCATACGTCATCAAAACTTCCAAAGTTCGAATTTGTGCGCTGTTAAAAAGTGCCAAAATACCAGGCGAACAGAATCATCAGAAGGTGGATGCACTGTTAATTAACAGTGACAACTCTGTTAATAACAGACTGGCGGCCTGCTAACAACAGACGCGATCAGCCAGTGCTCCGTTTCAGAAAAATAGCTATTATTTAGCCAAATCTTGACAGATTTTTGAAATTTTTGATACGTTAGGATCGCAAGGATCTCTTCTATCGATTGCCATTAAAATATTATGGGGTCATCTAAACATCTAATACTTGGAAAATTTCAGCCTCATGGCCAAAGAAAACATGCCGAAAACACAAAATCCTCGATATTTTAGAAACTACAAGTACGATTTTGATGTCCTTTCGCCAATTGGTAGTCCACATGTAGACAAATTATTTGCCACATGACTCGTCAGGATACGAAAGGACACGGCCGAGATAGGAGCTTTTTTATCTATACGAAAAAGTCCTTATTTCTCGGCTTCTAAAAGGACTTTCGTCCTTTGACTTTGATATTCCTAATTGGCAGGACAAGCAATATCTGCTGGCCAAAGGACATTCAAATCGTCCTTCAAAAGGCCGAGTTATGGCCGTTTTTGTGATTTCAGGACCAATTTTGCTAGTAACCCCCTTGTCAAAATTTGAGGCCACATTTTCGAAAAAATCCTGTAAATCTTTGAATGCCAATCAATAGTCCTGCTGTTTGGGAGTTCAAAAAGACATATGTTGGGAATATCCTTAAGGATTTCAAGGATACGGAAGAAAACGCATATTTATTTTTTTTATAAAATGTTAATTTTATTTAATACCTACTACGCGCGGGCTTTAACGTTTTTGTTTCTTATTTTTGAATTACATATCAGTATTTCAAAGATAATTTTTACTTTTAAAAATGTTATATAATTCTTACAATATCTTGTTTCGTTGTGACTTTGAACAAACCGAAAATTTGTAAAATTAAACGAAAAGTTCAGTACGCATTTTAAAGGGGAGTAGGGAAATATAGAGCTGACTGCACTTCCAACTTAACAAGTTAATGCTCATGTTGAACTTGGAAAGAAAGGCCTGTAAGTGTTTTCTTCATAGTTAGAATGGAAATCTTAAAAGTTCTTGGAACGAAACAAGAGTTGGTTTGTCAAATGGTTTCTCTGGTTTACTACTCAACGAATTCTATAGTAAAAATTAATGGAGCGGCAGCAGTAGGCAGCGCAGTTGTTCACATTTCTTGTTGCTTTAAGGGGGCGGTGTGTTAATTGTGTGCTTCAAACGGGCTCTATTATGCCTTGGTCTCAACGGCCGGCGCCGATTCCACCTTTGTCGTCGCAGCAGCAGCAGCAGTAGCCTTGCCCTTGCCTTTGCCCTTACCCTTAATGGGTCCCAGTGGCTGCGCAACCAATTCCTAAATAAATATTAAAATATATTATTAAAATGCTGCCTATCTCGAGCAGTACTTAATGATCCTTACCTTCAGTTCAGCTTGCGCAATGCTGTGTTCGCTCACGTAGCTGTCAACGTTGAAGGGTATGCCGGTAACCAGATTGACGCCGTTGGGCATGAGCAATACCGTATGCTTGAACTGTGCCACAATTTCAGCTGCAAGTGGAAAATGTAAGTATTAGTATGAACTAACAATTTATAGAATATATTTATATTTATTTTTAATATATTTTGTAGCAATGGCATGTTCAGACCGAGGCCATGAATCGGCAACAGCTGAAGACGCCAAAGCCTTTGGTGCTTTGTTCTTGCAAAATGTCTGGCCGTAGTTGGCAGCTCAAAAGAGTTATACCAAATCCGGAATTAAGTTTCGCCAACTATAAACTATTAGATATATAGAACAACAACTTACATGGCTTCTCGTACATCACTTGGAAGGGCTCAATCATCTTGTGGGAGACGCATTCAACAACGCCCATGCGCGCCTTGGTCTCCTCCTCGAAGCTGCGGATATTGAAGGGCATGTTGCCATACTTGGTTTTCACCTCAGCGAGCAGGGCACGCGATGCCTTCAGCTTAAGCATATAGTTTTCCTCCGATTTCTTGTAAATTGATACCTTTGTGTCCTTCTCGCGTCCCTGCAACACAACCCAAAATAATGTTAGCAATGCTGCTAAACCGGGAAACTAACAAAATTTCAATGCTCTTTAAAAGACGTTCTCAGATCTCATAATCTTACAATCTTCGGGCTAGCTAAAGCGCAGCTTCAGTGCTCACATGTGCCGAGCTATAAGCTCGCCAAGCGCACAAGACGCTTACATGCTCTGCTCCAATGCCTTGCCCTGCCAATCCTCAAGCGCGTTTTCTTAATCATTGAACAAATGTTGATAAAATTTATATGGTTTTGTAGAGTATTTCACTACTGCTTACCACGCCTTCGCCGCTGCTGACAATGACATCGATGGCATAAACCTCATGCGTCTCGAAGTTGCATTTCTCATGCTCCTTTCGCTGCGCCTCGCTTGGATTCTGTATGATTGTCTTTTCGCCATCGATTTTGAATTGTTTCAGCTCGTGACTGAGCATACCCTCAATGGGCTTGCACTTGTACGATTCGCTGATTTGTTGAACGGCATCGGTGATTGAATAGTTCTGTAATATTTGAAAAATAGAGATAAATTATTATATTACATTATTGTCATCAATATAAATGTAAATTAATAATTAACAATTATTAGGAACCTGAACGATTATAAATATTTTTTAAATCACCTGTCAATGATTATTTTAGATATTTTTTTTACAATTAAGTTATAATATAAATAATATATATTATAAATTCATGTCAATGATCATTTTTTTTGGTTTTTTTTTTAAATGCAGGTTATGAAATAACTAGTATTCTGAGCTTTAAATAATATATAAGATATATTTTATCAATAAAAGAAACAAGATAAATTTAAAAAAAAAAATACAAATTACTTGAATTAAAAAAAAAAGAAATAAAAATAAAAAATAAATTAAAAAAATAGCTGCCCTTCTCCGCGATTCTCACAATTTAGTGGTACCCCTTGTACATTTAAAAAAATTTTTTTTATTTTTTTTTTTTTTATAATTTTTTTTTTTATTATTTTTTATTTATTATTTTTTTTTATTTATTATTTTTTTTTATTTATTATTTTTTTTTATTTATTATTTTTTTTTATTTATTATTTTTTTTTATTTATTATTTTTTTTTTTTTTTTACTAATTTTAATTTTTTTTATTTTATTTTTCATTAAATAATATTTATTTAAGTCCCTTAAAAAATTGTGTGCAATTGTAAAGACCAAACATTTCTGGTTAATAAACTCGTTCAGTTCACGAAATTGCCACTATTGATCTATGCAGACGTTGAGCTGTACTGTGCCAAATATTAATTTATAAGCAGCAGACAATCCGTTGTCTGCAATACTTAGTAATAAATTCTATAATCCTATATTGTATATAAATGTGAACAGTCAACAAAAAGCACAATCATTCAATATGCTGACTATGCACAATTGTCAAATGTCGCCTGTGCTTTATGCAAGTGTTGAGATGTGCTGACGCTGTGTTTTTTTTAATACATCAGACAATCCGTTGCTTGCAACAATTTAACATTTAATAACTTGACATTACTTACATTTGAGCCGGACTTGAGCAGACGCAATGCTGCCTGAACGGCCCAGTAGGCGGCCAGGATGACATCAGCTTGTCTTCCGGTTATTTTTTGATTTTCACCATCGCCCACAACAACTGTGTGCGCGGCCACAGCAATGAAACCATCAATGTGAGCGCCCAGGTCACTAAAGTTACCAAAAAAAAAGAAAGAAAAAGTTAATAAAAATATGGCATAATGCCAATCGTATAATAAATACATTACATTTTAACCACATCGCCGGCCTTGAGCGTATAATCGGGATCGTTCTTCGCTGGCGAAAAGTGGCAGACACAATTGTTGACCGAGAGGCATGTTGGAAATGCGATACCCTTCTTCAAATCCTTCTCCTTTTTGTAGACCTACAATGAGTGCACTCATTAAATGATTTATCATAATAGCATGGAATGTTGGCTAATGGCCAAAAGTGTCCTCAGATCTCATAATCTATAAATCTTTGGCTACCCATATACACGCACGCCAAATACATTAACAAACCAGCGCCAAAACGCACGTGGATATGAAAATTCAACGCACGCAGGAAGCACGCGGCTTTTTACAGCGCACATACTGCCAGCCCGTAAATGCAAAGGCGACCGCATAAAGAGTGAGCCTCAATAGCGTAAGTTTTAATCATTGGAATTGTTTTTAATAAATTAAAAAAAAAAAAACTAAAATATTGCAGTTTGAAAACTTACTTTGCTGGTTTCTTCAGTCAGCAGAGTGTCGCCCTTGGTGCATATGTCCCTTACAGAGCCATCAACCACACAGAGTCCAATCACCGTTTTCAGTGTTTCTAAAATTAAACGCAAACAGAAATAGTCGAGTTATTTCTAAGCGAAACGAGTTTTTTTTTTTCCCCCATTTTTTTAAAAATCGCGTGGCATTGTAATGTCAAATTTTGTATTAGCATGGAAATATGGCTTACATAATTAAAACATTTTCTAAAAGTGAAACTTTCTTTGTCATTTTACTGTATTGTCTTTTTAAATGAGTTTAAAAAGTTTATTAACACCTAAAAAGTTTGAGGTTATGCACGCTACGCGTTCGCTTATCCCGCGTACACCGCCGCGTGGCTACTTTATACTAGCGGCGACGTCAGCGTCAACGCCGACGTCTACGTTGGCTCCATTGTTGTCGGCTAACACGTAGTGACCGCCGACGACAAAAAAAAGTTGACAAATTCAGATTTCACTTTCACTTTGCAGTGCATTTGTTGATTACATTGTGTAATTTACTTACTATTTACAATTTCGCCAGCCAATTTATATTTGGTAACAACCAAATCTTCGGCAATGGTCTTCTCAGGCTCCTTTTCTACGTCTGCCATTTTTAAAATGAAACAAAAAACGCGAGCTGCTGCAAAATGACGAAACGATGTTTTTAAGTGTGTAGCGTTGCCAGGCAGTGTATGAAAAATACCAAATTGCCCATATTAACAGTGTGACCAAATGTGTGGCATTTGGGTGACCATAGCGGTGCACAATTTATGTAATGTATCGATAAGAATTTATCGAGTGGATAAAAATAATTAGTATAAACAAAACAGAGGCTAGTACAAGTTTGAATAAAAAAAACCACTTGAGAATGTAACTAAAAGGAATGCATAATTATTGTGTTCCACCATTGCAAGCGTAACGAAACGTTAGCGTTGCGTGGCACTTTTAAAATAATTAATAAACACACAACAAACTGTGATAGACGCACACACGCACACTCTTAAATAATTGACCGCTCTCACACAATGGTGGGTGATAGCCATGTAAGCACTGGACAAAACCTTATCAGTATCAACAGCAATGACACGCAAACAGAAGTCACCGTTTCCGCCAATTTCGCTTCGCAGCGTAAATCATCAGCCGCCTTAAAATCTCCTTCAGCGGAATTGCGTATTCTTTGCTTTGATCTAAGTCATTATAATCGAACCTCGCAATTTTTGCTTAGCTGTGCCGGCGTCTTTATATTGTATATAATTTATGGTTATCTGCAAGAGCTAATCTTCACAGTCGAGGGCTTTAAGCCCTATGGTTGGTTTCTTACGCTCGTCCAATTTGGCTACTACATTGGCTTTGGTTTGGTGGAACGACGCCTGGAGGCGTATCGTACAAATGGTGGCCCTATATGGAGCGTTGAGCCGGCACCACGTTGTATACCACTGCGCACCTACTTAGTGTTGGCTGCCCTCACGCTCGGCACAATGGGATTGTCCAATTCGAGCCTTGGATATCTCAACTATCCCACTCAGGTGATATTCAAATGCTGCAAATTGATCCCAGTGCTTCTGGGCAGCATTATAATACAGGGCAAGCGTTATGGACCACTTGACTTTGCTGCCGCTCTGGCTATGTGCATTGGTCTGGCCTGGTTTACACTGGCCGATTCACAGATGACGCCCAATTTTAATCCACTTGGCGTTGCCATGATATCGGGCGCACTCTTATGCGATGCTGCCATTGGCAATGTGCAGGAGAAGGCCATGCGGGAGCATAAGGCGCCCAGCAGCGAGGTGGTCTTCTACTCGTATGGACTGGGATTTGTCTATTTGTTTGTAATTATGTTGCTTACGGGCAACTTCTTCAGTGGATTTGCCTTTTGCTTGGCACATCCGTTGGAGACTTTTGGCTATGGCTTTCTATTTAGCCTCTCCGGCTATTTGGGCATACAATTTGTGCTGGCCTTGGTTAGAAGCAGCGGTGCCCCCTTGGCCGCAACTGTGACCACCGCACGGAAGGCTGTAACCATAGCCTTCTCGTTCCTGCTCTTCAGCAAACCTTTTACTGTGCAGTAAGTAAATGGCATTCTTAATTTTTTGTTCTTTGATTAAACTTTCTTCTTATAGATATATCTGGTCTGGCCTGATCGTTGTGCTGGGCATATATCTAAATGTCTATAGCAAGAAGAATAAACTTACGTTTACGGATTTGCAGCACAGGCTCAAACAATTTACGGCGAGGCTATCGCGTTCTCCCAGTCGCAAATTCCTTATAGAAGTATAAGGATGAGGTTGTACCAAAAAACCACATAAAAATTAACATTTAGTCAAATTGGAATATTCTATAAGAAAACTATATATATATATACTATACTTAAGTATAAAATATAAAACATTTTGCAAACTAACCAAACAATTGTTGTTATCTATCCATGTCGAGCTCCATCACACGCTTAAACAAATCCTGTCGCTCCTTGGCCGATGCCATTTGGCCCATCATACGATCTAGAAACTGTCGCTGATGTTTAATAATAAACTTATTGCATTGTATAATTGTGGCGCCCGTATAAAGAGTGCGAAACTTGGCGCGTACATCGCCAATCTGCAATTGAAATCAATTTGTATAAACAAAAGTATTTAATTGATAAATATTATTACTCACCAATGTTATCAGCGGCAATATGCTGGATATATAGCGTTGTCCACGATGCAGACAGCGTATGACTGCAATTTTAGTGCGCTCATTGCAGTATTTCACACGAAAACCGTGCTCCAATATGCCAAGTCCAAACACGCCGTAATATTTTTGCACATTTTCCAGCAGGCACTTGGCTAGCGTGTGGTCATTAATGCGCAAAGTTTTAACCGGCGCATATGGCACTATTTGTACGGCTATGTAACTGTTAATATAAAATGTTATATATAATAAATATAAACAAGTTTGTTTAATTAATTTACCGATTTTTAATGCGCACCATTTTTGTAAACAAACACAGCGTGCGCAACAGAGCGACAGAGCTGCCAGACTGTTACAAAAATAAAGTGCACTCTAGCAAATGGTTGGCAACGCTGGCAACTGATCGTGATAAGTAGGCAAAGTGCAACTGACCTTGATTAACGTATGCAAATTTTTCGAGAGTGAGAGAGAGAAATTGCGCGCAATTAACACAGGTTTAATTTGCGAATTGTTTACAATTTGAATATTTGAAAACGAGTCTTCAGTTTGCGAGTAACAATTGCAGGCAACGGAACAACAGAAGTTCGGGTAAGCGCAGATTTTTATTATTTAATAATAAATCTTTTTTTGTAATTTTAATCAGTTGTACGTTAAAATTTAATCAAAATTTATAGTTTAAAAATACTAAACAAAATGTTATGCTTAAACTAGCAAGAGTAACTTTAAGCACTAGGCAGTTGATGGTAACAAATAAATATTTCCATGATTATTATTTCATGAACCTCTTTCTTGCCACAGGCAACCTCTACCATACCGGCCCCAGACCCAGCACCCGCACCTCATCTCTGCCATAAACCACAAATTGCGCGAGATCCTCTACAAACTGATAGCCCAGCTCGTATTTCTTATCAGTGTGTGTTAAACGATCTACATTTGTTTTGGTTTAATAACATTTATTTGACCGCATTAATAAATAAAAGCAGCAGAGCCAAAAGCGGCAACATGTCGCAGCAGCAATCGTATTTTGTGGGCGTGGATGTGGGCACGGGCAGTGCAAGAGCAGCTCTGGTTGCCGCCGATGGTCGTGTGGAGCAACAAGCGGTGGAGGAGATTAAAACCTGGACACCAGAGGCAGACTACTATGAACAATCCTCCGAAGATATTTGGCGTGCTATCTGTAAGGTTGTCAAGGTAATTATGGCAATTATGAATCTCTATAAAGATCGAAAGATTAACCCAAATATATTTTATATGCAGCTTGTCATTGCGGGTGTCAATAAGACGCAAGTCAAGGGCATTGGCTTTGATGCCACATGCTCGCTGGTCATTGTGGGTGCGGATGGAACACCATTGACGGTGAGCAAGAGCGGTGTAGCTGAACAAAATATTATACTTTGGATGGATCATCGAGCGGAGGCGGAGACGGCAGAGATTAATGCCACCAAGCATACGCTGTTGAAATATGTGGGTGGTCAGGTATCCCTGGAGATGGAAATACCCAAATTGCTGTGGTTGAAGCGTCATCTGCGTTCTTCCTATGATCGCATTTGGCGTGCATTTGATTTACCCGATTTTCTTACCTGGCGTGCCACAGATGTGGACACTCGTTCGCTGTGCTCTGTGGTATGCAAATGGAATTACGATGCTGTGGCGCATAGCTGGAGTGCAGAGTTTCTGCGCGCTGCTGATTTGGATGAGTTGACGCGTGATAATTTCGAGTCACTTGGCAGCGATGTGCAGCCACCGGGCAAACCTGTTGGCAATGGTTTGAGTCCGCGTGCTGCCTCCGAATTGGGCCTAAATGTGGGCACTGTAGTTAGTACATCGCTGATTGATGCCCATGCCGGCGCGCTGGGCATGTTTGGCTGTCGTGCTGATGATGGCCTTAGCGATGATGTCCAAGGCAAAATGGCTTTAATTGCCGGCACATCTACATGCCACATGAGCATCACGCGTGAGGCATGCTTTGCCCAAGGTGTGTGGGGTCCATACCAGGATGCCATTATACCGGGTTACTTTCTAAACGAGGGCGGTCAATCCATAGCCGGACATTTGCTGGATCATGTGCTCAAGACGCATGAATGTTATGGTGTGTTGCATAAAAAGCTGGGCGGAGATAAGTAAGAAGAATCAGACATATTTATATTTATTTAATTTAATTTATTTTATTTTAGATATATTTACCAGTATTTAAACAAACTGCTCCGTACAATGGCAACCAAGCGTGGCCTCAGCGATCTCAGCTATTTGACGCAGGATGTGCATGTCTGGCCAGATTTACATGGCAATCGTTCGCCTGTAGCGGATCCAACGTTGCGCGGCATGGTAAGTTTATAATAATATAATAATTATAATAATAATTTATTAAAATTCCCAACAGATTACTGGCCTGGACATGACACGAGGCGTAGAAACTCTGGCCATAAAATATTTGGCCTTTACGCAGGCTTTGGCTGTGAGTTAATTAGTTTTAAATTTTTTACATATTTTTATTAAAATATTTATTTATTTTTAGTATGGCACACGTCACATAATTGAGAATCTTTATGAGCACAAGCGTGCAGCATTTCAGACGCTACTCTTTTGCGGTGGCCTGGCCAAGAATCCGCTTTATGTGCAATGCCATGCAGACATATGCAATCTGCCTGCTCTGATACCCAACGAGCAGGAAATGGTTTTGGTTGGAGCAGCTGCCTTGGGCGCTGCAGCCAACGGTCATTACGACAGCTTGGAGGTGAGCTAACAAATCTCTTCCTCGCTTTTCGGAACTATCTTTAATGTAATTCTTTATTTTTAGAGCGCCTCGAAAGCCATGGGCGGCACTGGCCAGCTACTTAAACCGAATGCCAATACCTTGGAGCTGCACAATCGCAAGTACAGGGTATTTTTGTCGCTATTGCAGCATCAACGCCAGTACAGAGATATTATGCAGGGAAATTGTGCATAGAATACATTTTTTTCTATTTTTTTTTTGATTATCTTTTCTTTTTGGCATGTCAACACTTGAAACGAATTTTATGAATTAATGTAAAACTTATGAGAGACAGTTTCGACTAGGCAATAAATGCAGCCGCCTTGGATTCAATTTTGCTGCGGCAAACGGGACAGGTAACGTCGATTTTCTGGGCGCAATCCTCGCAGAGGCAAACATGGCCACAGGGCAACAGAATGATCTGTTTGAAAGTTACAAGTAATTTAAATAATTGTAATAAATACAGATAAACTAGAGTTTACCTCCTTGGGATTGGTGGAGCACACAACACAGAGCTGATCATGGGTTAGGGTATGTGGACGATTGCGTGCACGTCTTTCGCGACGCTCCGTCTCCAGACGATTGCGTATTTTAGCCTCCTCGCGTTCCTGTTTCTTCTTGCGATACACTTTGCGCACTATTAGACCCACCAATACCATGGATATGCTGCTGCACAGCACAATTTTGAAGCTGCAATTAAATGTATAAGAATTAAGGATTTATATATATTGATATATAACTTGCAGCATGGAAGACTTGGCATCCTCGAAACGCTTGATTAGCGTTGATTTGGTCGCTGTGGTTAGAAAGAGTGGTCCCTGCTTAGAGGGCTGCATGCGCAGCGTTTGTCCATCCATTTCCAGCTCACCGATGGCGGTGAGAAAGCTGCCATCGCGCAGTACATGCTCTGTGGTCTGTAGACCCTTTTGCCGGACGCCCGTAAAGAAACCAAAGATATGATCGAAGAAAGACAACGATGTGGATTCATAATTATCGTAGACAACGTCCACGTCCAGCACTGCAGCGCTAATTGCATCTACAATCTCAACGCTATGCTCTTGATTACGCAACTCAAAGGGCATCTCGTTGATGCTCTCGTGCATGAGCTTACGTTGCTCTGCCCAGAAGCCGGCAAAGGCGCGCATTACGCGATGCTCGTGCAACTTGACAATTTGTAGTACGCCGCTGACACTGGGCACATAGGAGCTACGCAGTGGCACGCCAATTGGCGTGACTGTGCCGCGTATTACGGCATATGGTATCTTCTTATCCTGCTGTCGACCCACAATGGATTTAAGTTCACCATCGATGTTATACTGTGGCGCCCCCTGCAATTTTGTAACGAACATTTGTGATTATGTGGGTATATGCAACACACACAGTGGTGCAACAAATTAGCACTTACCCGCAACACACGCGCTGTATTTTTATAATGCACATATTCTCGCACGCAGAGTCCGAGGATGAGTAAATCAACGCCAAGTGCCACAGATTCGTGTAAAAAATCCATTAGAAAATGTAAAGAAAATCTCTAAAGCTGTTAAAGTGAGTTATGTTGCAGTGTGACTGCCGGTGCGGGGTATATTCAAAAAATACTGAATTTCAGAGTAAACGATAAATAAATAATAAATACTAAATACAGTAATCGATAACGCTAGATATGCGAATTATTATCGACATTTAGTTCAAGTTGCGCGCACATTTTAATTATTTGAATGCTGTTTAGAATCAATACAAATAAAAGCAAAGAAAATCTGTGACAATATTTATTTATGCCATGATTAAAGAAATTGTTGAGCAAATATTTATTTATTCTAAGTTTGTACACAACTATTAAAAGGTTTTTTTTGTTTTTTTTGTTTGTCTAGCCTCTGTGGCACTTCTTTCAAGAACTTTGAATTTGTCACAATGTTTGTGTGTGGTATGAACCCATTATTTACTCATCATTGCGGCATTCCATCCAATTGTATTTTTTTGTTAGTGTAATCATACGTTTGTAATGTTTGTGCTTTTTACTTTGCCCAACTTTTGACTCTCGCAAGATTTTAGATACACAAATAACAAATATACACACACACACATAAACTAATCGAACTTTTTGTGATATAAAGACTGTGCCCCAGACCATTGCCAGAATAGAAGAAGATATCTTTTGCTATATTTGGGTTGTGAGTCAAACGAGTTTTTTGTAGTTCCCAAGCCACGCTATCAATTTAGACAATTCGAGTACTTTGCAGCAATTAGACGTGTTTCATTGTTGAGCTTTAAACCATTATGAAGTCCTTTGATAAGTTATTTTTGAGCGTGGTAAGTTTGCTGGAAACTCATTAAATATATATAATACTTAATATCTTGTCTGCTATCAGCTGCTGCTCAACGTCATCACCACGATTACCGCTGCCATAGTGACCACACGCTTCATTCAACCCAGAGGCACAAGCAACTGCGAACAGCGCCAGACGCCAGGAGCCATTTGTGAGTCCTGTGAGCTGTTGGCAACATGTGTACAGCATTCCTATGGCTGGGTAAACATACCCGTCGAATCGTGTGATGTGGCCAATGGATACTATTGCAATGCATTAATGGGCATCTGCTCGAATGCAACTGGACCATGCCATCCGTTTGGCATTGAGACGAACTTTCAGTGCACTTCGCAGGGCATCTTTCCGGATCCTTACGATTGCCAGAAATATCACATGTGCTACTTTGTGGGCACTGCACCCGCCTTGGTTGCTGCCGCTGTCGATTGTGGCAATGATAAAGCCTTTGATGCAAGCACTGGACAATGTTCCCTGACGCTAAATAGCAGTGTATGCACCCAGCCACAGTATCAGTGCCCCAGGGTGGGCTATGTGGCAGCCTGGCCAAATAATCCCAATATCTTTTATGTCTGCAAGTCGACGGTTAATCAAAATCTAAATGATTCAGTTGTTATATATCCCTCGCTGCATCGCTGCAATGATGGTGAAATCTTTGCGGATTTCGTTTGCCGTGAGGGCAATTACATACCCGGACAGCCAGCAACGCCTCCGGGTCCAATAATTGATCCCAATGACAATGGGTTTACTGTATCGCCCATCCGTTGCGCCCATATAGGTCTCATTGCAGACATGAATGATTGCCACAAATATTATTATTGCTCCGCTCTGAATGGCGAGTTGAGGCATATGGATTGTCCTGCCGGAACTTTTTATCGACCGGAGCAATCCGCCTGTGTGCTGGGCTCATGCTAAACAAACTGACAATATGTAGTAAGATCTAAGTAAATGTTCAATCTATTGAAAGAATACCAATCAAAATTATTATCTTTTAATTATGCGTTTTACATTTCTTGAAGAATGCTTATCTTGGCCTATTTAAGCAGCTGCCTTTTGGCATTTTCAGTCAACAGTATTTTTGAAATGAATTGTGTTAAGTTGTTACTTCTGCTTTTAGCCAGTTTTGTGAGTTGCCAGGCCAATAAAATTGCCAATAGCAGCTTGGAGTTGGACTCCTACGAACTGGTAACGAATCCGTGTCAGGAAGTCAAATTGGCTGGATTTATATGCGTTGATTGCTCGACACTTGGCTTCTGCTCCAATGTGGATGGTCAATGGCAAACGGTGGCAATGACTGAATGTCAGACGGAGCGTGGTTTCTTTTGCAACGATGAGAGCAGCTATGGTTGCACCTGGCAGCCACGTTGCACGGTGCCGGTGCGTGGCAAGTTCTACTGTCAGTTGCCTGGCACATATCCCGATCCCTACGATTGTCGCAGCTATCACGAGTGCAATGAACAAAATGTGGATACGCCGCGACAATGCACCAATGGTGCAGCCTATTCCCTGCTCACCCACACCTGCAGCATGCCACGCGAGAGTGAACAGTGTACGGAGAAGCAATATACTTGCAACTATGTGGGGCAGACAGGTGTTTGGGCTGCAAATAGCAGTTACTATTATGTCTGCCAAAAGGATACACAAGGTGGCCAGGATGTGCTCTATCCGCTAATGATGCAATGCCGCAATGGTTACATTTTCAATGGACACAGCTGTGTGGCAGCAACAACCAAGTTCTTTAGGTCGGAAAAATCGAAAAGATTGGATATTAGATGTGACAATGGACTACTCTATCCGGCGGATACAACTGGCGGCTACTATTACTGCATCGATGGACAAATGGTGTATGAAAACTGTCCCTTGGGTTATGACTTTGATGCAACAGTTAGTGCGTGTCTTAAAGTGCCACAGAATTGTCAGGAGGGCATGCTATATCCTGCGGAAACTAAATATGGTTTTCTGATTTGTTTGAATGATACGCTCATCTATCAGAAATGTCCCGTTGGCACTTATTTTGATTTGATTAAAAACCTGTGCCTGAAGGAGCAGCAGGAGACATGCGAGGAGTTCACAACGTCTCCTGCAAATAATCCACATGGTTTCAACTTTTGCTTAAATGGCGAATTAATATATTTCCTATGTCCCGATAATACCATCTATGATGCACAAACTGCTGTTTGTAGACCGCATGAAATATAAAATTGTAAAAATAATGAATTGTTTAATGTAGCAGGAGGTGCAATAAATTGATTAAAGCTGCTTAAATACTTAGTATTGTATTACTAAGCAGAGATTTTGAGCTTGATTTCTGCTTAAATAACCTTCAAGTGTTAAAAACATAAAAGAAATTGTTATCTTCGGCACGTCGAAGTTATATACTCTGCAATGGTGTTTTAAGAAAATTTTAAAAAATTTCCTATGGCAGCTATATGATATAGTGGTCCGATTTAAGTCAAACTTTATTAGTAAGTACAGAAAGTATTTTTATATCGATATGGTGAGTTTGGTTCTGATATCGCGTAAATCAAAAATTTTTTGCCTAGATTGCTCCTATGGCAGCTATACTATATAGTGCTCCGATTTTAATAAAACTTGGTCAGCTTGTACAAACTATAATTCTACAAATAGTTGTTAAGTTTGATTTCAATATCTTAAAAAACAAAAAAGTTTTTCATACAAGAACTTTTCGAGCGATTATTTCTATATGATGTAGTGTTGCGATTTAGATGAAACTTGGTCAGATTGGTCAGATTATAATACAATATCGATATGCCAAGTTTGATTTTGATATTTAAAAAAAAAAATTTTGGACCGATCGTTCCTATGGCAGCTATATGATATAGTCGTTCGATCGTGTTTATTTTGATATACAAACTATCTGCTATAACAAAATGTATTTGTGTAAAGTTTCATTAAGATAACCCAAAGTTAAAGCCAAAAAGTAAGCATAGAAACAGACGGACAGACGGACATGGCTTTATCGACTCAGCTCGTCCTGCTATTCAAGAATATATATACTTTATTAGCTCAAAGAGATCTCCTTCAATGCGTTACACAATTCATGACAAAATTAAAATACCCTTTTGCATGATTATTAAAAATATTGGATGACGGCATTCCATTTCATCAGGTATTACTATTTGCTTCAACAAATTGCATATCTTTTAATTATTTCGGTAACATTTCCGTAGCATGCTTATCTAATGATATATAAGCAGTTCAATATCTATCAGAGACAGTCTTTAATATGAATTCTTCTAGATTGTTGCTGCTCCTTCTTCTGGTTACACTAAGTGCTTTCCAGAGCGATGCACAGTCATCAAATTGTCGGAATGGTGTGCTCTATCCAGCTCAGAATTCAACGTATGGTTATTATTATTGCTTTGGCGGACAAATTCACTATGAGACCTGTGCAGATGGCAGTTACTTTGATGCCAAATATACCATTTGTCGCCTTGGAGAGCCACCCAAGGATATTGTGGGCTTTGGCAAATGTAAACGTCCTGGTTTGGCTGCAGATTTGACCGATTGCAATCGCTATTATCATTGCAAGGATAAGGATGCCAATATGGAGTTATTAAATTGTCCACAGGGTCAAATCTTTGATCAGAATAAATTTACTTGTACTGTGGGCACATGTTAGGCAACTCTTTACTTTAATATATAAAATAACAAGACTTAAAAACTAATAAAGTAAAGAAAGACAGAGAGAGAGAGAGAGAGATAGTTTCAATCATCACACTCACGCACAACAGGATGCAGGACAATGGAGGCACCATTGCAACCCGTACGATCCGAAATGAAATCATGGAAATTACTCTCCAATGCCCACATAAAGCGCTTATGTCCTGGCAGCACCTGTGTGGACAGACGACAATCGCCACCGCGTTGCACCTCCTGCAAATTGGAGGCCTTAAAGCATGTCTCCGAGTCCCACAGATAAATGTCATTCTCGCCCTTATAGCGGAAGAATAACGATGTACCCCCATCGGCCCCCAATAGCACCGCCTGTTTGCCAAAGGGCTTGGGTCCCACATCTATTATGGAGCCCGCTCCCTGGCCCACACGCAAATATTCACCCTTAATTGAGTAGAGACGTGATGAGCTCAGATAGCTAAAGAATAGCGTTGAGGTGCCATCGGGTTTGGCTGTCAATGCCACATAGAGTACATCATTGGTCGGTGCTGTCGCCTTGGGCAATACAATGCGATACGATTTATTGCGCGTAATATCATAGACCAAAATGCTACGGGCACCAGCATCGGCAACATAACTGAGAAAGTAGAATATAAAATAAAATAAATTTAAATTAAAAATTTGCTTAAATATTAAACTAAGATATTAAGGTTTAATGCCAAAATAAAATTTCCATTTTAAAACACTTGAATAGCAACTCTCAATGTTAAGAGTTTTAAATAAAAAAATATACAATATAATAATTATTTTAATCTTTTTTTTTCAAGTTTTTCTTTGATTTTTATAAACAAAAAATAAAAAAAAAAATGTATAATTCTTATAATAAGCAAAATAAGGATTAATATGTTTTTTCTTTTAAAAAAAATTATAAAATTCTTATTTTAAAAATCACAAAATAAGAATTATTCAAAATTTTTATTTTAAATATTAAAAAATAGGAATTAACTGTTAATTTTAATTTTAAAAATCACAATTAAATTATTCTGTGACTTTCATTTTTAAAATCAAAAATAAAAATTAGTTTCAAATATCTTTTAAGTCCGATGGATTTTTATAGATATTTTTTATATAAGTAAGCATAATAAATATTTTTAATATTTTTTTCCCTATAATGAAAGGCAATAACAGTTATTTTTAAATTAAAAATAACAGATCAAAATTAACCTCTATTTTTATTTGAATAATTGCAAACAAGAATTAACTGTCAATTTTTGTTATCACAAATAAGGTATTCTGTAATTTTAATTTTAAAAATAAAAAATTAAAATTTAAACTCAAATATTTTTTAAGAAGATATTTGTTTATATAAGAAAGTATGCAATCTACAGGGCTGTATCTATATATCTATTTATGTCATAATTAATCTTTTTTTAAATTTTTAATCTTATAATTATCAAGGATTTTTTTGTACTTACACAAATGGTTTGTTATCCTTCGAATAGTCCACGACAATGAACTGCAAACGACTTTCCGATGTAACCAAATCGCTAAGATCAATGCTCTTAACAACCTTGTGATTGGCCGTGTTTATAGCCACAATTTTGGGACTACAACGACGTATTGGCTGCTCTAGGGTATTTACAATGCCCACGTCCAAGACCCATAGCAAACCCTGGAAATAAATTAATAAATAAAATATTAATTTTATACATTTTACAAATATTTTTTTAAATTCTAATTGAGCTTTGGTATTTTTATGAGCTCAATGTTTAAGTGTTGCTGCATTTTATTATTATTGTAATTTTTTTGTTTTTTGTGTTTTATGCGCATCAGCACTAAAATCAACAACAATAACAACAAATGATATGTATATATATATATATGTATATTGTGTGTAATTGCTGAAATGCAAATAAATAAACAAATTCGCGTGCCAATTGTTGTTTTTATTATTTGACGCGGCTGTTTGCTTGTTGACTTTTGTGTAAATAAACTGTAAAAAGAATTGTTTATGAGTTTTAAATGAATATTGCAGTTGTTGTGGAATTTAAGTAAAATATAGTTGCAAATTTAAATGGCAAAAACAGAATTGAAAATTAGCATCAATTTTGTATAAATATTATAGTTAAAAATAGTTTAAAATGTTTGTTTCAATTGACAAAACAATTTTAAAACAATTTTCAATTGAAATTTAATTTTTTTAAATTTAAATTGTCTTTACCTTAAACTGCAGATTTTTTTGAATTTCGCATTAAATGTTTTCTTTTATATTATTTTTATTTATATATGTTTTACTTGCCCACTTGCCGCTTGCAGTTTATTTGATTAAAAAACCAATTTCGTTGTAGGCATTCAAAAAAAAAAAGAAAAAAAAAAATTGCGCTACAAGTTTTCAGTTTTTTTTAAAGATAAAAATTGCTTTTCAGCCGAATAACTGCACAACGGGCTTGTTAATTGCTGATGTAAAACGAAACGGGTTAAGAAAAGGGGAACTGGGAAACGGGGAATGGTAAGGGGGTCTACTACCAACCCAGGAATATCAAATTTAATTGCACTCACATTCTGATCCACAGCCACATCGACAACCGACTGCAATGCCTGACAGTTGCCCTCCTCCTGTATGGCCCAGCAGGGATATGGCGCTATCTTGGTGAGGCATTCGCCTTTACGTAGATTCACCTTACCCAAAGTAAAGGGTACACCCTGTTTGTATCTGGGCAATGCCACAAAGGCTGAATCTCGCTGCAATTGCGCACGGGTTACAATCACATTTCGGGGCAAATAACGACCGGATTGAACATAGATATTCTTGGTAGAATCACAGGGCCAATGTAGATTGCTGCCACTCAATTGAAAGCTTAGCTCAGAGAGGGGATTCTTATCACATTTGCTGCCGCCACTTATGGTATTGCCGGAGCCGGAGGAGTCGCCGGATGAGGAGCTATAGCCGGCCAAGGATGTGCCAAGCAGCGAAATTAACAGCAATGGCTGCAAAGCGACCATTTTTTTGTTGTTTAATTTATAATTAAATATTACTTAAGTTAGAGCTGTTGCTCGCGTCTGTTAATTATGTTAAACTGTTGCAACAATTTCCACATTTACCTATATTTATATTTAAAGCTGCACAATTTTTGTGGTTTGACACTTGATTTTTAGCATTTGGCGTGCGTGTTATTTTAAAGCGTTGCAAGGTCGTTTGCTAAACATGAGGAAAACATGTGTCACAATCAAACACACACACACACACACACACACACACACACACACACAGCTGCAGTTCGAGTGGCCAGTTCGCAGCACGTCTGCGGCACGCCATTTTGTGACAAAGCGGAAGTGCTCAGCCGCCATGCTGCTGCTATGCCTCCACTCAGCCCCCCCCCACTTCTACGCTCAGTTTTGCGGAAGTTGACACTGAAAAATGTTTGCAACGCGTGTGCACA
The DNA here is from genome assembly GCA_035043045.1 of Hirtodrosophila alboralis. Taxonomy (NCBI): domain Eukaryota; kingdom Metazoa; phylum Arthropoda; class Insecta; order Diptera; family Drosophilidae; genus Hirtodrosophila; species Hirtodrosophila alboralis. Next base: position 255,500 of record JAWNNH010000240.1, read on the forward strand.
GCTTATGGCATCAAAATTTTAATTGATGCGCGCTTGTTTCTCGCTTTTTCTTGTTATTTTTGCCATTTTATACAACTTTAATTGAGCATGGTTAAAGTTTTCAATTACAGCGATCGCAACTCGAATAATTTTTAAATATTAAACTAATATTTATTGATTTTTTTGAAATTTTGAAATATTCGGTATATAAATTAAAAATTACTTTTAATTGATTAGAAAAATTGGGAAAATAAATCATTTTTGCGTCAAAAAAATAATTGAAATTATTTATTAATTATTTTTTTTAATTTTTAAATATTAGGAATATGATTTAAAAATTTCAATTGATTAGAAAAATTGGAAAAAAAAAACACTTTTTTCATCAAAAAAATAATATTGTGAAATATTAATAAAATTTAATTTTCCACCAAACAAATAAAATTGTGAAATATTATTTAAATTTAAATTTTCATAAAAAAAAAAAAAAAATGAAATATTAATTAAATTAAAATTTTCCATCAAAAAAATAATATTGTGATATAATAAAAATGTGCAATATTACAATTTTAAAATTTTTCTTTAATGATAATTAAATTAAAGTTTTTATTTACAAATCATAGAGAAACTCTCTTATTTTTCAACTTTTATGATTAAAATTGATAGTAAAAAGTAATTCCCAATTTATGCTTTAAAAATTGTTAATAAAAGAAATTTTTTTAATTTTTATTTTAAAAATTATTAGTAAAAAGTTGCAAGTACTTTATACTGTCCATTTTTAAAAATATAAAAATTCATGATTTTTAAATTAAAAATTCCATTTCTATCCATTTTTAAAAATAGAAAAATTCGAGTTATTTCATGAGTTTTAAAATTAAAAATTGCAATTGAATTATTATTTCACCACTTAATTTTATTTTGATTGTTAAATACAAGTTCAAATTTAATTATATAATAATAAAATATATAAATAGGAGTTTTAACTGTTTTCAGGACGCTGAATCCTGAATTAGTACATCTAAGATTTTTTCCATTTATCTACATATTTTTTCCAGGTCTAATTTTTTTGAACTCATAACTGCTATTTGCATTTCCTGTTCAATTGAGCTGTATTTATATAGATTATAGTCTTCCGTTATATTTTTCTCGATCGTTAGAAAGAGTATAAAATTATCTATTGGAATGTGTACAATTTTTCAAGATCAAATAAGATCTGATGTAGATATGAACAAAAAAATCAAAATACATCAAAAAATCCATAAGAGCCCAACTCTTTTTGTTTGTTGTTATAAAATAGTTTTATTAACAAAAGCCCAACTACATTTATTACAAAAGTTGCCATCAATATCAATATCAAGTTTCTTTTGCAACTTTTGTGCATTCCATTGACCAAAAAACTTTTTCAACATTTCTTGTTGTAGTAGTTAGGGCTGAAATAAACACGTGTTTTTTGTTGTATCTAAGTATCTAAGACTTTGACAAAGTAAAAGACAAGTTGACATTTGAGATAACTAAAGGCGTAAATACTTAAAGTTTCATTTTACTTAAAATATACCAAAAACAAATATTAATTACTTAAACGTTCAATTAAAAACCTGCTCTTCTCTGATAACTCTTTAAATGTTGATAAGCTATTATTATTATTACTTGAAAAAAAGCTTGTTTATTTATCTCAAAGTTGCAGTTCAATAAGAACTCCAACTGGATGCTATTCATATGGGGGTATAGCTCAGGGGTAGAGCATTCGACTGCAGATCGAGAGGTCCCCGGTTCAAATCCGGGTGCCCCCTAGAAATTTAACTTTTTATATATCTATCTATATTTATATATATATTTTTATTGTATGTACATAGATTTAAAGATGGCGTTGAACTCTCTGTTCAAAGTTCACAAAAGCGTAAACAATGCATGCCGCAGTATGATTATCTCTCTATATATAAACCCTGAATAAACTCAAATATGGGATACAATGGCAAACAGCAGCAGCAGCAGCTTGGATTTTGGCCAAAATGTGTGTGTGGGGGCATTGTTTGGCCGGACACACGAGCACGTGCACTGAATTATGGGCCAAGAAAGGGAATCTTTATTGAATGCAGGCCCTAAATTAAAGCTTGACAAGATGCTGTTCAATAAATTGAATGCTCTGACCCTTCCAAAAATTATACATGCAGATTGAATTTGTGTGAAATTCATTTTAATAAACTGTCAAAATGTTGCCATTATTTGATGCTGTTGATGATAATCTCTAAATTTTATATACAATGTGTGGGCGCTTTGCTTGTCTTGGCAGCCATCAATTCCATAAATCGAAAGCTGCCCCAAAAGTTGCCGTAGATAAATATTTATGCGCTTACATAAATAAAACCAATAATAAAAACAAATAAAAAAAAATACAGAAATATTGAATAAAACAATGCAAAAGTCACCCACACGCGTTGCTCGTGGCGTTTCTTTCATATTTCCTGGAAATATTTATAAATAAAATATAATATAGTACGATGCAAAAAACCTTTGCCATTGACAGCATTTGGTAAACTCATAAATGGCACAAAAAAAAAAAAATGTATATAAAATTTTTAATAAATTTGAAGGCAGCTCAGAAATGTTCAATAAATTTATTTGGAATTCGCTAAAGAGTTTCAATTGTGCAACATCAACGTCATTTACAATCAAAATTTAATTTATGTTAATTCCATTAATTTACCAAATTGAGCGATGCCAAAATAAAAACACAAAAACTTTAAGCAAACGTAAACAAAATAACTTTTGCCAAGCCGAAAGAATATCAGAAAAACACAAAAGCGCAAACAAAAACACAAAGTGTGGCACACTAAATAGCAAAGAATCATTGCAGGCTGCAAAGCTAAAAAAATGTATGTGTGTTTTAATTGTGTCTTGAATATTATAGAATAAAAAATGATTTATATGAGTTTCTCAGCTGTCTTTTAGTTTGTTCTTAAAAATGTACAACTGTCTTAAATATTATCCAATTTATCGTGTTTTTTTTTTTTTTTTTTGGAATTTACATAATTTTTTTTAAATTTAAAATATCCTAAAAGTTATTAAATTTATAGGAAAATTTATAACTGTCTACTAATACTCTAAAAAAAACCTAAAATATAAATGTTAGCATTATAATAATTCGAAATTATTTGTTTTTGTATTTTAATTCCAATTATTTATTAAAATCTTTCATACTATTTAAGCAAGTTAAATACATTTATTAGAAAATAATGCAATTTCTGTTTTGTGTATTTATAATTTATAGACTCAATTATCAAGACAATTTAACTAAAACTTATAGGGTATTTTCGTTAAGGTGTGAGACTTTAAAAAAACTCAATAAATTAATTTGGTAAATTTATTATTTTCATTTAGCATTAGCAGTTTGCATTCCGAACATAATTAAATATTTAGATTCCGAAGTTGATTTAAAAAGAAATATATATATATGTATAAAATAGGAAAAAAATTTCTTGATTATTTTTGGAATCAGAAACTTTAAATTTGAGATTTGTCATTTGAGTTAAATTAATTCAATAAATAGAATGATGAAAATAAATTATCGATATCTTTATAAATATACAACTCATGAGCTTTAATTTAATTTCGATGTGTAAATAAAATACAGTTCCAAATATGGAAATATTAAACATAAAATGCTTTGTCTTATTTTTATTTACTTGACTGTTCTTAAGCACAAGCTAACTTTTTTTAATGCCTCTCAACTTTCTACATTTTTTTTATGCCCTAATCTTAAAAATCATAAATCAAAAGTACACTTTATACTCTAACCAAAAAAATGCAATCGTTAAATTCGCAACAGAAATCTCTAAAAGAAATATTAAATTCACATAAATTAATGTAAATTTTTCGCCACTGGCCGCAAAAAACCCAAACAAAACAAAAAAAATAAATAAAAAAAAATAAAATGCTGCGACCAGCAAGTTTAACGGCCCATTTAACTTAGCGCAACGTTCAACGTGACCACAGACAATTTTTTCTTCCTTTTTTTTGTTGTATTTTTTGTATTTTTATATTTTGTTTAAAAAAAGGCACAGAGACAAATTACATATTATAGGCTATTTGGGAATTTTATTGGCATATTTGGAGTATTTTAAATAAGCACAAAAAAATGCTGGACTACTGTCTAGATCTGCACATGACGCATACGCCTCGTTAAACGGCCAATAAAAACTGGGCCAAATCAGTAGTAGCTTGGGCTAGTGATTTCAGCCGTGTCTAATGGGGGGTCGGGGGTTGGGGTCGTGTGTCGCACTGTCACGGTCAGTTTTCATCCCAGTTGTCATCTGTCTCTCCCTCTCTCTTATCTCTCACCCTCCAGCTAATGTTTGCATAAATTATGTAAGGATAGAAGCCCGGAAGTGCTTGTCATCAATATTTTCCTTTTTGCTTCCGCCAGCAGCAGCAGAGGTATGCGGTCTCTGTGTGTGTGTGTGGAAAAGTGCGCAAATAAATCACGTTAGTGTGGGTAGGATTTTCCTGCCAACACATATGCGGGTCCTTGTCGGGTCGAGTCCTTGCTTGGCATGCCAAACATGTCGCAAGAAAAAAAGGAATAAAAAAGAAAGAAAACTGAGCTGCTTTTCGATGGTTTGTTGCCGTTGGCAGCTGCTTTGATTGCCGGGAATTTTGGTTTGGCTATAGTTAAAGCAAATCACTAGATAACTTAACTATATAAATAAGATGGAAGAGGGAATTTATGGCTGTTTGAATTATTAAAGTCATTTGCATGCACACTTCAATTCAATAGTATTTTGAAGCACAATTAAGTCTAATTATTTCAATTAATTCAAGTGGAATTTAAGGGAGAAATTTGTATATCAATTATCTATTATATTTTATTTTATTTATTATTTCTAATGCGTTGTTCAATGTGCAATCAGGACGACACTTGTCTGGCTTTGACTGGGCAAATTTCCAACTGTGTTATTCTAATTGCAATAAGAGTCAATTCATTTGTCACAGCATGTGCTTGTCATATAAATAAATAGATATATAATGTACTATATATAATTTAAACGAGATGGGATTGAAAAGTACACAGTGGCTTAATTTTATTGGAACGAAATGGCAATGTCAAATTAATTTAAATACTGAATAACATAATATTTAATAAAACGAATTTATTTAACAACAAATTTTTTCGTTACATTAATTTCTCATTTCTTAATTCGTTGAATTAGTCAGTAACAAGTTATATTGAGAAAAGTGTTTTCAATATGAGGTAGATATTAATATTAATATTTATATTTTCTATATATTATTTTAAAATATAATACTTTTATTTAAGCTGCAAAGTTAGGCCAAAAACAGGCCTAAGGGCCTTTAAAAACTATTTACAAGTAAATTCGCTTAGATTTGAAGTGAAAAATGTGTTTATTGGAGTTAAGCATAGTTTTAAACATTCTTTGAACCTAAAAATTAAGTTTTACAACACTTTTAGTTTATGGGAAATGGCCATATGTACTTTAAAATTTAAAATCAACCCCAAAGTCTGGAGTTATGGCCAAAATCGAAGCCTTTTTTACACTTAACATTCAATAACAGATTTTGTGACAAATGCATAAAATTCAACCAAATAGATTAAGAAAAAAAATTACCAAACATTTCTAATGAAATGACACATGATTTTTTAAAAATTTTTTAATTAAACTTAAAGCTTTAGTTTTAAATCTGCCTTGTGGTTAAATGACAACAATTAAATGAATTTTAATTTAAAATATAAATTAAGTTTCTGGCATGTTTGGTTTGGATGTGGTTGACGATTGAAAACACGAGTTAAGGGTTGTCCTATTCAAGTGGCGAGGAGTGTATTCGCCAGTCAATTTAGCTTTTTTTTTTTAAATCAATTTAATTTTTCGACTTTGATGGCCATTCAGTCAAAAAGTTTCCTTTGCACCAATTTTTTTAAATTTTTAAACTAATCTATAATGAATTCTGTGTCAAACAATGTTTATTTGAACAGAATTGATTTAAAATTAAAATAAATCTTCGTATAGGTATATCGAATGTGAGATTGGATTATCGGCAAAAACCTGAACATCTGAACAAGGCCCTGAAAGTCATGTTTTCTTTTATTTTGTTATTATTATTATTATTTTTATTTTTATATTTATTTTTATTATTTTTTAAATATTTTTTTGCTGAAAATTAAAGTAGGTTTTGTATTTATTTGTTAATCTATTTTTTAATAATAATAATAATATTTTTTTTTTTTTATAAAGCTATATTTTATATCTAAAACATTTGACTTAATAAATGTTCATCAATGCTGATAATGAGGAAATGAAATAAATGCTTTTGAAACGCGATTTTCTTTTTGGCTTTTCTGTTCACTTACAGCAGTCATAAGCTCTGAATTAATAAACCTTTTTTAGATCTATTAAACTATACAAAAAAAGCTAACATTTCCCACATTTTCAATGCTTTGTGGAAGCAGCTTAGAAACGGCTTTTAATTCTATTTAATTAATTATTTTATATTTAAACTAAAAACCAACATAAATTCATTTTAAGTAAATTAAATCATGAAGGCATAAATGAAGAACTGTAAAATAAACATAACTCTAACTTTTCTGCAAGCTTTTTTATATATGCTAATCAAATTATATACTCTAATCTCGTTTGAGCACACCTCTGTGTATAGACATCTAATAACCATATATATAGATATATATATATCTATATCTGTTTTGGTTTGCTTTGCTGCGGCTTCTGCGCGTGAAGTATTTCAATTATTTTTAATGCAATTGGCTGCCAACTGTGCAACACACAACACAACACACACAACACACAGAACACACACACAACACAACCATAAACAACTTTTAAATAGTTTTTTTTTTTCTTTTTTGGCTAAAGTTTATGAAGGTTCTTTTTAGCAATTTGAGAAATTGGCTTGCAGCACGTTCTATGGCTTATATAAGAGCGACACTTGGCCAACTTGGAGACACAACATTGTCAACACATTGTGGCCCAAAAACTAGCTAAATAAACAGAGAAATGCGTTGCATTCTAGCCACTTGGCTGTGTCTACTCATCCTGGCTCAGACTCAAGGCCAGGGCACCAAATATGGCCTATGGACGCCAGATCGCGCCCATTCCGATACCCAGCCCATACAATGGACGGGCGGACAATTTGAGTTTCCCTGTGCCAGCACAAAATCTTTATTTAAAAGTTCCGGCAAATATATAGCCAAAAATGTGATTGCCACGCGTGCTCAGCTGATTGGTGATACCATCTACTTGGCATTGCCAAGATATCGCAAAGGTGTTCCGGCAACTTTAGTAAAGACCAATGTACAACCCGGCACTTGTTCCACGACTTTTAAGCCATATCCCTGCTGGGATCTGCAGGAGGAGGGCAATTGTAAGGCTCTGCAATCGGTTGTTGATCTGGTGGTGGATCAAAATGAAGTACTCTGGGTGCTGGATACGGGCATTGTGAATACGCTGGAGACGCCAGTGCGGAAGTGTGCACCCAAAGTGGTTGCCATGTCGGTGAAGACGGGCAAAGTGCTGAAGACTGTCTCCCTGGAGGGTCTAACCTCAAGCAGCTCTCGTCTACAGTATTTGGTTGTGGATTATGCCCCAGATGGCGGTTGTTTCATTTATGTCAGCGATGCGGCAAATCGTGCAATTATTGTATATAATTTACAAGCGGATCGAGGTTTTCGTGTCGTCTTGCCCAAGGCTGTCACCGCGGGCTGCCGCAATCGGGATGTCCTCTATATAGCTCTGATACGTCGTGATTGTGGCTCTACAGAACTATATTTCACATATCTAAGCACTAATAAGCTCTTCTCTTTGAAATCAGAGTATCTGCGTAGCGGTGTGGCCGATGGTCGCATTTTGGGTAAGTTTTAAAACATATATTTAATATTATTATCAGTTTATTAATTGTTTGTTTTTTTCTCATTTTTAGATTTGGGCAAAAAACCCAGTCGCATGGTCATCATTGGCACGGACAATGGCTCCGCCATATTCTTCCGGAATGAGGGCGATGCAGAGGTTTATCGCTGGGATATAAATTCCACATTCGCAGAGGTCAATTTTAAGCCTGTCTATCGCAGTCAGACTTGTCAGCTGGTTACCCATGCTGTGCCCGATTACAAACGCAATACGATGCGTGTGTTGCAAAGCAATTTTCCGGATTATATGCAAAATCGCATCGGTTGCGGAGCTATACAGCAGCTGAGCCATATGCAGGGTTGTTGGTAGGCACACAAATAAAATACACACACACAAACACACACAACAAGTATAAAAACACACACAAGCACACAGAGCACACTTATAGTACTACTAGTATATAGTATCTCCTATATAGAGTTGTTTAAAATGCAATCGGAATAAGTTTCAAAGCGGGATTTACTCAACTGCAGGAGAGAGAGAGTTCTTCCTTTTAGGCGTTCATTTGTTCTTTTGAGGCAGTTTTTTATTCTTTTTGTAGGTTTTGAATGTTATTCACTTTTATTTTATATAATTCGAGTTGTTTTCTACTCATTTAAAAGTGTTTTTATTATTTTATTGAGCAATTAAGTGTTGGCCTTTGCTGTCAACATTTTAATATATTTTCTTGGCCTCGTTTAAACCCCTTAAAAATTTCCTGATAAAATCTCAGTTCATAAAACAGTTGTCTGTTTAATCCTACAGTATTTACGATCTCCAGTAATTGGCATGATTATTCTGTGTAGGATCATATCAAGTACAGCCTTGTAGAAGCTTCAAAATGGGTCACAAAAATATAGAAAATCACAATTTCCAATTTGAAGAGCTGAACCTCTATTTTCACTACTCCGAAATATTTAATTAACTTTCTGTAGAAGTGACCATAGAGGTTCAGCTCTTTGCCACATCACAGCGAAATTAATTTGTCTGCAAACAGAGATTGGTGACAACCCTAAGGATCAGGAAACCAAGCAAATATGCACATTTATCTATAACGATCCTTTTCGTCAAAACCAATCATGTTTTAAGAACCGCAAAACATTTTAATCCCCAAATATTTTACAAAACAGACAAAATGAACTAGAACACAATTTAAACAAACTAAATCATTGAACAGAAATCATGGTTCAATCGAAAGAAATATTTGATTAATTGGTTTGTTTTTTCTATAAAAAAAACCTAATTTAATCAAACAAACGAATTAATGCACAAAAATTATAATTTAGCTGCATAAAAAATGAAACTACTTCAATTGAACTAAAATATGCAACTCTATAGTTAACAACACACACTCTACACACTACACACTACACACTACACACACACACACTCTGTTATTGTTGCTGCAATTGCACTGGCTTTATTTTATATATATGTGTTAAAGCTACTGAAATTGCAGTTGCAGCAATAATTGAAAAGTTTATTAAGCATTTACAATTTGTATATATTATATACTATATTAAACTAGCAACTATAGTTAGTTATTTAATATAATATTATTATTATTGTTGTTGTATTGTAGTTAACAACTTAAGTCAAACAATAAACAATTATTTGCTGTCTATTTGCATTTGTGTTTTCTTCTTGGGAATCATTCAATTGAATACAAGTTCTTCGAGTTTATTGAACTCTATAATAAATACTTAGTAGAAGAATGTTTAGAAGTTGAGGATTTAGTATCCTTGGTTTCATTTACAATTGAGTTTATTCAACTGGCCTTATATTGCAATTGTTATCATCATTCTGGGTGGTAAAATTGAGTGCATTGAACCTTTTTTTTTCATGTGATTAAAGCTGCTCAGCATTAAGCATATAAATTGCTGTTATAGGTAATTTTATTTTATTTTCTTTTGGGGTCATTTAACTTAATGCCAGAAATGCAGAAAGCGTGCTGAAGCGAGAAAATTTTTATATACAATTGTTTATGCAGACTTGGCAATTATTTAAGTAAATTTTAGTAAATATTTGAAAATGATTTTATAATGAAATGACATTTAGACAGTTTGGGAATTATTTTGAAATGTTTAATAAAATTTTTGACAAGCTGTTTAGCTTTCGGATTGAGCTGTAAAGATTGTTATTGATGTAAATTTAATCAATCAATATAAAAATAAATGTTTAGTTGATGTTTTTGATGAAAAATAGGTGAATTATGAGTAGTATAAAATATATTTTATTTTAATATTTTTTTGTGCAAATTTTGCTTAGATTTAGATAGTTAGATATATATTAAATATTTACTTCATATTTTATTATTTTCTATATTGTTTTGAGATAACGACAATACAGCTAAAATATACCTGTAACAGAATAATATCCTAAAAATGGAGCGTAGCAACGCACGCTGGGATAATCTAGTGCTTTATATATTTCTGTTTTTTTTTTTAATACACACCTATTATTTATTTATTTTTTTTTTTATATATTTCTGTTTTTTCTTATACACAACTATTTCTTCAATATTTATTTAACAAAATTTCATCAATTTCAACTAATTTAATCACTGATTTTTTACTTAAAAATATCAGCAATTAACTGTCAAATTAAAAGTCAATCAAAGAGATACTATAATTACGAAAAATGTCAATTCTATAGAGTATATATATTTGTCTCTCTCGCTTTATTGAAGAATTCTCTACGGTTCAGTCAACAAGTTAATTAACATAAATATATATATGTGCCACAATAATGAGCTCACAGTTACAATGACAGTAAATTGCCAAAGCTCTTAATACACACCCATACACTTGATTACAGTGTGTGTCAGCAGTATGCTGCCGCCACACTAAAGTTTCCTGTCTGCAAGTTAATTGCGGTTGAGAATCGCGAGAAACCTGAATCAACTTGCAACACCTCTGCTAATTGAGAAATTCGTGATAAATTTATATGTCAGCTGGCTGATTGAGCGTGTCCTGCAGGATGTGTTGGGGCAAGGACATCACGCAGCTTGTGTCTGCTTGTGTGGCTCTTGCAAGATGATTTTTCAATAAAAATTTAATTAATCAAGTGCAATGTGTGTGCGTGGGGCTTCAGTATTGAACTTTTGGTCTGGGTTTTTTGTTAATTGCAGCGACGCTTCTATGGCTGCAAAAAACTCATCGTAGGTGTCAATGTGTGTGTAATGTGTGTGTGTGTGCTTTTGATTGAAATTCATCAGCTCAAAGGCTTCACGCCGCCAAGTAGGCAACGAAACAAAACAGAAAAAAAGCTAAAAAAAAAGCGAAAAACGTGTTGTGACCCCGTCAATGAAAAACAGGCCACATATCATAAATGTGTCAACGACAGCAACGCCAAATATTAACAATAATAAATTTTGTTTTTCGCTCCCAAAAATAACCAAAAATAATATATATACATATATATATATATATATTTTTTCATTCCTTGCTGTTTGGCTGGGACTTGCAACAGCTGACATTATCATCATCAGTCAGCCAAGCCAGCGATAAACTTGTCTCTCTGCGCTTGATTTACAAAGCGTATTTGTTTTTATATATTTTTTTTTATTTATTTAGCCCACTCAGACAAACACAAAAACAACAAAAAAACAAACCAAAAACAAAACAAATACAAAACAAAAACAATAAAAGCAAATGACAATAAAAATGAGGAAGAATAGTTATTTTTGGGTGCTGCTGGGGTTGTATATACTCTTGCAGTAGAGTTTATCATACAAAATGTGAATTCTGAAGCAATTTTTTAGTTGACATTTAAAAAGATACATTGTGGCGAGTTGGTAAAAATTTGTACAAAATTAAATAAGGAGCTATGTAGTTTGAAATGACAGTTTGTTGCGGATATCTCTTTAAAAATAAACACAGTTTTCTTATAAAAAACAATTATTCCTATGAAATTTTAGTTTTTTAATTTTAATTAAATTTAATTTTTAAAGCTTTCTTAAAATATCTGTGAAAATAAAATAGTTTTTTATACAACATTTTAATTTTGTTTCAATTGTTTCTAAGATAAAGTGATTTGATCTAGCCAATAAAAACAATTATTTCCATCAAGTTTGACTTTAATAAAATTTTATTATATTAAATTTATAGAGCTTAAAATATTTGTTAAAATAAATAAGTGTTTTATAACACAATTAAATTTTGTTCCAATTGTTTCTTTGATAAGATATAGGGTTTCGATCTAGCCAATAAATAAAAACTATTATTTCTAACAAATTTTAATTTATTAATTTTTATTAAATTTAATTGCGAAAATATTTGTTAGAATAAAATAAATTAAAATAACATATATAGATTACAAGCAAAATTAAATTTTAAATGAATTTTATGGAAATTTGACTCAGCTATAAAAATGCCAAATAAAATAAAAAAACTCCATTTCTTTTTTTTTTTTAGTTTGCCTTAAATGAACTAAAAAAAAGTGAATAAAATTGAATTGTATTAAAAATAGATTTGTGTACAACATTTAAATTCTCATCAAATTTTTTTATTTGGCAGCTATAAATTATATTTATTAGATCTAGCACCATTAAGATCTTCAAAATTGACATAAAATCAGGCAAAACAGACAATCATGGCAATAACGACTCAGAATATCCTTCTGCTCAAGAATAAATATATTTTCATAAATTCAAAAATGTCTCATAACACATTGCATAAGTAATTTATAATACCAAATACAAAGAGTATAACAATAAACAAAACCCTAAAAAAAACACAGTCGTAGGGTGGAAAAACTTTAGCAAAGAATAAAAATAAAAATTTGTAATAAATTGTATAAAATGTTTTCATAATAAAAATATAAATAAACATTCGAGTTTATTGAATTACAAAACTCACAAAATATAATACCAGGTAAATGTGAATTATATATAAATGTTTTTGAAGATATTTTGAGATTCAAGCGAAATGTAATTAAAAATGCATTATTTTATTAAAGAACACATAATACAATTGTTGTAAGCCACAGAAATTCAACTTGATATTTAATGTTGACTGTCAGTGGCAGAATTTTTAGCTAAAGTCCCAAAAAAACCAAAAAATAAAAAACACTTTATATAAAATTATACTTAGCTTTAAATTTTCGCAACCTTTGACAAAACGAAACAAAAAATAATTTAATTAAAAAAAGGGATAAAACCAACTTAAAAGTAAAACCCAACAGCAAGCTATATGAAATTATAATATTTCCTGCACTTTGAGCATAAAAAGAAAGTAAAAACAAAGTCACAAAGATACTTTGAGGACATTTTTCCGCTTTAACTTCCTTCCATGTCCTTCCTTTTACCTTTTTGTAAACACATATGAAAAACTTTCACTTAAATAAACGTCAACTGCTTTGAGAAATTGCTGCAGGTGAATTGTGATGAATTTACCTCTAGATTTTAAATGTGTAAGCTTGTCAGTTTTATGTCAACTTGTCAAGAGTTAAAATCTATCAAAAATCAACTTTTGCATACAAAAGTTTGTCACAAAGCCTCAAGTGACATCAAAGCTGTCGATAAGCAAATTCAATTTACATCAAAATTTATGTCAGTTTAAAGTACATTTAAAGCCTTTAAGTATTTAACAAATTTGTCAATTGATTTTGGCAAATGCAGAGACAATCTGAGACAGATTTATTTTTCAAAATAAAGCCACATTCCCAAGCTGCATTCGGTTTTCACAAATTTATGCTGCTTGGAAGCTTATTTTCCATATGAAATCAGAAGACAGAAAAACCAAAAAAAATTCGAAAAAATTTTATTTTTAGTTTTGAATGACAAATCAAGCTAGAAGTTAAACTATAATCAAAAATATATTCCGCATAAAGATCGATACAGTTTTGACAAAATTATGAAAGTTAGAAATCACAAAATGAAAATTCTGATAAAAAAATAAATAAATATTACACAACCATAAAAACACACTTAAAACTTGAAATTGGAAATAAATTTTAAGATTTAATTTTTTTACCTTTTTTGAAAAATTCAAATTTTAATAAATTCCAAGTCGCAAAAAAATTATAAAGAAAAAATATTTTGTAAAATTTATGTGTTTAATCAATCTAGAGAACAAACCATGGCTAAAAAAAAAAAAACTCCACATAGAAATCTATTAAGTTTTGGCAATTATTATATTAATTTATGATGCAATTTTTTTTTTTTTTAATTTAAAAAAGTAGTAAAAAATATTGGCAATTATTATATTTATTTTATGACATTTATTTATATTTTTTTTTAATTTAAGAAAGTAGTAAAAAAAATTGAAAAAAAAATTATATTGAAAAATGTTTATATTAAATCAGTCTAGACGACAAAACATGAATTAAAAAAAATAGATTCCACATTAAAAATTTTTGGGTTTATATTATATTTTATAATAATTATAATCATTTTCTGGCGTTTGAAATTTTGCAAAAAAGTATTTACTTATTATGTAATGACAACCCGGATAGAAAGGGTTTCTTTTTTTTTTGCTTTTGCCGTGCTTTATCTCTGCGATTTAATAACTTGAGTGATTTTAATACTCCCACGAGAGCATTGCAGTGTCAGCATTAGCTTAAATTTATAACCGCGACAGCTCAAGGATATATAACATATCACATTATACTTAACTGACACATCTGCGTAGTGTCATGTTCACATATCAGGACCTCAATTATGAGCCTAAGTGTCGTTAAAGCAGCTACCGTTAAAAATCCAATCAATACGAGTTTTTTTTTTTATTCTTTCTATATTTTTTTTTTTATCACACATTGCAGACGTGCATGGCATGATGAGGCATGCCACACAGACAACTGAGACTGAGGCTTTAAGGAAGATTGAAATGGCGAGCCATTAGATATGCAGAAGGCAGTCGTCAGAAGACAGGAGACAGGACACAGCCCCGGGGAGAGAATGTGCTTCACACATTACACAACTTAACTTAACTCAACTCAATTCAACTGACATTCAATAAACATTTCAAACGTTCAATTATATTTCAATTGCAACGATTTGCGCTTGAAGCTTTCAATGGAGATTTTTTGGGGCAATCTGCGACGCAAAATGACAATCAGACATTTGATAATGTTTTCTTTTTTTCCTTTTTTTTTCCTTTCTCAAAGAATTTCCTTGCTGTCATTTCGCGTCAATTTTGCACGTGACCTCACAGAAAATTAGAGCGCGGAAGTTTAGTTTTTTGCCCGGCGGCAGCTAAATGCTTGAACCATTTCGGTGTTGCCATACAATTTTGAAAAGCCATTCAGCTGCTTTGCATTTAAGCTTAAACTGAAGTCCTAGTAGTAGTAGTAGCATTAGTCCTTTGGCATCATCAGGACATCTATGTGTGGTTGGGGGCTAAAGTGCCATGGCATAGTAAACAGGAAATGCTGACTTGACAGCGCCAATCCCCAAAACCCCATATCCTTCTATACACTATACACTATATCCTCTATACCCTCTCTATACCCTCTCTATACCCTCTCTAACCATTTCCCTATTCCCCAAATGAAATGAAAACTCACAGCAGCAGCTGCCATGGCAACTCTGTGCGTTTAACCGCAAAAACCCAAATTCATTTGGGCTTCAGACTCCTGTGCGATAATCCTTTCAATTTACTTGGACACACATATATGTACAACTTTTTTTTCTTCTTTTTTTTTGGTGCCAACTCATCCTTACACATGTTTTACTTTTTTCTCCTTTTTTTTTGTTGGTTGCTGTTTAATCGTTGAAATTTGATATATAATATCATCTACTTAGTTGTCATGGCACTCATGTGTCTCTAAGCTGCTTTTGTTGCATAAATATTTAATAGCTTGATTTTCGGTTTATTTAAAATTTAAGAAATATTGCAAAATGTCTTTATTTTGACTTTAAATTAAATGTATGATTTTTATGCATTTTATTATATGCAAAGTAATTAAATTAAGAAAAAAAAAATAAAATTTAAAATGCATTTTATTTAGCTTAAGTTAATCAAAATTAAATTAAATAGTTAAACGGAAAATATAACATGACATTCAAATCAAAGAAGAGCCTTGCAGTTAGAAAGTTTTAACTGCTTTATACTCTGTTTTCGGTGTAATAATAATGCTAATCAGAAAAAAACTTGTGTAAATATCAATTTATGATATCATAAGCATTAATTGAATTAAATTTGTTGACTCTGATTTTTGAATTTTTTTTCAAAAAAGGTTTCTGCTAATTTATGCTAATTTATGAAACTGAACATGGAAGGAAATTAATTAAAGTAGGCATTCCAGCATAATTGATTTAGCTGTGGGATTAGACAAACTAAAGCCAACAGTTTGAAAAATATATAATAATAAACAATTTTATCAACTTTTTTGTATAATTTTTCATAATCTTTCAAATGTTATTTTGTAGTATTAATTATTTTTCTAAAGCTGTATTAATAATTTGAATAGGCTAAGTCGCCTGTACTCTATAAAATTATCACACTTGTAAATCTATTATTAACATTTAAGTGAATAAAATTAAAATGAATATAATTTAAAATATTATAATATAATATAATAAATATTAATGCAAAAATATGATTTATTTTCCTAGATTCTAAAGGCTAAACAGATTGATGGAAATTATTTAAAATTAATTCGATTTAAAACTGAATTTATTACGTACTTTTTTTTCTTGATTATTTTTTTATGTCGCGAATTTTTTAAAAATAAATTTGAAGGTAAATTTAATATTGAGGAATTTTATTTATTTATTTTTATTTGTATATTTTTGTATGTACATATTAAAATATGTAGGCCTAATAAACTCAATTTTCTCACATTAAAAACAAACCAAATAAATGAAAAAAAAACATGTAAATTGAAACACACACAGATACAAATGACAAATAATATAAACCATTTAAGTGTCTGTGTGTGCACACATAAATCTCTAACAATAAAGCGGTTAAAAATGTAAAAAAAAATAAATAAATGAAATACAAAAAAAAACAACTTGCAGATAAACAAAACGGTTTATGAGCAATCAAAAAAAAAAAGGCTTAAAACATATTTTCACATGGAAATGCCAAGTGTATAAAAATGGAATTTCACAATTTTTTTCTGGCTAAAAATTGTGTGTGTGTGCACACACACTATCATGCCTTTTCCACATAACATATGATGATTTATTACACATACGCCAAGTGGCCACAGAGCGATTACCCCGACTAAATGTTTATATATATTTGTTTCAGAACTAACTGGATAAATGTTGGACAGTTTGAACTACATAGTTTTGTGGCAAATTGAAGGCCAAGCCAAAGTTTTAGCAATAAATAAATAAGCCAAAATCAAAGATGAAAGCATGGAAAAAAAAGAGAGAGTATGAAGCAATTCCATTCATAAAAATTGAAAGCCTTAGCATCCACAAAGGCAAAAGCAAAGGCAAAAGCAAATACAAAATGGCTGCAAAGCAAAGAGAGAGCAACAGACAGAGAAAAAAGGAGAGAGAGAGAGAGGGAGCTTCTGCTAGTTTTTGCAGCTTTGCAGCCTCAACAAGTTTTTCCAAAAAATCAAAAATCAGCTGTTTTGCTGTGGATGCCATTTTGTGGATTTGATTTCATTCTACAGCCGCACTAGTTGCGCCTCAATTTGTGGCTTATTTACTGCACGAACAGCTGTTGCTGCCGCCGTCGCTGCCGCTGCCACAAATGGCAACACTTTCGACAGGCGCACAGGAAACTGCCTTGTTGCTGCCGCAAACACAAACAGCTGCTTTATCATTTGGCTTCAGATTTTCAGTTGGTTTTCCATTGCGGCGCCGCACGCACGTGTCTCGTCGCAACGCAACGGGCTGCAACAAATTTCTGTGCACTGGAATTTTCTCTCGAGCCTCTGTGTGTGTCCAAAAAATTGATAAAAAAAAATTCATAAAAAAAAGTGAAAAAAAATTCAGCAAACAAATTGGCAAAATGTTTTTCATCGTCTTCGTTGTCGTCGTCTGTTGCTGACATTAAATTTGTTATCGTGTTTATGTTTTTCCCCTTTTTTGTTCTTTGTTTTTTCTATCAGACTGAAAAATGATAAATGCATTTCGCGTCTTGACTTTAATTGAAATCGTGTAAAACGCCAAACATCTGCAACTGAAGCTGAAACTGGGGCTGCTTAAAGAGCTTTATCAACAGCCTCAACATCAACAACGTTAGGTGAGTTTTGGCCCAAAAAAAAAGATAAAACTTTTCTAAAGTTGTCTTGATAAGCATTAATGGCTTTCAAATTTCATTGAAAAGAATTCCCTGTGCGTTTTAAAGCCCTCAAGCATCTGCTAAAAATTTCATTTAAATTGTGTGTTTGAGTAAAAATTTGAAAATCTTTGTTTTTATAATATTTAACTGCTTAAAATTGGCTAAAAATTTTATTAAAAAATCAGAGTCCAGGCCTATTTTCTTAAGACAGTCGACCCTCACAAATTAGAACCTTCAGTAATTAGATTTTTCAGAAATTAGAATTAGGGCTTGTAATATATTTTGTTGCATCTATTTTTAGTTTAATGTATACATATATTTTTAATTGAGAAAAAATCTTTAAATATGAATTGCACTGGATTGTTAGCTTTTGTTTTCTTGATTTTATTAATAGAATTAACTAAAAAACAGTTTTGTTGTAGCTTTTATGAAGTAAATTTACTCCTTTTTTTTAGAATTTTTCAGAAAAACCTATAAAACAAAGTGATTCTAATTTTTGAGCATGGACTGTTGCTTGTAGGTTGTATAAAAACATTTTTAAAAGTGATTAAAAATGTTTGCTTAAATTTAAATTATAAAATCGGGAAACGAAAAATTTAGTTTGGTTATTAAATTTGAACAAAATAAATATTTAAGCTGACAGTACAGTAGCTGAAAAAACTTTTCTTTCGAAAATAATTATAAATCATTAAGAAGATAAAATACTACAACAAATTAAAAAAACATCAAAACTCTTATTTTGGTCTGAACTATTGAAAATAATAAGAAATTAAAGATAAGATAAAAATAAGAAATTAAAAAAAATAGAAATTAATAATAATAAATTGATTTTCCGATTACTTTAAAAATAACGTTTTAATAATTTAACTTTTGATTTTATAAACTAACTTTCAGTTTCCAAATTATTTATAACAATTTTTTTAATGCTCCATTTTGTTGCTTTCTCTTTGTTAGGAAACAATTAATTCAATTTTTTTGAAACCCATTTCAATCTTAAATGCAAATTTTTAAATGTGATGAATTCTAAAATGAAAAAAAGCCAGAAATATCCATCGTAAATTGAAAAACTTATAACAATTGTCGTATTAAGGAAACATGCCTCATTTTTATTTGTAATGTTAATATTCCAATTTAATTTTGTTTATTGGTGTGAATACTTGTTGATATTGTGTTCGCTTTTGTTTATTTTTAATAAATTTTGTTTGCTTATTTATTAAATATTGTTCTTCTACGCGTTTCGGCGTCAATTGGCGTCAGCTTCCGGAAGTCTGTATTTTTTAATTATTTTATTTATTAAATATTGTTGAAGAGAGTGTGAAACATTTGCTTAAGTATAAATATCCTTCTCCTATACAGATCATTTTAAAAATGCTCGCTTTTTCAGACTTTAAGGAATTTATTTTTATTATCAAATAAAATATAATTCTACATTTTTTAAGCAGTCTTTATACAGTCCTAACATTAAAAGTGTTTCAGTTGAAGATACATACGCTATCTCCTATATATTTATTTCACTTTTAAAAGACTCCCTTGTGCCATTCCTATACTTATCTATGCTTATCGTCTGACAATATGTTTCATACAATACAATACACTCTGTTCGCATACCACAGGCCATATAAATATATGCGTTGAATTTTATGATCGATGTGGCCACAAAAGTGCAATCAAACAAGCCAACTATCGACTGGGGTGTAGTTTGCCCAAATAGCAAAGTATGTAAATGAAATTTATGTGTTTGTCATAAAATATATTTTTTTTATTATCAATAGCTTGATGCATTGCAAATACCAAAAAAAAAATACAAAAAACAATAAAAGCGACGCACAAAATACATAAAAATCATTTTTCAGTTGACAACAAATAAGAGCAGCAGGAAAACACTTTATGCCAAAAAAAATAAAAGAACAAACATAAGCTGGAAAAGCTTAAAAAAGTATAAACTTGAAATTCTTATACTATTTTTATTTTTGAGTCTGTCTTTTAGGGCTATAAAACTTAAGACTTTGCTCAACAATAAGCTAGAGAAGCAACTAACAAATTCTTAGTTTTGTATACAAAAAAGGTTTGCCAAAATAAAGGTGAGAATGCGCAGAAGTTTTCTAATTTCCCAATAGGAAATTGCACAAAAATAATGCTGCTCTTTATTTATGCAAACAAACAAAAGTTCTGTCAATAAAAGCCACAATCCATAAACATTTCAATTTTAGTGCCATGAACTTGCGTCAAATGCCCCCATATATTCCAAAAAAATAAAAGCAACAGCTTGAAATACTTACACATGTTTTGGCATATCTGATTTTTTGTTTTTCAAATATTTATTTATTTTTTGTATATTTGTTTGTAGCATGTAAAGTATTTCGCAGCTGTCAAAAATTTATAAATATGATCGTTAGATTTAATTGACTTTTTCACTGCTGACACATTTAGTTTTATGCAATTCATTTGGCCGCTTTAATCGAGAACAACTATTGTTAAATAGAATTGATTGAATTGTGGTCGAATTGGATATATCCTGTAAATCGAAATAAATCATGATAGAAATTAAAATTGTGCTACATTATGGACTTGGCTTGAATCTTTGAAACAGATATTAAAAACTCAATCAGTTTTCGGTAAAAAAAAATTAAAAATAATAAATAATAATAAAAATGTATAATAAATAAATGCCAGCTAAGATTTACACCATCCTGTAGGAAGTTCTACTTATTGTACGCCAAATTTCTGATATAATCTATATATGCTAATTAAACTGTTATTAAAAGTAATGGAAATAATGGAAAAAAATGATAGAAATTAAATTTGGGTTACAGTAGACAGTCTGGTTGAATCTCTGACCAAGAGAGATTTGGAGAATTATTAGAAAGAGCTTAATAAATAATTATAAAAATTTATAGTTATTAAATGCCAGCTAAAATGTAGTGAAATTTTACTGTAGAAAAAATTTTTATACATAATAACTGAATAAAATATATTTTTTAATTTTATTATATTTTTTTAATAAGCTATATTTACAAACAAATATTTATTTAAAATCTTGCAAAAAATAACAATAAAATCAGAGCTAATCTTTAAATTGGTAAGTGCCAAAAAATGTTCACGATTTGCACAAATTAATCATTTACTTGAAATTTCGCATATTTTTAAGTTATTGTATCTATAATATTTTCTGTTTAAAAATATCTATATATTTGATAAAATTGATATTTTTCCCGAAAAAAAAACTGGCTCAAAAAATATCGCTATTTAAATATATTTCTTTTTATAAAAATATCAATATATTCATAATTTGATATATTATCAACAGCCCTTTCATTTAACCATTATAAAAATTATGCCTACAAATTCTTCTTCTAAATTCGCATTAAATGATTTGCAGAGTGTGAGGAAATAAATCAAAAATATATACATTTTCAGGCTGTCAAAATAAAAAAATTTTCTTCACAAAAATCGGAATTCTCTGCAGTAACCAAAAAGTTTCATTCTATCCTCTTTACAAACTTCCCAGCTACAGGGTATAAATGCAGTCAATAAATGTGTCACATAAATTTTGTTCTCTAATTGTACGCTTATTTCTCATATTATATCTTGTCACAGTGGCTGCAAAAAGTCAAATGTCAATAGCCTATGGCATTGTGTAGTAGAAGTAATTATAGAATCGTGACTTTGACTTTTTTTTTGGAATCAATGGGAATGCAGTAAAAGTTGGTCAAGTTCAAGAAGAAAAGAATTGTCTCATAAGTTGAGCTAATTAATTTTAGCAGCTGCCAATTGTGGTCGCTGCTCTCAGCTGCAAATTTGGCAAGTTTTTGTTTCAGTGTAACCGCAAAATTAATGCCAAGCTGAGGCCGAGATAAACTGTGGCAAAGTTGAGTTTTTTTTTTTGGCTTTTTTTTGGGTATAATAATATATTGAATTGCTTGAGACGTTTAACAGCTGAAAATACTTTTACAAGTCAAGCAAATTCTTGAAGCTTTGCATAAATTACATTTGTTGCTTTTCTCACAGTTGCCTTTCAACAATTTTAATTAATGCAGTCAACAATTTAAATATATATGTGAAAATAACGCATACGCTACATGAACATTAAGCCGTATATAATTCCGGCACGACAATTTGTAAAAAGCGTAATATTAATACCCCTTAATACGGCTCTTTTATTTGGCTTTAATGGCTCGACGAGCAGAATTCTCACAAAAAAAAAAGAAATAACGTCACATGTGACGCTTTTGTTGCAAAATATTCAGTGGAATATGCATCATAAATTTGACAACTTTTCAACGGGAAGTGAAACATTTTACAGCTACTAAAAAAGTTTTCTACAACAAAAAAAAGAAACTTTTGAGTTTACCAAGAAAATTGTGTATATATATACAACATGTGTGGGTGTGTGTTGGGTTTTTGTTATGTGTGTTAATCCAAGCAAACACCTTGCTCCCTTCCCCGATTAAATATATAAACGTCTTTGGGTTTTTCAGTTCAACATTAAGACCTTTTTCACATGTTTTAGCCACATTTCTTTTAAATGAGCCACATAAAGTGTTTGTCTAGCCGGTTCTACAAATAAATTCAAATGTCTCTTAATATGGCAAACAATTTTTCAAATAAGTTCTTCGGTTAGCCACAGCAGATGCTAAAATTTCAAAACCAAAAATATGTTACATGTAAAAAGATGTAATTGGCAGTTATACTGACTGTGATATACTCTGTTTGCTTGTGGGACAAAAGTGGTAGCAGAGACAATATAATAATAGTATAATATTTTATTGCATTAATATTTTTCGAAAAGAATTTTTTTGACTATTTATAAATTCTTGATAAATATATAAAGTATTTTTCTGGCTTTTTACATTTGCCAAAATTTAAAAAAAAATTTAATTTTACTTTAAAATTCTCTTTATCATTTTTGTGAATTGACAATTTTATTAATGATAATTTAATTACATTTTAAATTAATTTTAGGTAAAGTAAATAAACAGTTTTTTCGTCTTTTCACTATTACCAACATTATTCGGAATTCAATATTATTTTTGGGACTCTATTTATAAATTTCTGAGAGAAAAAATGTTGGTAAATGTGAAAAGCCAGAAAAATTCTTCATATATTTATTAAAAATTTAGAAATAGTCAAATAAACTCTATACGAAAAATGTTAATGTAATAATATATTATATTAAAAATTGTTTTGGATTTTCACTTTCACCAAAATTTTGCGATCAAAAATTGAAAATAAAAGCATTTAAAGGTAAATTAATAATTAATAAATAGAAGCCTCAAAGATAGTTCAAGTGCACGGAAGTAGGCGGCTATTTGGCAAATTTTTAAGGAAATCAACAGCAGTTCTCATATATATATACAGTAAAAACTCTCATTGTCGGATAAAGATCGGAATTGTTTGTCGGCTCAAGAGGAGTGTTTGTCTATTGATAAGGACTTTATTCAATTTTTTCACAATGGTTTAAAAGAAAAAATATTCCGAAAATGTCCATCTAAGAGGAATGATCGCCTAAAGGAGCGGACTTTATTTAATTTTGTTTAAAAATGTTCGTCTTAGTGGTGTCCATTAGGAGAGTTTTTACTGTATATATTTTTCTTGGATATTTTTTTATTTAATTTTATTTTTTGGAGGTCTTAGAGGTGTCCATTAGGAGAATTTTTATACATATATTTTTCTCGGATATTTTTTTTATTTTATTTTATTTTTTGGATATTTTTTTATTAATTTTTTTATTTTATATTTTTTATATTATTTGAAAGATTCTAGCTGAGCAGACTTTGCACAAATCCAATAAACTCCACTTAATATATTTTTTTATGTAAGAAACAGAGTATAACAATCTGTTACTCAAGTGGCAAACCTCAAGATTTATATGGGTGTTGGCTGTTGCCTGGATTGTCGCCTGATAAAAAGTCCACGTGACAAACATACGCCCAGTTCTATATTGTTGTAAAAGAGTTGTAAGCCCTTTATTTTTGCTGCATATCACACATATCGTAGGGTATAGACCCTTAAATGGATCAATATTTCATTTTGCCATGCTTTTGGCCAGTGTCGAGGTTCTCTATCGAGGACCCGTTAAAGTAGTTGAAATAAATCAGAGTGTGTGAATGAGACAGAGAGAGAGAGAGAGAGAGAGAGATAGAGAGCAAGCCCCAATAAAACTGTGCAACATATGTGTGTCTGTGTGCAACAGCAAACAAAATCTCTTACGTATGCATTATATTTTGTGTGCAATATTCAACTGCAAGGTCAGACGCAGATACCCAAGTCCTGTGCTCATCACGTTCCATCAACAAGGCATATCCTTCTCCCAAGTAGATATGCATGAGTGAAGGCGTATGCATATTACATATATTATACATATAGCATGTTCTACTATATATAACAGAGTATTCACTGCCTTGTCGTCCCCACTCTACGGCTGCATTGTTGCATTTGGCATAAATCTAGGCGAATATTATGCATACGCCATGTGGCGCCATGAAACAATCTGTCAGAAGCTACAAGTGCTGCATACTACCCCCCAAAAATGTGTACATAAATGATGATTATTTCATTTAAATGATATTTATGATGCACTTGTGTTGAGCATTAAATTATATCAAATGCATTTTGTAGTAAATACTGACTGTAATTGCAGCTCAAAGATTTCACAAAAGAAGATAAATTACATTTGATGCTTAATAAAGTGAAAAACTTAAATTGATTGCAAGCTGATTTTTTATAAGCCAAATCATTTGGCAAACAATAATGCTGAATAAGCAAAAAAGTTGTATAAAAAGATGGTTGACATTTATTTCAAAATATAAAATATACTATATATATTCGCAATTAACTATAATGAACCTTCGTGCTGTATTACAAAACTGTAATTATATAGAGCCGATAGATTACATTTAAGGCTATTAAAGTTAATAGTTTTTAAAGCCATTTTGTTACATCTAATCAAATACAAAACTTTAAATGAAATCAAGCCAAACCTAGACACGATAAGTTTCTGTCCCCAAAAGAGTTAAAGTATTAAAAAAGCGGATTAAATTGAATGTTAAACGTTTCTGCCCACTCTCAGATTTGCTGGCCCAAAACTAAATTGTTTTTATCGATTATATATAGTATTTGTAGCTGCTAAAAAGATATATAGCTCTAACAGCAAAACCCTTATTAGTCAGTCATTCACTCTCGTGTCCCCAAACACATTAAACAAAGTGCACTAGACCATTGCAGGCAATGGCAAAAAAAAAAATAAAATAAAGAGTGCGTGGGGTCTTTAAGCTCAAGTGCTTTGTTTACTGCTCGAGAGAAAATGGAATAAAATACAGTACAGAATTCTACAGAAACTGTAAAGAAGACACTGAGATGATGATGCACTGACAAAAATAAACAACAGACAAGCAACAGACAAGCAACAAACCAAATAGACAAAAGATGCGGCAGACGAAGAAGGCTCTTAAAAGATTATAAAGAATCAAATTGTTAGGGTATGAGAATAGACTTAATAGGAAATAAGGAGCAGGAGCAGAACTAGGAGCTGCTGAAGCGACAGCTGTGTTGTCCAAGACAGACAAAAATCCAAGACTTTTTGCTTGTTATTTTGCTATATATATTTTTTTTTCTAAACAATTCTTGATATGTTTAAGTGACGGCATATTCCACTTATATATTACGCTTATTTCTATTATATCTGTGTATCTTGATTTTCTGTACATTCAGCTTAATATTTTTTTGTTGTTGTTATACTATGTCACAAAATATATAAGTTGGAATTGGCATAACATGAGAGTGTTTGACTAGGAGATGCTCTGTATACTCTTGTTGTAAATCAATCAAAAATTAAATTACAGAGTGTGGAAGGAGTTGAATTTGTAGCTAGAATTTGCAAGTGAATGTCAATTGAATGTCGATAGATTTTATTTAATTTTTAGAATTTTATCTTTATTTATTTGAAATCCCTTCTTAAATCACACAAAATCAATAATTTTTGAAGTCATTTTTTTTAAGGAAAATTCATATCAATTTTACAATTTAAGAGAGAAAACAGTGATGCGTTGGTATATTAAAAAAAAAAATGTTGCATATTTCTTACGGAAAAAATAAAGCGTAAATATTTTATAAAGATACACCAATCTTCAGGATCATTATTTTTTCTAAATAAAGCAAACAATCCATTCAAATCGCCGCAATAGCTAAAGTTGCTAGCCAGATGGAACTTCTCATCTTCAAATATGACTGGAAAAGTGATGAACAAGGTGAATTTTTTCTTGGGTGTTTTTATTAATTGCTGAATAACTACCACATTTACCGACCAATTTGGACAAATGTATACTCAAAATAATTGTAAAAGAATTATCTATCATAATAAATCTTAAAAAGTATTTAAACGAATTTTTTAAATTTTTAAAAGACCAATTGAAATTCAGCAATTTTTCAAAAATGCAAAAAAAGTTCACATTTTTCAACTTTGAGCGTTTGTAATGGCTATAATTCTAATTCGATCCGCATAAGCGGCATACCGTTAGAAAGGGGATACAATTATCTATTGAATTGTGTAACATTATTTAAGATCAAATAAGATCTGATGTACATATGAACAAATAAGTCGAAAGACTGCCAAAAAACTAGCTATTTGCGGTTTTCTCGAAAACCATTCTTTGAAAAAAAAAATGGTTTGCATTTTTGGAATCAGCGCTCGAAAATACATCAAGAGAAGTCTATGAGAGCCCAGCTCCTTTTTGGCTGTAAACTAGTGTTATCAAAAATATTTTTTTAAAGGTAAAATAGACTTTTCGATTTTTGTGTGAAATTTTTTATTTTAGAAAAAAAACTGGACAGCTTAAAATATAAATTTATAGCCATAAATTTCCATTTTATTCATTTTTATTATTCTTGTCTTCAGGTTATAAACTTCCCGACCAAACTACAGCTATTCAACTCTACAACATGCTAGTCTCTTAAAAAAATTACAAATACACTTCCTTTTCTTGTTTATAGTTTTTATAATTCCATCTTTCTGCCAAGCAACACAACTTTATTTTATCCGCTTTGCACACAATTTATGACTACAGGGTATACATAAAAAAAAGATGAGATATTTATTAAGGCTTTCCCGTTATGTTATGCTCTAAGTATGTGATTTACTTGATAGCACACAGATAGAACAAACAGCGCAGACATAAACTGAAATTGTCGTATATATATATATATATATATATTGACAGCGTACTCAACACTTTGTTGAATTATGAGGTTTTTGCCTTAACACGTACTTTATAGATGTATTATGAGACTAAAGTTAAAGTATATTTGTGGGGTTGTCTTGTAGCTTGATTTACATATGCTTATCAACGATATTACTATATGAGAAAAAAAAGGGAAAAGGCAAAAAATTCATTCTCAAATGCAGGGCAAAGGCATTTGCAATTTCTCAACTGAGGAAAAATAAAAAAAAACCAGCCCGAAAATTGCATTTTATCAAGGAGACAAACATCAACTGCACATGCAAGGCAGACACAGGCAGTGACAAATAACAATCCTGAAGAAGTTGGAAAACTTTTGCCTCTGACAGGCAGGTTAGAACTTGGAACTGAGAGCTGTAATTGTATTTGTAGCTAGTATATTGTCTGGGGGCTGGAAAAACGTTGTTTTTTCGACTTGTTGAAATGCAAGTGTGCTGAGGGGAATACGCTTGGACTGTTTGGCATAAACAGGAAACACTAAGGACATGCTTATTACCTGATGTTGACATTTTCTCAACAGTTTGCTGTCAGTACAAAAAAAAAAGAAGGAAAACGTGACGTTTACCGGCTTGTAAATGATCTTGCAAGGATTGCCAACAGCTGTTCTACTTGTGTTACGGCTGCCATGTGACTCTCTCTCTCTGTGTTGCATTTATTAAAATATATGTAACTGGGGCACATAACATGAAGCAGTTAAGTAAGTGCTGTGTGTGGCTTGTTTTAAATATTTAAATTGCAGCAAATGGTAAAAGTTTGTATTAAATGCATTTGGTTGGTTTGGGTTTGGGTTGAGGCGTTGTTTAAGGTTCAAAATTCATTGAACTTTTGACTTTAAGGAACTAAATTTAACTGTGTTTGCTTTAAGTGCAAATAATGCTTATATAAACTGAGAAAAATAGTCATACTAATTATAACAAAATTGTGAGCAATTGTTGACAATTATTTATATTTTTATTAAACGCATTCATTCCATTATTTTGTCTCATTTAAAAATATTTTGTTAATTTTTTATTAGCATTTTGTAGCCATTTTATTTGTGTCTAATGTAAGAAAATTGCATTTATTTATTGAAATTATTATTGGCACATATTTTATTTAAATAGAAAAAGAAATATTAATTATTTTCTTCTAAAAAAAAATGATAGTTCGCACCTTATATACTAACTGATAAACTCCTTTGGGAATTAAAGGCGCATAAGCGTACAGAAATTAGCTCCTATAAGTATGCAACACTTTTAAAAATTTGCAGTGGGATATTTTTATTTTTTATTGTAGTAAAACTGGAACTTGGGTTCATATTCTTAGAGTATAAATCGCGATATAAAGTTCTATATTTTTTATTATATAAAAGCTGATTGATAATATTAATTTTTCCGAATTTTTTCCTTTACTCTAACTGCTTGTTATTTTAGCTGAAATTCGAAAATTAATTTGAGCGCCTAGAAAATGTTTGACGCCTTCAAAGAATTTTCCAACCTTTACAGCTTTTAAAAATGTTTTTTTTTAAAATTACATTTCAAGCCTATTTGTTTACTTTTGCTTAAACTCGTTACTCTAACCATTTTTAAGCGTCAATTTTGTTTGATATTGAAACCTTGTCGAATTTTAGATTAAATTATTGATTGAACTTAGCAAAAGCGATAGCTTGTGAACATTTTACCTGCTCTACCCGCAGCCTATTCTGACCATTTACTTTGTGTTTAAGCCACAATTTGATGGCTGCTGCTCGGTTACTTCCTAGAATGCCAGAGCCCGCATATCATGTGTATCCACATCAATGCCAATTTAAGTCATTTATTCAGCAGCATGTCAGTTGAGCCCGTAGCAATGTCATCGAGCTGTTAGGACTTTTTTAAATAGCATTGAGATACGATCTACAAGGCCAAAAGACCATTAGGCCACATGCAACGCATCTCTCTGGGGGGTCGTGGCATGAAAATCTTTGCCATATTCGTTGATTGCACTTGCGGCTTCAACAGCTGGTGCCGCAAAAAATTTATAAAAATTTATAAAAAATAAAAAAAAAAAACTTTGCAAACTTCTTAACAAACTACTGAAGAAGCCAAAAATTGGCTTTTGGAATGTGAAAAATGCGCATTGGCTGTAAGTAGCGTAAGTATATAGGTATATATATATAGTATATAAAAGCCCAGTCCACAGTCAACCTGCCACAGCAAACTCCTACGTTTTATGTCAATGACCAAATTGTTAATGTGCCACATGGGGCAGCGTTCAACGCAGTCAACAGTGGCACTTACTTAACGCTTGAGCTCTTCTACCAGTGTGTATTGTGTGTGCTGGCTGTTGAAGCTGCTACAGGTCCTAAATATGTAGAGAAATATTCAGTTCAGTTCGGTTCAATTTTGTGTTCTTGTTTTCAATTGGTTTGGCAACTGTTTTAGCCTTTTCTTCAAATATATTAAATACTAGTTTAGCATTTTTGTAGTTATAGTTCTATACAGGAACTTTTCTTTTCTTTCTCTTAAAACTTGTCTTAAATTCCGAAAAGCATTTGAAAAGTCTTTTAAAAGTCTTCTATTGAAACCACTTCAAATTAAAAAGATTAATATGACTTCAAAAGGTATACAAAATTTATTTTTCATTTCATTAAAGGGAAAGCAAAATCTGGTTTTATTTTAAATAATTATAATCGTGATTTTAATTTATTTTCTATATAGCAGAGTTAAGTTGGTTTATTTAGAATAAAGATTTTAGGGTAATTAACTTTCGACTTGCAAAAATTTAACCATACCCTGTAGACATTAAAAATTATGAAAAGGGTGTAATAAAACTGTGCAAAATGATGTAAAAAGGCAGAAAAAGGCGTCTCTAAGCCTATAATAAATAAAATATATATATATATTTTTTTTTATGAAATTGAATGTAAAAAAATTATATATATGTTGCCTTTAATTTCCTACCTCGAAAATTGAAGTGCAAAGACAATTTTAAATATTTTTTGGCAAAGCATTTCAGTATAAATTCTATAGTTACTGACTTCTTGAAATGTATATTTATACATATTAATTTTCAA
Organism: Hirtodrosophila alboralis; assembly: GCA_035043045.1. NCBI lineage: Eukaryota > Metazoa > Arthropoda > Insecta > Diptera > Drosophilidae > Hirtodrosophila > Hirtodrosophila alboralis. The sequence continues at coordinate 285,846 of JAWNNH010000240.1, forward strand.
ATGAATGGCAGGGTATACCGTACTTGGGTATAATCGAGTCTTTATTTTTCTTTTAGCTGTTATTTTATGTTGCTTAGTTTACAAAGAAGACTGACTGCTGCTGTCTAAAGGAATGTATTGCCAGCTAGAGTATAGAAAACACTTTGCCTGTCCAGTTTACCTTGGTCTCACGTTTGTTTCGGGGCTATTTCTCACTTTTTTTCTCGTTTTTTTCTCCCAGTTTATTATGCATGTCTCAAGTGCACTCAAGTGCTGTTGGCTACTTGTGAGAGAATGACACCTACACACACCAAACACACACTCGCACACACCTGACACACATAGAGAACAAGTTTTCTTTTTCTTCAGAAAATTTGCCAGCATGCAATGCTATTTATAGTATATATTCTACTTTCCTTCAATTTTTTTATTTCATTTTTTTTCGTAGTATTTTAGCATAACTAGTACTTAGTTTTTGCAATTTTCTCAAGTCTCTGCTCAGCTTGTTGACCTCAATTTACAGTTTCCGCATACTTATGAAGGACTTTGTGAAACATTTGTGGTGCTTTAATTTAATTAAAACTGCAGCAAACATAAAACTTGTTGACTTATCCAATCTTCAGGTGATAAAGAAAAAAAAACTGAACTCAACTGAAAATTAAAGCTGTTCGTTCTACAAAAAAAGGACGAAGGACTTGATAGGCAAAAGTAGAGAAAATTCGTTGACAGCAGCAGTAGTTAAAGCGTTGGTCAGTTAGCCACTTGAATTGGCGCTCTGCCTTACTGCCTTTGTAAGCCTGTTAGCCGTGTTACTTGCCAGCCAATTCCAATGTTCCTTTGTTATCCTGGCCCTGAGAAAAAAGAGAGAAAATGGGGGAAAAAAAAAAAATAAAAGTGCGAGTGCGAGCCAAGTGCTTGGCGTTGAAAATTCGTGAACTTTTTTGCTTTTGTAGTCAATTTGCCGTATGAATATGCAATTTGGCTCAATGTACTCAAACGTTGGCTTTGAGTTGAGACGCTGGAAATGCTTCAGATTTGCATGGCATAGAACTAAGGACACAAGCTTTAAAAGGATGTTTTTTGTTGTTGCAAAGTGCTGACAGGTAAACATCAAAGCTGTTGCTTATAAACGAATCAATCGAATGTATTAGGGCGACAGGAAGCTGCATAAATAATTGTTTTGCATATATTAGATTAAATTGACATCAAAAGTATCTTGCTTAAGTTACAAGTCAGCTCATAAGGCACTTAAAACAATATATATATATATCTCCACTTTAATGACACTGAATTTAATTGCTGCTTAAGTTGTGTGCCTGAGATAATGCCGCGTATACGCAATAAAACTTTCTTGAAACGTAGTAGAAATTTGCTGAAGCTGCTGCTGCCTTTTTTTCGGGTGTCTGTTAACAGACACAAGACCCTCTCACGTATTTGTATTTTATGTATGTACTTATACATAAAAAAAAAAATAAGAAAAAAAAGAAAATAAAAAGAAAAGAAACCGCAAAGCCAAGTGAAACTAACGAAATGAAATTTATGTGGCGCCTCATGTGGCAGTTACACACTGACACACACACACACACACACATACATACCTATCAAACAGGCTGACATGATGACAACCAACAGCAAAAAAAAAAAACGTGAAACTGAAAATGCAAACAAATTTTTTTTATTTTTTATTTTTTTGCTCAACAATGGCAGCAGGCGAAATATATTTAAAAAACATTTTACGTGGAAAAAATTTCTGTGGCACATACAAAAAAAAAAGAAGGAAAAATACCAGTAAGAACAGTTCTTTTGATTGTCAAAGTTACATATAGTAAATACCCTTGAGTGAGAAAAAGTTTTGTATTCAAATAAACTTTGACAAGACAGCTAAAAGATATAGTATTACAATTTATATAAAAAATTAGCCAGAGTTAGTTTTGAAGCCAAAAAAAGTGCTTGAAGTAATAAATAATTTTTTTTTTATCGATTTTTTCAATGGGAAAAATAATATTAAGTTGTTTGACTTGATAAATACATTTTAATAAGACTGCTAAAAGATATAAAACTAAAATTTGGCTAAAAAATTAGCTAGATTTAGTTGGGAAGTCAAAAAAATGATTGAAGTAATAAAAAAATTTAATTGTGAAGCCAAAAAATTGCTTGAAACTATAAAAAACTTTTTTCCATCGATTTTTTGTATGGAAAAAATATAATTTATTAGTCTGAGTTGAAAATACAGAATAAACCAAATTTAAAATTTGATGATATTAATTAGGTTATTTTAAAAAACAAATAACTTTGAATTTTGCATTGATTTTTCCCATAAAAATTCGATCCGTCTCGTTCCAACAAATACCCTGCAATTTCTGCCGCAATTTTTTTTAACTGTAACTCACAAAATTTATATAATTTATAAGCTTTGACACGCCTTCATCAAGGTGTTACACATTTACTGCCAAAAATTACAATACTCTCATTCCAGGGTATTCGAAATAAATGAACACAAATTCGACGCAAGGTCGTGTGGCAGCGTAAATTGTACGCCGCAAATATAAATGGCGTAAAAAAAAAAATTTTTTTTTTTTTGTGTAATTTTGTAATGAATAATATTTATACACACAAGGCGTGTGTGTGTGTGTGTCCTGGGAGCAGCCTTCAAGCACAAAATCACCATTAGCATGCACACACACCCGCACACCTCCCCACACACACACACACACCTGTAGATTAGTATGTATAGCATATATTAGAATTTACCCCTCACGCCTGTCCTGTGGTTCAAGTTTAATTGCGCGTGTTATGACTTCAAAATTCCTTGGCTCAGGTCACAACGGCAAAAGGTAATGAATCGACAAGGTGATATATATATATATATGTATATAAAAAATTATGTTTGTAGTCCTAGAAATGAAAAGAAATGCGACTTGGGGGTAATCTCAATAGCTACCCAACTGGGAGCGACTGGGCATTTAATTCTACTTTGAAACTTTTGCGGAATTTTGTTCTATTTGTGCATTTTGAATTTAAAAACATTTGCTTCGATTCCGAATGCCGTTGAACCAGCTTTCATATTTAATTATGAAATTTTGGGCGTTGAAATTGTTGTCAGTCTACTTGGGAAATTGTTGGAAATAACTTTTCTATTTTTTTTTTTTGTTGTTGAAATAAATGCATATTTTATGTACACGTGCATATTAAATATAGAAATATGTGCAAGAAATGAATTTTGTAATAAAAAAGGAGAAAGTTAGCATTGGGTAGCGAGAATATAAATACCCTGGCAGAGAAGCTCAGAATGTAGCTAATTTCTATAAATAAAATTAATAAATAAAAAAAATAAATAAATAAACAAATGAAATAAATAAATAAAAAAAATTGTATCAACTTGTGTAGAGCAAAATAAAAATTAAAATATATATGATGCTTGATTCAATTAAATTATTTAATTATAATAAACGTTATAATTAATATATTATAATTAAAAATGAAAAATATACACAATTATTTTGGGAGATCAATTAAATGTTCAACTGATCCCTAAAATAGCGTCTGTAGAAAAAATAAATAAATATATATTGAATGAACCTTTTAATGCATTACACAAACTGTAACCAGTTTATACTACCCTTTATCGCTCTCTCTCACTTTCGCAGGGTATTTAAAGGTTCACTTTATGAATATTCTTTGACTAAGAAATGTAAATCATAATTTGGGCCAACTTCTAGCATACTTTATGGCACTTAAAAATATTGCAAATTAAGCTCAAAACACATAAAAAGTTGCAAAGACAATGTTAAAAATGTGATGTTAAAGTTAAATACATTTTGAATAATTAATTTACATAAATTTAAAATTTTCCTACGAGTATTTTAAAATCAAGTAAATAAGCCAGTTGGCTTGATATTTTAGTCAATTCATTAAATTGTATTATTGCAGTGCAGAAAAAATCGCAGCAACTACTAAAAAATTGATGGCATTTTACTTGAATTTCTTTTCAGTTTTGGTTTATTTGTTTCCTTTTTTCTTTTTCCTCTTTTCTGAATACACAGTCTGGAAAATTTCGCTAACGCCAATTTTCCTGCTTCTTTTTTTTTTTTGGCCACAACTTGACGTTGTTGTAGCTAAATTGCAAATGGTCCGGCCAAAATTGATGATGCTTTAATAGAAAGAAAATGCGCTGAATAAAAATCCGCTAGCCTCTCCCCAACCAAAAAAGAAAATAAAATGAAAAGTCTGGCAAGTAGCGACAGGTACTGTGATGATAAATTGAAAAATAATACTTATTGAGGAGAGACTTTGAGACTAAGTCGCAGCAATTGATATACTATATAGCTTTTACCTGGCTGACTTGGACTTATACTTGAACTTGTATCTCTTGACAGGTTTTTTCTTTTTTTTCTATATTTTTTTTAATATTTTTGTTATTTAGTTACGCTACAAATTTTGTTGGCTTGTTGAGCTGCTGCTATATTGGCGGATATTTTTTTTGTTTTTGTTTGGGGCGAGGCTTCTGCTTAATAGATGGGTAGCATGTGTTGCATGCCACTCTGGTCAAGAGCTTCTGCTTCTTGTTGTTATGCAGCAGATGTTGAAAATATGGATAGATGGATAAAACACACAGTGTGCTTCGACTTAAAGATATTCGGAATTCAGCTCTAAATTGACGGGAAACGTTGCAAGCAGTGTAGATAAGCAGTTCAATTCAGAGTCTTTAAAGATATCCTAAACTTAGCTCAGAACGGCGCCAGCACTGTAGTAAAGCAGTTCAGAGGCTGGTCAATTAAGCAGTGCACTTCAGATTGCGTCTATGAATAACTGCTTTGATCTATGATAAATTTCTTGAAATATTTATTAATTTATTATGCGATCATTATAAAAGCCAAAATACTAATTTAGTAAGTACCCAAAATTAATTCTGTATAAACAAAAAACAGCTTATAAAACTTATTCCTAAAGAAGCTAACATACCAAATTTTTATTTAATTATTTTATATTTTTATTATGAAATTTTATTATTTACAAAAATTTTTTTTTTATTTTATAAAATCTTTTTATATTTTTTTAATTTTATTTAATTTTAATTTAATTTTTTTTTAATTTTTTTTAATATTTTTTTTAAAATTTTTTTTAATTTAAAAAATTTTTTTTTTTTTTAATATGTTTTTTATTTAAAAAAATTTTTTTTTAATTTTTTAAAATTTTTTTATTGAAATTTTCAAATAAAATTAGCGATATGTTTTCGCTTTATTTCGCTTACGCACTTCCGCTGAACGTTGAGATTCGCCGAGGAAGGCGCAAAACAAGAAATTATATCAGGAAAATTTTTATATTAAAATTTGGAAATTCACAGGAAATTATTTGAATATAGAAATTAAAACAGAAGACAATTTCCTGCATTAATTTAATAAATTGCGTTAATGTGTTGATTTCCCCTAAAGTGTGTACACAAAATTTATAATTGCCTTTTAGTCATTTATAATGGCCATAAATTCCTGGAAATCATTTACAACCAATTCAAGTAATCCAATTCAATGTACAAGCTAATCATTAAATGGATTTAGCTCTTTAATGTTGCTTTCAATTATGCTTAATTAGCTCAGTTGCAATAAGTCAATAAATGTATTTATATATGTTTTTAATTGTGGCGCATAAAATTAAAAAAAACAATTTGGTTTATTTCAATTAAGCAGCTAATTGTTGCTGATTTTTTAATTGCAACAAATTTTTGCAAAAGCTAATATTTTTATTGCCTAACGAATCAATAAATGCAATAGAATATTTAGTATTAATTAAAATTTACATTGTAACATGCTTTTTATGCGCATATTCAATTTTGTGTAATAAATGATTCATTAATTTAGCTAAATAGACGCTAAATAATAAAGCTGACATATATTTTTTGCAGACACAGCTTTTATTATTTCCCAGTTCATAATAACAGGGTGCAAAAAGTTGTATTTATTATTACGCTTAGCTGCCTGTCAATAATTTATTGATATTTTATAGACTCAGCAGATTGGAGACGATTCCAAAGCAGTTAATCAACTGCCGATTGCCGATTGGCAATGGCAAACAAAATAGAATAAAGAGACATTATAATACACATCATAAATATGCAATAAATAATAAACAATACAGACAATAAGCTGCCAGATAAGATTTCCACATAATATTGTGGTCAGAGGTAGCATAAATCAGTAGAAAAAAAAATACAATAATATAATAAAACCAATAATGCAAATGAATTGAGTTGTGGTCCACTTGTTAACACATAGTTTTGTTTTGGGTTTTTCATCATAATTAAAAAGCAATTAAAAGGATTTATAATTATGTAGAGAGTGTTGTAGTTTTCTCATGAATTATGGAACAAATAAATGGAAAATTATTCCAATTTTAATATTCTAGTTGAGTATTAATATTTGAGAGAATCTAGCCATGTTTCTGATTTTTCTAAATATTTTTTTTAATAGATTTAAATTACTCTTTTAATCATATCCATATAAAAATTTATTTGTCGTCTAAAATCCACTTTAATTTGATTTATTTTCCTGCAACAAAAGTTCATTTATACGCTTTTCAAATTAATTTTACATTAATTGCAGCATGTAATTAACTAAAAAGCCGCATTAACTCATTAAGTGCAGCTTTGAAATATGTTTTTATAATACGAAAAAAACAAATATATATAAATTGCTTTGTTGTGGTTGCTTTTGTGTTGTTTGTATTTTTTTTAATTAAACATGAAAGTTTGTAATAAATATTGAAACAAAAGGCTTTTAAAATTATTGTTGTTGCATTTATTTTTGCAATCCATTTTGCAAAATGAAACTCGAATGAATTTTAGCGTACAATGCAATGACAATTGCCGTGACCTAAGCGACATTAAAAAAACAAAGAAAATAGCGTTAGATACACTGCGAGAAAATGTCGAATGAAATTTAAGAACAATCAATCTTCTTTCATTAAATAATTTAATATTAATTGGGCGTATTTTGTTCTCAAATAAATAAAAAATTGTAATACAATATACACTTGTAAATAATAAATAAATAGCGAAATTTTCAACAAGAATAAATTGAAAAAAATATGGAAAGTTTTTCCTACTTATAGGCTCTGTTTGTTGCATACCCGGATACTTCCTGTAATTCCCAAACGGCTTTGGCAGGCACTATATAAGGCGTAGAGGTTTCTACATGCTAATTTAATATTTAAAAATTTTTTTGTAAGAACCACTTTGTGTTCTAAAATCAAGATAATAAAATACTAATTATTCTTGATTTAAAATATTCCCACATTAAGCCACAAAATTTTAATAAAGAAATAAATTAGTTTTGTTTAACTTGGTCAAAAAATTCTTGAATTAAGCTCAAATCATTCAAAATTTTATATTAAATATTTTAAAACAAAAATCAATATAATAAATAATTTTCAATAAATGCACATTATTTTTTTGACTGTATATCCTGCCGTGTCCTGTTCACAGGCCTTTTGTTTGTTTTGTTTTTTTTTGTTTTTTTTTTTTTTTGGCAATGAATTGCACAGCTTGTACCTTATGCTGAGGTCGCTTTATGGCCAAAAAGTCGCTAACTCTGTCGCTGTGTTTATTTGCATGTTGGTTTGAAAAACCCCCTCCTATCTCGTCCTGCGTCCTGCCATCTTCCTGTTTGTTGATGTTGCCTTTGCTGGCGTATTTTCTGAATGCTTAATTATAAAATGCTGTCATGTGTGTGTGTACGGGTGTGTGTTTGCGGATGTGTGTGTGCTGCGGATGTGTCTGTGTTGTTCGCACCGCTTCACCTCAACAAATATTTAACTGCAAACTCATCATGGCAAACCATGCGAACACAAACAAAAATTGTGACAGCAGCCTTAAATCCGTTAAGTGGCTTATCAAATGCGACAAATGTATTTTTTTTAAAGTCATATCATCAACGCCAACATATTGCCACACATTATAATTAATCATATAAAGCAGAATATTTAAATTTGGGGATTTGAAAATAGTACTCTTAAAGATGAGAAATATATTTAAATATATTTTTGGCAAAACGGAAAATTAGTCTGATAAATTAAATAAATATTTTTAAACGATAGCAAGCACTGCAAAAACTATCGATTATTGCTCTTTTCGAGAGTTCGATTTGTTAGTCTTTATTTCTATTCAAATCACTTTAGATTTCTCAATCTCCAATAAATATTTTTGTAGTTTAAAATTTCAATTTTAATAATATTTTAGGTCTTACCTTATTTAAGATTATGAAGGTATTTATTTGGCAACTAAATATAGTGCACTCTGGAAAAAAAGAACAAGAGAAATTTTTAGTAAAATGTTTGCAATAAGAATAATTGGTAAACAGAAATTAAAAAAAATATTTCTTTATTTAAGCATTTAAAATGAAAATTGGCAAATATTCTAAGCTATTATTTTGTAATTAAAAATTTTTACAAATACTACCACAAGTTCCTTAATAATAAATAAGCAAACTACCTTTAAGTTACTTCCTGATAACCACACTCTAAGCATTTGTAAATATGTTGTAAATAAATAATAACTAAGCTGGCCAAAGAATAAGAAAGCAAAGACACTTAACGCACAGCCCTTTATGACATTTAATATATAAAAATGTCCAAGTACAAAAGGTAAAGGGTAGCAGCTACTACTGCAGAATATTTATTATATTATCATATTTTTTGCACAATTTTATTATTATACTATTACTGGCCTTTAATACCCTTGACTGTGATTTGAGCATACCCTAAAGATGGCACGTGGGCTCGTGCAGACTCTAAGCCCTTCGGGTTGTGTGTATCTTAAAGATACTTTTAAAGTACGCAGAGCAGCTGAAGGGCGTCTAACGAGCGTGCTGTGTGTTTGTTGTTATTAAACACACAAAACAGACTATTTTTTTTTAGGAGATTTCTTTTTTTTTTACAGGAGATTGAAACCCTTAAGGCATTGCTGCAGACATTTTTCAGTCGAGCAGAGAACATTCTAGCATAAGTATAATAATATTATGGTCAAATTATGACCAAGGCAGTCAAGTACACATTAAATATATGTATGTATATGTTTATATATATATCGTATAATCTAACAACTGGCACGTGTTCCTTTAGGTGTATCCGTATTACAGTTCAGCACGCACACACACACACACGCGTGGGTGTACACCTGACTAAATATCTGAGCTTACAATATTCAATTTAATTTCACTCACATTTTGAAATTCTCTTTTTTTTTTTTGGGTTCTACTTAGATATTTATAATTTCCGCCGCTGACCATTGAATGTACAAAAAGTTTCCTTTAAAAATAAAAAGGAAAATCAGAAAGAAGCTGCAATAAAAATCATCAAAGAGCATAAAAAAAAACAAGTCAAAGGTAAATCAGCATCAATAATTGAACAGGTGTATGGTCGCATGTTGCGTATAAGCAATTTATGAAAATAATATCATTGTAGTTAAACCAAACTACTAAATATAACAGCAGCTGCTACAAATTCAACTAACAAAAATGAAAATAAAATATTTTTAAAAATTTATAAAATAGAAATAAACCAGAAAATGTTTGCATTTGCCAAGCTTTGTTTGTCAACAATGTTCCCATAAAATTGTTGTCAATTGCAGTCTTTGGCAAACAACAGTTTTAATACCCTGTACATGAAAATTTAGAGCAGCAAAGTTTTATAATTAATTTGAAGTTAAATAAAAAATAAATTAGGGACTGGTTATAAGAGTTATGGCATTTAATTTTAACTAAAAAAATCAATATGAAAATTACGCGCTACATTAACTTAAATAAATAAACCAAAAACCCTATTATTTTGGTCTTCACTATTATAAATTACACTCGTTTACTGTTCTGTCCTTATTTTTACCATTTAAATAACGTTTTAATATTTATTTTAATTTTTTTTTTTAATTTAATTTTATTTTAAAACGTTCAAATAAGAATTAAATATAAAAAATAAAATTATGCTGTTTTCAATTAAGATTTAATGCAAGCACGCAGCTTACAAAATTGAACAATTAATTGCCAAGTTTTTCTTCGAAAAGAGTTTAATTGCATTTTGAATATTTATTTACCAAAAAATTGGTTTTAATACATTTAATAGAATTTTATTTTAAAAGTCACAAATTAGAGATAATCTAAATTGTATTTTAAAAAGCACACCTAAGAAAAATATATAGAAAATAAATTTATGCAGGATTAACTTAGAATTCAATGCAAGCATGCAGTTTAAAAATTTGTACAACTATTTAAAAGGTTTTTTTTTGCAATACCATAAAAATTTAATTGCATTTAAAATATTAATAATTTATATATTTCCAAAACTGGCCAAACACTTACTCAACTGCTTATTAAAGTGTGAACAAAAAGGCGTTAATATTATTGAAAAAAAATCAATAAATCGATTGACTTAAATCGACAAAAATTGGACAATCGAGAAAGCATAAATGCTTTTGCAGTTTTCAATTTACTTTTAGTCTTTTCAATAGTAGGGTATCTGCTTGTCGAATATCCCAGACTGTCTGCTATTTTGATTTTCTTTAGAAATTCCATTTAAAATAAGCATACAATTGCTTTGGCTTTTGCGTGTAGTTTTGCCTAATTGCATTGCCTCGTATCGTAGTCGCTTCAGTTGGCATTGTTTGCAATTCGATGTTGGAATTTTTTTTTTATTTTTTTTGCCACATTTTCACTTAGCTTTTGTTGTTAGATTGCAGCTGCTGTTTCTCTATTTTATTTTTTTTTAGTTTTTGGCAATTCGACGAGTTTTAACCACAATTTTCGTTGGTTTTATTTAACGGCTGATGGAATTTACTTTTCGACTGTGCGTTGAATACAAAATTTAATACTCTGTTAACACTTGAAATATATATATGCACATGCCCTTGATACTTTGATGCCTTTGTTGTGTTTTTACAAGGTTTCGGCCCGATTTGAAGGGTATTCAATTAATTAAACTAAACTGGGCTTCTTGATGGACAGCTGCCAAAGTTGAAGTTGAATCATTTTGTGAGTTTTGCAAATAGTTTTGCCAATTAGAGAATTAGTTTGACTAACTAAATGCCACAGTTCTATTTCTTGTTGGTCTTATCTAAATTCATGGCATGTAAAACCGAATACCATTTATATATATATCTATATACGTCTAATTTAAAGCACAGCATGTGGCAAGGCTACACTTAATTGAATTCTGTGTGGGTTTTCTCTCTTTGGAGAAGTTTGTTCGCGGGAAAAAGTAATAAACAAATAGCTTAAATTACTGAGAAAACCGACGACCAAAAAGTCCATCAGTCAGCGCAGCAACAGGACTCGTTGGAAGCAGCAGCTGCCAAATAAAATGTATACGCACCGTATGCCGCACATTAACGCAGCTGTGGCACATTAGCATCTTTTTTTTTTTTCTACTTTTTGCGGTGGGCGGACTGTCAAGTTCTTGCAACTGACCGGAAATCGCTCAAATTGAGGCAAGTCACGTACTGGCCGCCCCCCTTAAAGCCCCCTTTATTGTTACTTGTTGATGTTGACAGCACCTTGGGCTTGGGCCAGCTCACAAAGTGCGTGTTGTGAACCAAACGTCCACTTAAATGATCTAATGAAGCCGTTGAAGCCATTAGCAAGGCCACATTATTAATGCGACCCTGAATAATAACCATAATCAGAGACTTGGCTTTTGTCTATGGTACAATTTTAATTATGTATTGCCACAGCTGCTTTCAATTGTTTAATAATGTTACTTAATGTGCTCATTAGCTGCAGATGCTTCAACTGGATTATGTGTCTATTGAAGTGTCAATTTTGTGACTGCTTTCTCAAAGTGTTTAACCAAGTAACATAACTAAGTAACTAGGTCAAAGCAAAATGTAAGATCCGGTTCAACAGCAAACAACAAATAACAACAATTTCTATACAATAAATTGCCTTGACTTTGCACAAAACTTTTGGCAAGTCCAAAGTATAACAAACACACACACACAATTCACACACAGCTGAGTTAAACACCACAACAGATAAATACAAAATCTGTTAAGTTGAAGTAAATTTGTATAAAAAACAGGAAATTAACGGATATCTTAGGCAAGTCGAAGTTATATACTCTTGCAATGGTTTTTTAAGTAAATTTTGAATATTCGAGTGATTGTTCCTATGGCAGCTATATGATATAGTAGTCCGATTTTATTGAAACTTTATTAAATAGTACAGTATGTATTTCTATATCGTTAAGGTGAATTTGGTTCTGATATATTCAAAAACAAAAATGTTTTACATAGAAGAACTTATTTTTCACCCAATCGTTTCTATGGCAGCTATACTATATAGTGGTCCGATTTTGATAAAAATTGGTCAGATTATACAAATTGAAATTGTATATCTAAATATAGAGTTTTATTTTGATATCTTAAAAATCAAAAAAGTTTTTCATACAAGAACTTTTCGACCGATTATGTCTATATGATATAGTGGCGCGATTTAGATAAAACTTGGTCAGATTGGTCAGATTGGACAGATTTTAATACTATATCGATATGCCAAGTTTGATTTTGATAACTTGAAAAACAATTTTTTAGACCGATCATTCCTATGGCAGCTATACGATATAGTATTCCAATCTAATTTTGACATATAAACTAACTGATATATTAAAATGCATCTGTGCCAAGTTTCATCAAGTTAGCTCAAAGATAAAGCCAAAAAAAAGGCGTAGAAACAGACAGACTTTTTTTTTTATCGACTTTATTGACTCCGCTCATCGTCCCGATCAAGCATATGTATACTTTATAGACTCAAAGACGTCTCCTTCTATGCATTACAAATTTCTTAACTAAATTATAATACCCTTTGGCAAGAGTATACAAAAAATTGTAAAAATGTTTTCAACATTTGCAAGAGATTTGTCATTCAACTTAGCGACTTCTTTTTATCCAAAGCGTGCTCTAGGCAAAAAAAGTTTTAATTAAATAAATAAAATGCGACTGAAGTCAACATAAAAGCTACAGTTATAGTTAGTTACAGCTGCTCAGCTCAAAGTTCAGGACAGTTACCAAAAAATGTGGTTGACAAAACTGCAAAAGCTCCAAGTGGAACATTTTCATTTTCATTTTCATTTTCAACTTCCTTCCTTGCTTTTGACATTTTTAATGGCATTTTCTTCTTTTTGCAGCTTAAACTGAAACAATGGACAGCAAAATGCGTTTTGCCTTGATCAAGCTGTTGCAGTAAAGAGAGACAAATGATTTCTTAGTGCCTTAAATTTGTTGGCTTGTTATACCCTTTTTGCAAGAAAGGGTATTGTGATTTTTGAAAGAAATGTGTAATGCAAAAAAGAGAGACTTTTTTGATCCCAAAAATTAAATATATTCTTGATCAGGAGAATGAGCTAAGTTAATATAGCCATGTCCGTCTAACTGACTTAGATTTTTCTTTTTGTTGCGGGTAGTTTATTTATCAGAATCAGCTGGATCGAACTACTATATCTTATAAGTTTCATAAGAAAAATCGATTGAAAAATGTGCTTGTATGAGAAACATTTTTGATTTTGAAGATATCAAAGTCAAACTCACCAGTTCGATGTATTATTATGATCTAGACAATCTGTTAAAATTTTATCAAAATCGGAACACTATATCTAATAGCCCCAATAGAAACAATCCTGTATAAAATGTGTTTTAGTGAAATATTTTTTAATTTTTTGAAAATATCTAAACTAAACTTGTTAATTTTAAATATAATTAATCCATAAACACTCTACTTAAATTAAAAAAAAAATCGAATGAATTTATTGGTAAAATATCGAAATATATTTGCAAGTGTATATAGCTTTGTCCTTCTACTTAGCTTTTTTTTCTCCTGCGGATTTTCCTTTAGCTTGATGTCTATGTGCGCCTGGGGGCGTATGCGTTATATTGATAGCGCAGCATCCTTGGCAAAATTCAAGAAAGCGCTGCTAACTAAATTTTTTGGCCAATTACTTAAACTAATCTCTCTCTGCTTGCCATGAAAATTTATGGCATGTAATGTATACTTTTGGCTATAGTTGGCCAGTTTAAAAATAGACTAAAGATCAGGTTTACAGTTTTTGCCAAAAGGACATTAAAACTTGTCAAGGATTTTCGTTGTATAATAAATGAATGTTGGGTTACTTTAAAAAGTGTAGCATTGAATTATTAGGAATATTAAAATTAAAGATTTTATTAATTAATAAATAAAAAATTGACACAAAGTATTATTTTGTTTATTCTGTGGTTTTCTCTGATGGAAAATTGTGAGATAATTAAATTTGGTGTCTGATTAGCTTGAATTTTGGCATAAAATAAAATAAAATATTGGCGAAAATATTTAAAAGCATATTTAAAGCAGTTTTTTTTATATAAAATCATTCTAAGCTCATATGAAAAATCAAAATAAATCTATGTTTTTTAAAGACTAATTAAATAAATGTTCAATATAAAAAAAAAATTAATTTAATAAAAACAAAAATTGAATTTGTAGCTAAAATTGATAGCAAAATTAAAAAAAAATACTAAGAGCTAAAATAAATATATTTTTAATTGAGCTACATAGAAAAATAATAATTGCTATTTAACGCTTATTAAATTAGCGAATTTTAGCTAGAATATTTTTTTCATCTATAATCATAAAACAATCTAACAAAATTCAATTAATTTTTTGTATAAAAATAATTCAATTTTATTAAATTAATTGAAACGTTTATAGACAAAAAAAAATTGCTATAATGGTAGGCAAAATAAAAGTCCAATCGATTCTTTTGCTGCTCTATCTACTAAATCGCCACAATTTCGTTAATGCTACTTAAATTGTCTTTAAATTGTTTTGCCTTCCTTTTGGCCAGAGTCAAGTCTTTGCCTTGGCCAAAATAATTTGCTATCCCTGAACTTCAACTTGAGTTAAATACATGTTGAATTTCATTTTGCATTTGCATGTTACATGAAAATTTTTAGCAGACTTTAATTTGTTTAAGAAAAAACACGAAAAACGAAAAACGAAAAACTAGTCAACACGTAACACTTTTGGCCCTAACACACGAAAGGCTTGGCCTGGCCGTAAACACAATATATAGAAGGCTTGTTGTACAAACATATTGCGTTTATTTAATTTCAGCTAAAGGTGTACTACAATTTGGCAAATCGAAAAGGAAGAAGGGAATATAAAAAGGATATATTAATGAGCAGACAAAGTTCAACAAGCCGTGGCCTGTTGACAGCACAGCACAGCTGAAACACACACAACACAAAAGTTGCCAGAGAAACCGCAGACGTGAGAAGTGTGAAGGAAGGTTAAAGGGCACAGAAGGAGGTGAATGTGGAGCTTAGTTTCAGCTGGGCAGTCCGGCTGACCACGGGTGCAATCAGGCGACCAACCAAACCAATCGAACAGCCAACCAACATTGACAACATGGTCACGAACATTTCGCAGCCACATTATTGCGGCGCCAGCGTCGATGATTTTCACACAAAGTAAGTTTTCTAGAGAGGGAGAGTTGTGTGCCACATGCGGCACATGCATTTGCCTGCTTTGTCAGCATATTAATTACTTTTCTCCTTTTTTTGCGTTTTAAATATAATTTACATAATGATTTGCCTACCTACGTGTTAAGTGATGTGCACATAATGAAATCAACTGTTAAATTGCTATTTTGTAGTTAGTCCAACATGGCGTATGCTTAATTAGAAAATATTATAACTAAAATGCCTAATCGATTGGCTCACAAGTAGTTTAAGTTTAATTCGCTTAAAGGCTTTTAATTAGAACAAAATTAATTAACAAAACTTCCAATTATATTTATCATTATGAATTAAGTTGAGCACTTTGTGTTTACTTAAAGTTAACTTTTAATTAACATATGCAATTTTAGGAATTTTACTTTATGTGCTACAGATTTCCTTGAATTTTAATTAAATGTGGAAATTCGTTTGAATTAGAATTTAGTTTTGTAAGCGAATATATAAAAGTATTTCAGGTCGTAAAAATAAATTCTTGTATAATATAAATAGTTTAGAATAAGTAATAAGAATTATTATTTTGCTTTATACTTTTGATAAAACTTTGTCACAGTAAATTTAATTTAATGTAAACATGACTGTCGACAGGCGAAATTAATCACAAATTAAAGCAAAAAAAAGAAATCAATCAAAGGGAAATTTTTCAAAAATAATTTAAATATAATTCTATCTGTGTTTTAAGGGGAATAAGTTCCTAAAATTAAAGAAAAACAAAGAAATAAATTTAAAGAAATTTTTTAAGAATAATTAAGAGCCTTGAAAGCTAACAAAAAGGTAAAGAAAGAGAGGAGACTAGAGTGAGGTAGAGAGGTGGCGAGAGAGAGAGGTGGGCAGAGAGGTGGAGAGCGAGTTGGAGAGAGAGTGAGAGATAAAGAGAGAGGTGTTGAAAGAGAGTGGTGTACAAGAGAGAAGAGTATTGATACTCCTTGAGTATAAGAGGCTTGCGGCACACGCCCTTCTCGGCGATTCTCAAAAATTCAAGGGAGTACCCCCAAAATGTCTATTTACTATATATAAAAGTGTAAATTCAATTGTGCCCTATATTTTTAATTTTAAATAATAATAAATATAATTATTTTTCCTTTTTTTTAATAAATATATATTTAAATAAATTCCAATAATTATTCCTTTTTTTCCCCACAGCTACAAATATTTTCATGGCTACTTTTCGCTCATCGTGTGCATACTGGGCACACTGGCCAACACATTAAATATTATTGTGCTGACGCGACGTGAGATGCGTTCACCAACCAATGCAATACTCACAGGACTAGCAGTTGCCGATTTGGCAGTGATGTTGGAATATATACCCTATACAGTGCATGATTATATACTCAGTGCAAGTTTGCCGCGCGAGGAGCAACTGAGCTATGGCTGGGCATGTTTTGTCAAATTCCATTCGATCTTTGCCCAAGTGTTGCATACTATATCCATATGGCTGACAGTTACACTCGCTGTTTGGCGTTATATTGCCGTTAGTTATCCGCAACGTAATAGAATTTGGTGTGGCATGCGCACCACATTGATAACAATTGCCACAGCTTATGTGGTGTGTGTGCTTGTGGTGTCGCCTTGGCTTTATTTAGTCACGGCAATTGCTAAATTTCTAGAGACATTGGATGCCAATGGCAAGACGATTAAATCGATGCCCCTAAGTCAATATATATTGGATTATAATAATGAGGAGCATATAACGTTGCAAGTAATGTCGAGTACCACACCGGACATGGCCTGGACTCTCACTTCTTTGGATGGCAGTAATACCACATCGATCAGCATGTTCAGTCCATCAACAGTTGTGCCACCGTTGAGTACAACAATTCTTCCCGATCTGGGAAAGCGTAATGTGACCGTATATAAATTATATCACAGCGCTTTGGCCCTAAACGATCGTCCTTTGCGCAATGCCACATTTCTCATCTATAGTGTATTGATTAAATTAATACCCTGCCTTGCCTTGACGGTCCTATCGGTTAGATTGATTGGCGCTCTCTTGGAGGCAAAGAAAAGACGCAAGATATTGGCCTGTCATGCGGCAAGTGATATGCAGCCCATTGTCAATGGCAAAGTGGTAACTCCCACTCAACCCAAGAGTTGCAAATTGCTGGAGAAGGAGAAGCAAACGGATCGCACCACCAGAATGCTCTTGGCGGTGCTGCTGTTGTTTCTCATTACAGAATTTCCACAGGGTATTATGGGTTTACTGAATGCCCTACTGGGAGATGCCTTTCTGATGCAGTGCTATTTAAAGCTGAGTAAGTATTAAGTTGCGTTAATTATAATAAACAAAAGCTATTTCATGATTTATATAAAAAAAATAATTGATGTATAAAAGAAACCCAAATAAATCATTAATTTTAATTTATATATTAATACTCAGAAATAAAATTTTTTTTTGCAATTTATCTAAAAAAAAATTTCAAAATAATCACTACTTCTTATTTTTTAAAGGAAAATTATTGTAATTTATGTTGCCTGACATTAAAGCTTAGTTTTGACAGTCATAATGCGTTGCAAAAATAAATTTATTTAAAGATCATTAAAAAACTTGTAATTTTGACTCAATTAATAGCAAATCTGATAAATTTAAAAATCCTAAAATGTCACTATTTTTTTCTGGACTTTGGTCATTTCCATCAAAATTTTGAATTTCTCTTCAGCAGGTCAAAAACTTAAAAAATAACTTTTATTTTTTGGGAACGATCAAAAAAAAATTCGCGCTTAAATTATTTTTTTTGTGTCTCCAAAATTTAATTTAATTATTTATATTTTTATATATATTTATAATTTTTTTTATAAAAAGAAAAAATAAAATAAACAGTCCTACGAGATTGTTTGCTATTTGAAACCCCAAAATTAGTTGCTTTTTATTTATTTATCAAATTATTATTTTATGTCTTTATTTCTTTATTTATTTCTTTATTTATTTCTTTAATTATTTTTTAAATTATTTATTTATCTATTTATGTTTATTTATTGGTTTTGGGTTTTATCAATTTGATTATATATTTTTTCATATTAAAGTTTTAAAATTAGTTGCTTTTTATTTATTTATAAAATTATTTATTTATTTATTTTATTCATTTTCTTATTTATTTCTTTATTTATATTTTTTTTAAATATTTATTTATTTATTTATTTTTTTAATTATTTATTAATCTATTTATATTTATTTATTTTTTTGAGGTTTTGTCAATTAGATTATGCATTTTTTTTCATATTAAAATTTTTTAAAATTAGTTGCATTTTATTTATTTACAAAATTATATATTTTTATATCTATTTATTTATTTTTATATTTATTTAATTATTCATTTATTTATTTTTGTATTTATTTATGTATTTATTTATATATTGATTTATCGATCTGTTAAATTTATTTAAATATTTTATATTAGCATTCAATTTCTTTTTAAATTAAAAATTTAAGCAAATAAGTTTAAACTATACCCGATAAATAAAGTCTTTTTGCCTTTTCATCAACTATTTAAAATTTAAAAAAAAAATCAATGCAATTAATCATACTAAAACGCTCTGCCTACATTCGAACATTCGACAATTCACAACATTTGTCATGACAAATTGCCTTCAATTAGTATTGCATTGTTTTGCCATCAATCATACGCACCGTTAAACACCAAATGTCATTAAGCTAGCCCAGACATTAATATAGTATAATGCCTTGTTTACCGCAGTTCTTTGAATTATTGAAAATTATTTTCTATTTTTTCTATTGTCCTTTACACATTTGCCTTGAACTTTTGTTACGCGCTGAGTCATCAGCTTGTTCCGTTGTTCCGTTGTAACCTTATTGCATTTCAATGTCTCATTTTAGGTGACCTAATGGACATCTTGGCACTTATTAATTCGAGCATCAATTTTATACTCTACTGTTCGATGAGTCGACAATTTCGCAGCACGTTTACGCTGCTTTTCCGGCCCCGTTGCCTGGACAAATGGCTGCCCTTATCGCAGCATGATGGCCACGATGGCCGAGATGGCCGGGGCAATGGCGGCGGCTTCGATGCGTATGGCAGGCAGCGGCTGGTGCATACAGATGCCGTTAGCAAGAGTATGGCCATTGAGCTGGGTCTGACGACCCAAGTGACAAATGTGTAGCAGGAAAGCAGCAGGACAGCAACAGGAGGAGGGGGAGCAGTTACAGCTGCAGCAACGACTGAAACAGCGACTGATGTTGATGGATGTGGCAACGAAGTTGGCGCTACTAACGACATTTGCGTTGTGGAAATGCTGCAGTCCACAGACAAGCTGCAGCAGCAGCAGCAGCAGAGTGAACACAGACGCCGCGGGCAAATGAAACATCATGCAACAAAAGAGTGCAACCGACGGCGTTGCAACATTGGTGGCAAATGCATTTGGCCTGCCAGCGATTGGCTGCGTAAGTTACGAAACAACAACAAGCAACAACAATCGTTGCCAGAGTCCAAAGAACATGCAACATGCAACAACCGACGACGACGCAGCAGCAGCGTCCTGCTAATGGTGCTGCTCAGTGGCAATGAGCTGGAGGCCAAGGCAGTTGTTGTCAGTGAACAGCAGGCGATAATGACAACACCACAACAGCAACAGCAACAACAACAACAAAAGCGATTGAATCGTGCAACAGCAGCAGCAGCAACAGCGGCAACAACAACGACAGCAACAGATGATATGGACGATGCCATCGATGCGTTGTGGCTTTAAGCAAATAACAACAATGGGACACACTCTAAATATATATATAAATATATAATAGATAATATAATTATATAGGTATATACAGTAGAACTTCTCTAAAGTAAACCCATACCAAACGAATTTACTATAACTCAAACTCTGAGTTGAGACAAACTTGCATACAATTAAAATTCAAAAACTTTTTTTTATTCAGATTTTATAAATCAGCACATTTTCTTTTTTAATTAATTTAATTATTATTAAATTCACTTGAATTCTAACTAAAATATTGGCGTATGCCTTTACAAATAGAATTCTATAGTGCATATTTTAGTTAAATCCATAAATTGTCATTTTTAAAAATTAGATCACAAATATATTAATGACAAATTAGATTAAAGCTTTAAAGCAGGGATCGCAACACTTAAAATATTTAAATGTTAGCCAAAAAAATAAAATAATAATAAAATTGAAATGTAATTAATATCATTATTATTTTATTTTTTGCTTCACATTTAAATCAAAAAATGGAAATGAAAAGTTTTTCAGGTTTTTTATTTGATATTAATAAAAAATATTTTCAAATTTTTTTCAATCAACATTTTTGTTTAAGCAAAAAAAGTGACTAAAAAATTTATTTTATTAATTTTTATTATAAAAGCTGAAAGATTAGTTCAAATGATTTTTCGGTAAAAAAATTTAAATAAATTTTACAATATACATTTTTTTGATCGAAATATACAAGCTAAAATTTATTTTTATAATAAAATGCCATCTCTTATTTTAATAGAAATTTTCAGTTGTGTTTGAATATTTATTAAAACGTTAAAAATAGAAAATTTATTTTGAATAATTTTTTTTTTATTTATTTTTATTATTTATATTTAAAATCAAATTTATCAACTTTCAGAATAAGATTTGTTTGCCAACTTGTTATTTAAAAGCTGAATTTATAAGTTATTTTTATGTATACCTATTTAAAAGCTTCAACTTTAAATTGATTTACCAAAAAAAAAAAATAATAAAATTAATAAAAAAAAGATTAATTTTATTTTTTTTTTTTATCGAAAAATGCGATTTTTAATTTATTTTTATTTTATTTACAAAAAAAATTATAAAATGTATTATAATAGATTAAATTTATTATTTTTTTGATCAAAAATGTGACTCTTAATTTATTTTTATAATGAAAATTATCAAAAAAATATAAGAGTTTATCCTATGTCTAGGAAGTTACTTTCTGAATCTTCGATTCATTTATCTATATACATTTTTTTTGGCTTGATTTCTTTTTACTAATAACTTTTACTTGCGATCCCTGCTTTAAAATTAAATATTACACAAATTAAAATCTATTTGTTGAAATTAAAAATTATAAATATTATAAATATATATCAGTTGCTTATAATAATCTTATTAAATTTCAATATTATTTCGCCATTAAACGCAGCCTATTCTTGTGCCAGCTAATTGGTTCACATTAGAGAAGTTCAACTGTATATTTAATTAAAAATATTTTTAATTTAAACCAGCTAGCAGACCAATAACAAATTGTTGCACAACACTTTACCATTATTACATTTTTCTTTTTGGCCAGTGTTGCATGCAACGAAACGAGCCCCTCGCTTGTGTGCAACACTCTGCCAAAAATAAAATAAAAGTTATATTGGGCTAATTTGTGCAAAATAAAACAATTTGTGCTGCATAAGTTTCTCTAAGTGATACTTGACATAGTTTAATAGTTACTAAGTGATAAAAGTGCGTATTTAATACACACAAATAAAACAAAAAAAATGTTTAATTATAATTCTAGTTAGTTCATGACTAAGGATTAAATATTTTAATTATGTACATTTTAAAAAATATTAATTCTTAGTCATTAAAATAAGCTCAAAATGCTATCTTTTATATAAAAATACTTATGATTGGAATAAAGTTGTCTCGGCGTTATGATTTTATGCAAGAAATTGATTTAATTTTGTTATTTATTTAATTTAGAATATTAAGAGCAGGTGAGTGCAAAACTTATTTAATAGAAATTAAGTATGAATGGGAATATTTTGAATACCTTTAGCAAATCAATTACAAACAATATATTTGCAGCATGGATAAATAATTCTCCTACTCGATTTTTAATTCGAATTCTTCTAATAATTTTTTGAATTTAAATAATCTTCAAATTGTGTTTCATATATATGGGCTATAGTTGTTCAAACTTAGTAAAAATTCTATTTTAAGAAGTGGAAAATATTTAAAAGTAATTAAAAATAGTTTTTTTAGGCCAATTTTTATTGGAATGATCTTCCTAGATTTACAATTCCTATAACTAAGCCAAAACTCATTCAATTTTCATTCCAAATTTCCTTTTGGCATGGTTTAACTTCTATATTAAATTCTTATTCAAAAAGGGAATTTAATTTTTTTTTATTTTGTAATATTTTTTTTTTGATTTTAGATTTATTCAAAACTTTTAAAACTCATAACTAGTTAAAAACTCATTTAATTTTCATTTAAATTAATAATTTAAATCAAAAGATATATTTTTTTTCAACTATTTTTTTTTTTCGCACTTCAGACTTTTAAGTCCCATAACTTTGTCAATACTCAACCGAATTTCATTTGAAAAGTCGTTTAAATTATAGTTTGAGCTCTTAATCGATTCGACATTCAAATTTTATTATATTTTTTTTTTCAATATTTTTTTGATATTTTACGAACAAAATTTTAAATTCTTAAATTTTGTTTTAATCCATTTTTTTAGTACTTATAAAAGCTCTTTCCTGTTCAATTTTTAAGCCCAAAAATACTATAAATATTACACTTTTAAGGCTTCCAATTTCATGGAAAATATTAATTCAAAATTTGCAATTCCCACAACTTTCTTATAACTCAATCGATTTTTATTTATAGTGTACATTTATTTATTACTTGCTCTTCAGGTCAATTCGGTATATCATGAGAAAAATGAAAATAAAAAGTTTATACCCAAAAATAGATAAAGAAATTTAAACTTTCAGTAATTAACAGCATTTTTATCTGCTGTCAAAAGTGCTTAAAAGGCCTTAAATATATTTTTTTTGCCTTTCACTTGAATAAATATTTTAACCCGCACATTTTTTTTTCTTCATTACAACAAAATGTTTCATTGATTGCGAATATTTTGCGAACAAAGAAAAAAGAAATGCTGGTTGATGGTTGAACCAAAAAGTCAAGTTCGTTTACTTGCCTTTTCACTGGAATTTACATTTTGCAGGCATTTAATTGTCAAAAATAAAATAAGTCAGAAGATTACACAGAAAAGCGAAAAGAATGTTGATTAATTGTAGTTTTAATCAAAGTGGGACATTCAATTATTCAATTGCGTGCAAAGAGACAACGACACGCACAAAAAAACAAACAGAAAGATCCAACAAAATCCAATAAAAACTCTCCTTGATGACATAATTTCGAGCTGTTAATGGATATAATTTTCAGTTCGTGATTCTTGCTATTAGATATGATATATGACCTAAAATTATGATACAATATGATATATGACTTAACAAATAGAAATTTGATATTTTTGCAGTTCCTGGACAAGGCCAAAAAGCTGACTTTATAAATGGCAAAAATATTAAATCATTTGAATAACATTTATCACTCAGAATTTTACAGAAATTTGTGGGTAAAGATTTACTGAAGCTTGGTTTGAGGCTTAACGCCTGAGCTGTTAAATTTCCATTAATTTTCATTTATTTACCTTTTTGTATTGTGAATAATTTTGAATTAAAGTCTAGCTGAATGCCAATTAAATGCGAGCTGGCAACTGCAATTTATATTATTGTTTTTTAATATGAAACGCATTTAAATATTCTGATTGATTTATATTTAATTATAATTTATTTAAAAAATATATATTTATATGCCCTTTTAATTGGTAAATGTTAAATGCAAATTCTTTTAATCATTTGCAGCTACTGAATTATGCAAATAAGTATATAATTTATATAAAGAGGGACAAGAAGTAAAAAACGGCAGCTTAATTGAAATAAACAAAATGAAATTGTGATTTAATTTACATTTTTAATATAAGTTAAGAGGGTATTCAATTGTATATTCTGAGAAAAAAAGGCACAATTCTGCTTAAATTTGGCATTTTACAAAAATTCATAAATAAACGTCAATGGGCTTAAACTAATTATTCAAACATTAATTTGCAATTTATATAAATGAATTAAAAATAAGGAATAAAATAAAGTAATTATGATTTACGAAAGATTTTCCAAGTGATAAAAAAAAGGGAAAAAAATTATTCTGAAGTTTGAAAAGTCAACGATTTTTTTTTACTGACTTTACTAAAGAATATTTTGAGTTCTTCAGCCAATTTTTAGGAACTTATTTTTATAATTTTTTTAAAAAATAAACTTTCATGGGCTTAAGCTATTTGTTTTCGCATTAATTTGCATATTTCAATAATTTATATAAATTAATTAAAAATTATTAATAAAATGTTATTATGGCTTTCCAATTGATCGCAAAATAAAAAGAAATGGTCTTGAGAATTCAAAAATCAACGAATTTATTTTAGGAAAAATATTTGCAGAATTTCTTTATATTTTTATTTGGACTTAAATCCGTTGAACTTTCGACGTTTACATTTGATTTGACCTTTTTATGCCATTTATTTTCAAGGGTTTATGGTATATAAGAATTAAATATTTATTGGAATACAATATACAAAATAAACAACAACACAAAGCAGAGCCAGCCAAGCAGCATTAATATAAATTACAAAACACTTGAAAAAAATATTTTCACAACAATTTTTTTTGCCATCTCTTTCTCTATATATATTTATATATATTATATATTGATGCTCTTTTCTTTACGACAAATGCAGTTTAAATGCTATTGAGAATGCATGAATGACAAGATGATATAAACTCTCAATACATTACGATTGTTGAGCACATTTTTCGACATTTTTCGACATTTTTGTGTGGGTCAGAATGCAGGCCAAAATGCAACTAAACCCAATTTGCAGTGCTTTTCAAGGATTTTTCTACCATTTTCTCGCTCTCAAGTGTTCTTTCTATTCGCAGAGTGTCAATAAACTTGCACAACATAAATTCTGAAGGGAGAAGTAGAAATAAGGAAGCAAAAAAAAAATAGAAAAAATAGAAAAAATCGTTGCCAAGCGATATAAAAACGAAAAACTAATCAAAATCGTTCAAAACATGCATAGGATGGTGGCAGGCAACGGCAGCATTTTGTTGTTCATGCCAAAGTCGAGTCAAGGATCACACACAAGGACCACAAGGACTGCAATTACGCACACACACAAACACATACACATTTATATTTTTTTCTAGCTCACATTGTGTAGTTTATGGCCTGGTTGTGGCAACGTTTAAAAGACTTTCTACATTTTATACTTGGGTTCATTTTGTTCTGCACAACAACAACAATTGAATATAAAAATTTTGTAAAATTTAAAACTCAATTTTATGATTGCAACTGTGTAATTTTCTAGCACATTGCTTTGGGGATTTGCATAAATTAGAGACAACAAAATTTTTGGTGTCTAATTTAAATTCCAGCAAATTTTCGACTTTGAGCAACAAGTTAAATGTTCTAAGCGGCACTCTAGAGGAAATAATGCTATAAAATATGAAGTTAATTTTTTTTTTTTAAATTTTATAAATAAGGAAAAGAAGAAGAGCTACCGACTAGTCTCTATATTATTTTTAAAAAAATATTTTTAGTTTCAATGTCAATGTCAAAGTGGTTTTCAGTATGTCATATAGAAAATTTTGCTTCCAAAAAATTTTTTGTAGAGGAGACATACATCTACAGCAATATTATAAATAAAAAAAAAAAATTACTTTTTTTTATTTTTTTGTATTTTTTTTTTTTTTGTAATTTTATCTTTTAGTCTTACTGTTTGAACTGCAAATCTTATCTGTGTTGTTCAGATACTATTTAATATTGTATGGACTCAGACACTTAATAAAGGAAATGATTTAAAAGGCTTACTATTATTTTTTAACAACCTAAATTAAACTGAACAAACAATAATAACAAATAACAATTAAAAAAAAAACAAAATTAAGTCTGCTTAAAAAATATGAAGATAATGAATGCGTAAGATAGTAAATATGTGGTAACAAAAAACTGTAAAAAAAATTGTTTCAAAAGTTATTAATAAAAATTAAAAAAAAAAAAAATATAAATATATTTTATTGCCAGATTGCAGATTTCTCTATTGAGACATAAGTGTATATGAGCGAGAAAATTAAATTGCAGTTCTTTTTTTTTAATTATATAGATGTGCAATTCATCACCAGCTTTTCAAATAATTAAAAATAATTTTTTTTACAAAAATTGGCAGAGAAATGCCTTAGACCCAAGCGAAACCAGCAAGATATCGAGTAGAGCGGCTTAAACAAAAATTAAAAATAAATTTAATAAAATATTTGCACTAAAACAAAATATTATTTCCATATTAAATTTAATTTGTGGTTTATCTAGCTAAAAAAAAAAATTATCCCTACAAAAATAGCATTATTTTTGCAGAAGTTATTAATAAATCACCGCTAAATGAGCCGTTTCACCCACTGTGCATTTGTTATATACTCAATTTCCAATTTCCAATTGTTTTACAAATATTCTCTCAAATTTAAACACCCATAACACAATAACTTCTAATTTTCTATAAATTAAATTGTGCATCAAATTGAATTGCACTAAGTCCTTTAGCAAAGAAATTCGATTTAAATATTTCATAGCTTGTGCAATAAAGCAAAAAAAAAATTATGAACTCTTCGATGAAGCAAAAGCGCAAATTTCCTAGAATTTTGTAGATGCTCAACAAAAGCTGAATATTTGATTGCTTGACTTCTTAGAAATGTGCCATCATAACATTATGCCAATGCGATTAAATGTAGTAAAAAGTTAACTATAAAGTTGAAATAAAATAAAATAAATATTTTCCTAGAAACGGAATAGACAATTTTAAAATTAAAGTTGTGATTTCTGTGAAAAAAAATAAATAAGAAAAATACGAAAATATTTTTTATGTGTGCTTAAGTCTCTGAGAAATCATAGAATTAAATACTAAACGCTTAGAAAAATAAAAAGAAAAGTATAATATAAATTACTTTATAGTTCCATTCTTATAATTCAGTAAACTTTAGTTTTTTGTGCTTTAAAAAAAAAAACTAAAACCAAAACATTTTTAATCCCACTTTAATCTTTACAACAAATGCCATAAATCATCATAAAAATAAGCTAAGAATTAGTATCTTAATCTAGCTGACAAACTTGATAGAAAGAGAAACTAAACTCAATTGAACATTTTTTCAACTAAATGAATAATTTTCTCTTCAAGTTTAGAGAGACCAAAAAATTTTGGCAGCTGCTGAATGCGAATTTAAAATGCAATTGTAGAAAATTTTGTTGGCTGGAATTAAGTACATGAAGGCCAGTACACCCCGGCACCCCTGTACACTGCCCCTCTTCCCTTTGCCAGCCACGATTGCGGCAAGTCCTTGGCTTTGAATATTTGGTTATTTGGTAATTGCTAAAATGTGCGCCAGCTGGCCAGCTTTGAAAAAATTAACATAATTGGCCGAAACGTTTGGTTGGGGGGAAAAATGGTGAGAAATGTGGCAAATGCAAATGTGTGTGAGCTAGGAAAATTTGTGGAGCAGTGAAAACTAGCGCCAGAGCCAACCAAATAGCCAGTTAATTAGCGCAACCAAAATTTTCTGCTTGCCTCATGTGCAACATTAAGCACTCTACAAAATTTTTGATTGATCCTTTTTGGGCAGGCTGCACAATTTTCTGTCGTCTCATCAATGTTTCATTACAATTTTTTCTTTTATTTTAGCCAATTTTGCATATCAGATTTATCAGACAGTTGAGTTCTATTTTATTTTTTAAAAGTTGAGACAGTTGCCGCTTTTAAAAGTTAAATTACAAGTAGCTTTAAGCAGCTGCGGCTTCTACGCTTATTTTCTTTGAATGATTGGCCAAAAAAAAATCTTTAGAAAATTTTAAGGAATTATTAAGAATTATATTCTTTAAGCCCTGACATTTGAGTTAACGTTTTATAAAGGCTTTGTCAGCTGTAACATGAAGCGCTTTCATAAAGGTGTCATTCACATATCACATTGATATACGAATCTGCAACATTTTCATGCAACATTTCAAATGAAACATTTTTTGGACATGTTTACCAAACGAAATGTCTAACGCCCTTGCATATTTGTATACACTGAAAATGGGTACTATTATTTTGTTATAAAATCTGCAAAGCATTCAAGAAAATGTGTTTTTTTTTTAGCTTTAAAAATTGTATTTAAATAAATTGAATTTAATTCTTATAACCATATTTAGCTTTTTCTTTTGGCTTTTTTTTTTATTTAAAAAGAATATTATTTTTGTGTCGGGACTAGCCGGATCGAAAAACATATATAACATATATCTGCTATAGGTACGATCAGAAAATACTTTTTTGTTTATAAATTATTTAGATTAAATAAGTTAAATAAAAAAATAAATAAATAAATTACATAAAAAATTTTTTTTTGGAATAAAAAAAGAAATGAAAAAAAATAATAATAAAAAAATGAATTCAAAATAAAGAAATAAAACTAAAAATTAAAAAACCAAATAATATAATTAAAATAAATATTAAAAAAAATTTAATTAAGTGAAAATAAAATTAATAAATAGGAAAAAAATGTATTATTAACAATGATAATAAAGAGAAATAATTGTTAAAACTAAATTAAATACAAATGTACAACATTTTAATACAGTTTTGTTTATTGAAAAATAATAATAAAGTAATGTAAAAATTATAATATTAAAATAGAAAAAAATAATTATTACTAAGCTAATGCAAAGAAATTATTTATAAAAATAAATAAAATATAAATTTGCATAAATTTAGCACAGTTTTGTTTATTTAAAAATTAAAAAAACGGATGATAAATAAATAAAATAAGAAAAATAATAATAAAATGGATTAATAGAACTATTAATAATGCTAATGAAAAGAAAATATTGTTAAAAATAAATAAATTACAAATTTACATAATTTTAGCACAGTTTAAATTGAATTTTTTCAAACTCAGTAAAATAGACTTTCAATTTATTTAAAATATTCCGGGCAAATTTTAAAATAATCCTAAAAACTATATTCTACAATTGCTTTAGGTATGATAATATAAAATCAAAGTTTTATTTAATACAGCTTTTTTTAGGGTATTGATTTTTGCCTTTCATTTTTCACGATTTTTTTTGGATGGTGTCAAAAACATGAAAATATATATATTTTTTTGGCGCATTTATTGACATTGGCATCCGTGATATTTTTATTATGGCGCATGAAAATGATATTTATGCTAAACATACATATACGATATATATAATCGCATGTATATTGACAACACACACAATTTTCTCACTCAAAATCTGGATTTTGATTTGCCTTTTTAGCTGTGCGGCATTGCATTTCAATCCGACTCAATTTAGTTGTTGCATAAACTGACATTTGAGTGTTATACAATTTGATTGAAGACTTTGTAGAAAATGTGTAATACAATTTTGTATTTTGTATTTTATTCTCGGAAATTGTGGGAGCACATATTTGGGCATCTTTGATGTATGTAGATTCCATGAACCCAAAATGTCACTTTGAGAACTTTGGCATAAAGAATTTTTAAGTTTACAAGAATTTCGGGTAAACATTTGTCTTTAAAATTGTCTAGACTAGAGTTTAAAATAGTTTCATAAGCTAAGACTAGGCGTAACATAATTCTATGACATTTCTAGCCTCAGGCATTTGTCAAAAATGTTGTTAAATAATTTAATTGTGACCAAAACAGCATTTAGTTGGAAAAAGCCAAAAATATTTTTCATTTTTTATTATTTATTATCATATTTAAAATATAATAAAATTTAAATCAATTTTTTATTATAATTTATTATCATATATAAAATAATATATAATTTAAATCAATTTTTTATTTTTTTTTATATTTTATATTTGATATATTTGTTAATTTGATATTTTGATTATTTTAAATAATTTTTTATTTTATTTTATACTTTATACTACTTTTTTGAGCTTTACAATTTCATAATAAAGAAAAAAATATTTTTTCTCTTTATCTCCAACTAAATAAACATAATTTTCATAATTTTTTTGTTTCCTTTTTTTTTAAGTGACAAACAAAGGTAAAATTCATTAAGCAAATCAAACAAATGCTTATCAATGCTTTAATATATATAAATATTATCATAAAAACTAAGAGCACCTTTTGTGCCCAAGACAAAAATCAAAATCTAACCTTGAAATCTCAGAAGGCGCAGACAACGCGACGTATACGCAATTTTATGCTTAAATTATTCAGGCCTTGTCGGTCGGCTGCAAATATATGCATTATATAGAATATATATACATAATGTATATATATATATGAGCCTAAGTATAAAAGTATGTAAAGACATTTTTGGTGATGTTTTGTGGTTATTGTGTGTGTATTTTGCCATTTACATACATTTTGGAGGCCTCTCTTGTTGAAACTGAAAGATTTATTAGGCAAAAATTAAATCAGAAACACGCTGTTTGGGGCTGTGTTGTAAGTAGCACGTGTCCAGCAATTGATTGATTGAAGATTGACACAAACACACACAAACATACACCGAAGTAACAGCTGTAGATACAATAGCTAAAAGTCAGAAGATTAGTTTTATTTGCATATCAAATAATTCAGGGAACATAAATCAATAATATGCTTAAGTATTAACTTGTGTAGCTCAAGTTTATATTATAATAAAACTCCTATGCATATATTAAAGATTACAAATAGTTGAGTTGGCTTTGATTGATGCGATTTTTGGTGGAGAAACTTTAATAAAAAAAATAAAAAAAAATATAAATTCTTACGGCACAAATTATAAATATCATTTACAAATAATCTTTTTTCTTCTTAAAAATGCAGCAATAAAATTATTAATTTATTATAATTTTTTTCTATTTTTTTTAATTAATTTTTAATTTTTTTTTTAAATTTTTAAATAAAAAAAAAATAAAAAAAATGTTTTATATTTTTTTTCTTACAAAAATATTAAAAATCAAGAAATTAAGTTTTAAATTATATGAACAGGAATGTGATTATTTTTATATTTATTATGGAATTAAAACTATATGAAAATAGTATTGAAATTACGAAAAGAACACAAAGTTGATATTTTATTCAAAGGCGGAAAGAAAATCGTTTGAAAAGTATTTAAAAGGCAGAATATATTGAAATTCAATTTATGCAAAATTAAGAATTCAAATTATTTATCAAAATTCTTCAAAGAGAATATTAATTATTTATTATTATATTATTATTATTATCTTTATTTATTATTTATTTTTGGGGCAACAATTTCCAATATAAAAATCATTTCACAGCAATATTAGTTGTTATTTTATTTAGTTAAATTATATTCTGATACGAACAATATATTGCTCCTAAAAGCAGCAAAGTGCGTAATTATTAAATATGCATTATATAATTAATTTAACATTAAGCTATCGCTGCTCCCATTTAATGCATTCATATATGTATTTAAATTCCAATAAAGCAATTAATCGATATTAAATATTTATAAGGCTTTAAAAATTGTTTTTCCCATTTAACCAATTGCCTGCTTCAAGGCGCTTTTGACCCCATAAAAATGAGGAAAAAAAACTATTAAGGACTTAAAGCTCACAAATGAAAATGGAAAGCTTAATTGCTATTCAATAGCATTTTGTCAAAATACGCCTACAGCAACAACTGACACAGCAACAAATTGAGGCACGCAATGTGGCACAGGAACGTCATAAAAAATGTAAACAACTTTTGTAAAGGTTCATTGAAAAACAAAAAGCAACAGCAACAATAACAACAACAACAACTACTACAACTATTTTTCCTGCCTTGTTGCGTGCTCGTTGCTATTTTGGATGAGCTGGCCCAGTTTTTAAAGGTAGGCGTTGTCCATGGCTCAAACAATTGTGATAAACAATAAAAAACAAAGAAAACAAAAAATTCAGCAAGAGGCCAAAGTTGTCCAATTGGTTACGCCCACATTTACCAATGCGCCCCCAAAAGGTGTCCAAGAATAAAATTCAAAAGAAACAATCATATAAAGAAGGAAACTGCAAAATTAAATAAATAATAAAATTGCGACGGTTTTATGCTCTATAAAAAAATAAATATTTGCCAGGGAATTTTGATTTATAAAGTGAAGTGGAAAAGGAAAATCAGTAAATGCTTGAGAGTATTTAGAATTTTTTTTTTATTATTCAATTTATAAATTTTTTTATTACTTAACAATTTCTTGTAAAGAACAATCTTCTCATTTAAATTCATTATAATGGCTTTTTGTTATTTTCTAGAATTTTAGTCAAGCAGAAAATCAGGAAATGGTTAACACAGTTTTTCTCTTTTACTTATAAGTTAATTAAATAACTTTTTATTTTTTATTTATTACTTTTTAAACAAAAATCTTCTCCTAAAATTAATAACTATGATTATTATATTTTCTAGAGTCTTGGCGTTTTTTTGGCTGGCTCAATAAAATAATTATAAATAAATAAAATACAACGAGGCGGATAATAACCTTTATAATCATAAATATATGTTATTTCTTTTTAGATGTATACTCAAAAATTAATATTTGAATTTTATTAAAAGTGAATCGGAAAATGCTTTTGCTCTTCTTTTTTAAATTTAATAAAATTATTATTTTATTTTTTTTATTTTTATTTCCTCTCTTAAAATATATGATGCTTGTATTTTTTAGTGTTTTTGCGATTTTAATAAATTGGCAATGTATAAAACATAATTTGTATAGATTACTAAGGAAAATGAGGTGAAAAAACCTTAAAAATATAAATGTATATAATTTCTTTACAGATTTATGCTTTATAGATAAATACCGCTTTTAAAATTCTGAAAATTATAAATTTTAATCGATTTTCAGAGGCTTTATAAGAATTTTTACATTGCTTTTCACATACCACAATTAAAAACCTGAGAATTATGAATTTGTATAGATTTTAAGTGGGCTTTTTAAGAATTCTTCTATATAATTATTTCGCCCTGATTATTCTTAAGAAAATATTAAATTTTTGCGCTTGTCTCGTCTGCACATAAACCCTATATAAACCACTTTAATTTT
Source organism: Hirtodrosophila alboralis (assembly GCA_035043045.1). Classification (NCBI taxonomy): domain Eukaryota; kingdom Metazoa; phylum Arthropoda; class Insecta; order Diptera; family Drosophilidae; genus Hirtodrosophila; species Hirtodrosophila alboralis. The sequence goes on from JAWNNH010000240.1 coordinate 319,231, forward strand.
AAAAATAGAGTATTTAAAAATATAGTAACAATGGCAACTGCAAATGAACTTTTGTATAAACTGCCTCAGTTGTTGTTCTGGTTTCGGTTTTTGCTGTTTTTTATATTTATTATATATTTTTCTTTTTTTGCAATTTTCTGGGTTCATTAAAAAATCGTTTGGGCGCTGAATGTTGTCACTTATACGCCCCGCGTGTGTGTAAATTTTATATTTTTGTATGTGTGTGTGTGTGTGCAAGTGTGCATATGAGTGTGCTTGTGTGTGTGTGTGTGTGTGTGTGTGTGTGTGGTTAACAGAGTTGTTTGCCCCGTTTTTCGTACGACATTTTTGCGGCGCGTTGCTGCAATTGTTTGTCTCCTTGAACCAGTTTTGTAAACAAGCTGAGTGGAGCCAAACGACGACCCAGTTGTGTCAAACAGTTTTTTTGCTGTGCCACAAAACACGACACACACCTCGCACACACACACACACTCACACACCTAGTCTCAGGCAACAGCTGATGGACATGCGTTGCGGCTTCATCACAAAACCCCGCAATCAAAAGTTTTCCAAGCAAATCCATTGAGACATTGAAGCTAAAGTTTATACTTATATATATATTTGGCAAATTGATGGCAATTCTTACAGTATTGTACTAGTTGCAACTATATACACGTGCCACACACACCCACACACACAATTTTTGTGGCATGAACACACGTGGCAGAAAAAACTAACAAAAAAAAGGAAAATAACAAAATGGCAAAAAATAAATTTACATTTTTATAATGTTTTTGTTTTTGCTCAAATGCACATTGAAAGAAAAGAGAGAAACTCATTTAAAATACTATTTGTAGACAATTTTATTGTGTACTTAGGCCCACTGTGCAGCCCTGACAGCCAGGCAGCCAGGCAGCTGCCTCTGTTCTGTGTTTTGTGTCCTGTGTCCTGTGTGTCCTGTGCCCCAGCCTAAGATATATTCAAAAAACACCCGGCGGGCATCAGAGCCGTGTTTGTAACCCGTATTTACATTTAAATGGAAATGACAGCCGGCAAGTTTTCTAGTCAAAGACTTAACAGATGCCAAAAACACAGGGCATCTGTCGCTGTCAGCTGACGTTTTAATGGGTATACACTGTAAACTGTAAACAGGTTACAAAATGACAGCACTAAAACGCACTAAATAAATCAAGTTTAACTGCTTCAAATTGCTACTGGCTAAAATATTCTAAATTTGGATTTAATGTAGGTTTAAATGTGGAACTATTTTATTTATTGTTTATATTATTGCAGGTGGGTTAATAATAAGATTCTGTTTTAATTAAATGTTTATTATTTATTAAAGTCCTTCTACTCTTTGATAGCATTATTTGGGAGTTCAGGAAATAATAAAAACTCCCTATTTTATTAATTAATTAATTGGTTTTTTCTAATTGATTTAAGTAGTAAGAGCTGTCGTTCGTCTGTTAATAAACATATATCCCTGGCCTTTAAATTGTGTTTTTAGTTCGTTTATATATTTAATACATATTTAATAAATATATATTAAAAAAATCAAGCAAGATCAATAAAATATTAATTAATATAATAACAAACCTTATACTTAGATAATTCTGAATATTAAACTGAATTTCAAAGAGCAGGAAAATAATAATCTCACTTTTAAAATTATTTACGAGTCGTTATTAAAATTTTATAGGTTCTATTCTAAACAAATCAATATTTACATTGAATAAAAATTATATTAAAAATCACATAAATATAAAAAAAATCTACTTTAATTCTAACATTAAAAAGTATTTACTCAATATTTATTGAGTTCATTAATAAAGAGACAGACATGTGCTAGAATCAAAGCAACTTTTGGAGCAGATAATTTTGTATATAAGGTAAAGAAAATAAATAGTTAATATTTAGCAGGCTGAAGTAGCGAAAAAATGATTAATTTCACTAACAACAATTAAATTTCTAAGGCGTTATTAGGGATACTTAACAGCCATTTTAAACAGAATAAAGCTAACAAAAAGAGGAGCAAATGTAGAATTTACAAATATCATAAAATTAGCTAAAACAACAATTAGAAAAATTATATTTTAAAAACGCTAAAAAGATCTTTTCTGACCGAAAGTACCTATCTTCCAAAACCAAACTTTCATCCGTAAACCAGGAAAATCTATTTTTTTAATGAATTTTAATCGATTTTTTCAAATATCATTAACAACATTTTGAGGTTTATAAAGGCTTATTATGTTTTTACAAATATTTTCCATTTGCTTTCTATTACCTAAAATGTGCACAATTTAAAGATACCCCGTTAAAATCGCTTGATTAACTTTATGGTATATTAAATACTTCGCATAGTCGCTTTATTGTTTTAGAATCTAAAATTTAGATGACTGTCAATTTATATATATTTTAATATATCATATTTACAAGCCCCATAAAACTACAATGTGTGTCACAACAGATGAAACTATATTTTGATAAAGCGTTAAAAATTCAAAAAAAAAAAAAATAATAATAATAAAAAGATAGAAATATTGTGATATATTTTATAAAATTCGTAGCTTGGTCAGTTTTCATACGACATGCTGACATTTTATTTATGCGAAATGTTGAATTTTATTTATGCGTCAACAGCTGCTGCAGCTGCAATATTCGTTTAGGCGTTTAGAGTGAGAGAGAGATACAGGTGAGGTGGTGGCGAAAGAGTTAGAGAGAGAGAGAGGTAGAGAGAAAGAGAGAGAGAGAGACAGGTGAGTTGTCTCAACAGTGCCTGACTGCATAACAATGGCATTTTGCACCTGGCAGACATGTTGACGTGACGGTTAAAACTGAGCGAATAAAAGTTTTTTGTTTTTTTTTTATTTTTGTTTTTTTACTATGACGACATTGTATGACTCTGACGATGACAGTGTTAAATTAAAATGTGTGTGCAAAACTTTTACCCACAGACTGTATAATAGGCTGACTGTCAGCTCAAGTCGTCAGCACAAATTTGCCAAGTTTAGAAAATAAGAAAAAAATGGAAATTCAAAAATTTAGTTATATAATCACATTACCAAGACAAATGTGCGCATGCATAATAAAATTTTAATATTTAATTCGCTGCAGCAAATAAATTATAACAAATGTTGCCCATAAATGGTGAAAGACTGAAAAATATGCGAATTATTAGCTAAAAATCAACAACAGTTAAAAATGCATACATTATTGAATGCATAAGAGATTTGTAGAGAAAGTATTTTTAGAGTGAAATATGGTTACTCTTTTTTTTTGAAAAAGAATAAAATAAATATAGAAATTAAACAGAAAATGTAAATTTAATCATAAATTTATGAATTACAATGAATTTATGAGTAATAAAATTCAATATTCGGAGTTTGCTGAGCTATTAAAAGTTCTGAATTATCATTTGTTGAATGGAGATAATTCTTATGGTTTAAAATTGAACTTGAAACAGATAATTTTATTTTTAAATGTAATTTTTTTTTATCATTAAAATTTTTAGATCTCAGTATAATACAGAAATAAAATTTTGAAGTCTTTAAAAATTCATTTTTATTCCCATAATCTTTTAAATAGCTTTCAGGAGCTTTTGAGAACTTTGAGGTGCTTTTAATAGCTTTAAGATAAAATTCAATATTCGGAGTTTAATGAGCTATTCAAAATTCTTATTGATGAGTTTTTGAATTAAGAAAATTAATATAGATTAAAAGAGATAAGTTTTTTTTAATTGTAAATTTGTTTTTTATTAAAATTTATAGAACTTAGTATTATTTAGAAATTAAATTTTTAAGGCTTCAAAAAGTCAAATATATTACCAAAACCTTTTTAATAGCTTTCAAGAGCTTTTGAGAACTTTCATGTGCTTTAAACAGCTTTCAGGTGCTTTTAATAGTTTCAATTTGCTTTCAAAGCTTTTAAACCGAAGCTTTCTCTATATTTGCGACACATACAGTAAAAAACAAAGCTAAAAAAAAATAAAATATACCCGCCGTAAGTGTATAACACCGCAAATGATTATGCATAAATAACTCGACAAGCGTTTATGGCCGCAACAACAAAAACCAAAATCCACATCTCTTGGGGCAAAAATACTCGGTAAATAGTCGATTTGATGCCGTAAGCAGGCAACACAGCTGCCACGCCCCCTTAACCCACCCAAAAAACCGCCTTAACCGCCTATATATCAAATCGCAAAATTGCGAATGTTTATATGCAATGTGCGTGTTTTTTATATATTTTTATTTGTTGGCAGCAAATCACTTAAAATCCCAAAAGATGTTACATTTGGATTTTGTGTGTAAATATTATTTTCAAATTGACAGCAATTCAATGAACAATAATATAATTGAAAAGCAAAATTGGTGAGATATAGATGGGTGTATAACAAAAAGGAAATAAAAATTGTTGTAGCACTTTAATGCGTGGGATCAACTTTTCAGATTATTACATTTTTTTTTTTTTGCTGTTTTTAGGACATTTTTCTTTCTATTTATTTTTGTTGTTGTCTCAATCAGTTGAGGAAGCAAAGAAATTGTACAAAATTAATTAGACAGCAGCTTAGCAGGCGTTTTTACAGATTGACAGCTGAATGTCGAGCATCATTCATCATGACGGGCTCCTAAATACCAAATTGTAGCAAAAAAAATAAATAAAAATAAAACAAGGAAATGGTGGGAATTTTGAATTATTGATGACTTGCAAATGCTCTATAGGTTGTGTAAGGGATAACGATATTTATCAGGAATATTGAAATAAGAGTTATGAGCTTAAATCAAAGCTGAAAAAAATTATTTTGTTAATTGGAAAAATCTTAGATATACTAATTCATAATGCAGTATCCTGAAAACCGAATAATTAATTTAAAAATTTATTTTAACTCTATGTTATATATTATGTATTATAAGAAAGGTATTGAGCCACACATCGTGAATATTTTTAAATATTATTAATACAGCAGCTGGTTCCAAAGATATTTATATTAATTTTTATTTTGATTTTTGTTAAATAAAAATTTAAATATAATTTTTATTTGTATTTTAAAATTGAATTTATTTATAATTTATTTGATAAAAATCTGCAAATAATTTTTTTTAAAAATTTAAAAATAATTTTTATTTGTATTTTAAAACAGGATTTCTTTATAATTTTTTGTGATAAAAATCAGCAAATAATTTTTTTTTTGAAATTCAATGTTTTATTTGTATTTTAAAATATGATTTCTTTATAATTTTTTTTTGGTAAAAATCAGCAAATAATGTTTGTTAAGAATTCTTTCCTGTCCATGATATTAATCGATCCTTTCGAAATCAATAATGGCAGAAAAATTATGATAAATGATAAAAATTGTATTGCTCGCTTAATAGAAACAAAAATTGAGTCTTTAAAAAATTGAAAATTAATAAACTTAAGAAGGTTTCCAACGAAATTTTATTGAAAATGGCGGGGAATTTATATTTACAAATTTTCCCGAATAATTAAATGTCTCTTAAAAAATATCAACATAAATATAGTTTGACTAAGCATTAAATTCAGAAAATCCTCAGAATAAAGAAATACGATAAATAAAAAAAAAACATTGAATTCACACAATTCACAAAATAAAGAAATACGTTAAATAAAAATATAATTAATCACATAACTCATGTTTCTTTTCTCGGTTTCTACAACCCTAGAGAGCGTTTATTATTCATTTAGGGAAGTAAACAATTGTAAGCTGTACAATCGTGAAATCATGATGCCAATTTATTAAAAAATAAAACACAACTAAACCCTCAGACAGTGACCTCTGTCTAATTGCAAGAACTGGCCATTTGTTATAAGAATTTGCGAGGACTTTTTCGCTTTTATTTCTCTTGTTTTTCTCTATTTTTATTTTGTGACAATCATGTACTTGATTGGTCTGAAATTGATGCGAATGGTGCGGACTGACACTTAGCTGGGTTTTTTTTTTCAGCTTTTTTTTTGCTTTTTTCCTTTTGGTTCCTTTGTCCCTTTTTTTTTGGCATTTTTTAATGCTTCGTTGGCTTTGTCACAAATTATACGGGCGGAGGCTTCACTTTGGTTCTACACTTGACTCTCTGTACTTGCATTTTAATTAAATTAAACGGGCAGCCAATGCTTTGATATTGTTGAGGCCATTAGTTTTAATGCCCAACGGTCAAAAAGGGCTGCCAGAAAATGTGTAACCCCCATACTTTGTTGTGTTCCCAGGACTTTAATTAGTAAAACATCGTTTAATGCTAATTTTATTAATCAGTCGAGCTAACAACCCCATCCTTTTTCATAAGAAAAGCCATGCCAGTCCAGCCAAACAATAATAAATATAATAATTTTTTGCATAAAACATCACACAGCTGCCTCTTGACTCCCAGTTTCTTCTTGTTGTTCTTTGGATATTAATTGGACAATTAACACAATAAAATCGCCTACACTTCCAGCATATATCAAGTTTTGTGCGTTTCATGTTCTTGCTTGACAAATTGAACAGCTTAAGCATTTGGCTTTTAGTTATTTCAGTCTTGAATATTTCATAGATTCATTGGGTATACACTTGCTAGAGGGTATACTAGAGTTGGCTATAATATTAATAATGATTTATATACATTTAACTCATATTAATTGCTAGAGCGCTTTTTATAATTTAAATTATTAAAATATATACACCAATTTCATAATAATTTACTGAGATCTTAAGTTAATTTATCTCTTATTATTTCTAGTCAAAATTAGATGATTTGAGTTGAACTCTTAAGTCTGAATATTTATATTTGATCACAACTTTTAAAATTACAGCTAAATAGCCATTATAAAAGACTAGTATTACATCAATATTAATTTGTAATCCCTGAGCGACAATATGAATTTCTTTTCACTCTACAAAATTATTAAATTTTTTTGGAATTATATTTAAAAGTTATTTAAAAACTTTGATTAAAATAATTATTTTTTAATATTATATTTCTATTTTTTGTCAACAAAAAAAAATTTGAATTTTTATTTATCATTTTTATATTTTTTGTCAACACAAAAAAAAAATTATTTTTATTTTTCATTTCTATATTTTTACTCAGACAAAAATTAGCAAAAAAATTTTTTTTTTAATTTTTATATTTTTGATCATATAAAAAGAAATAATTTTTTTTTTGGGTACATCAATATTTTTAATAAAATTATAAAATAATTGCTATTTTTGAGATTTATAAAAAAATTAGAATATTTAAACAACATGCTATAAAAACACAAAAATTACAATTAGAGCATAATAATAATTTTCTTTAACTCCAAAATTTAATAAAATTTGATTAGTATTTTTTTAACAAAATAAAATTGAATTAAGTTCTATTTGCCTTTCCTGTTAAATACAGGGTATAGCATAGTCGTATACCTTATCTATACCCAACAAAATAATCTCTTTTTCTGTACTCATCATGTAAGCACTTAAACAGTCAATGCTTAAACTATTAGATACACCTGCATATCATACTCCACAAATACTATACCTAATATTCTGCACACGACTGTCACTAATATTCTGGACATGACTGTTTGCTGTTGTATAGTGTGTGTGAGTGCTTAATACGGGATTAATCAGAGTTAATTGCACACGCAACAGAACTCACACACACACACAACACACACACACACACACACACAACACACACACACACACACGCACAACTCATATTAATTGGCAACATTGCTTGGCAATTCGAAATACAGGCCAGGAAAAATTTCATTCAGCAAACAAATGGCAACTTTTATTCCTGTGTGCGTTGATATTAATATTCATGTGTGAAATATATATATACACACATATATATATACAATCACACACATATATATACAATCACACATATTATATTGTCTTGGAAAATTAAAATTTTCATTGCAGACGCTGCGAACTTTTGTTCATTGTTTATTATCGTTTGCCTATGAAAGTTAACCAGGAAAAAGAAATAATAAAAAAAATATATATATATAAAAAATTTATTTTCGATTGCTTGGCAAACAAATGTTTCTATTAAACTGTTGGAAAAGTGCGTCATATAAAGCAATTGCATAATTGGCAACGTTTATTTGCAGCAATTTCTATTGGGTTTTTATTTTTTTCTACGCCGGAAACAATTGTTATTTACGGCTGTAAATACCAGAAATGAAATTAACTTTTGCTGTAAGTCCTGTCGTGGAAAGTGTTTAAGGAAACTTTTATACTTAAGTCTTGGAATTTGTTTGAATGTAAGTTGCAAAAGAAAATCAAGCGGGAAATTTTCTTCTAGAAGTCAAGTGTAACTTTTACAACACTTGATAAATGTTACATAGATTTTTCCATAGAAAAATTCAAGTTTCGATTAAATATTTCTTTGGAAGTTATAGTTATATGATAAAGTGTTTTAATAGGAATTTGTAGCTGGGAATTTTAAGCTAGAAATTTTTGAACATTTTATCTAATATATATAACTAACGATATTGCCGTCCGATTTTAATCAAATTTCTTGAGAGTATCTTTGACATAATAAAGCTTAGAATTGGTAAGTTTGGTTGATATGTTTTTATTATCAAAATAGTTGCACATACAACACATTTGATGAAAAATAAATAAAATAATAAAATAAATAAACAACGCTTAAGAAAAAGGAGGAATCGCTGAATTTCTTTCTTAATTTTAATTATTTTAGAGTTGCAGTTTTTTAATAAATAAATTTTACCTTAAATTCTTTTGCATTTAAGCTATGGTTTATAATAAAATTTAAAAGTTTTGTTATTATTCTTCTCGATTTATTTTTGATATTTTCAATTATCGATTAATATGCAATCCTTGTTTTTGTTTTTTTCGATTTTTCCTGAATTTTTAAGGAATTTTGTCTAACTTTTTATTTTTTAAACTAATTATTTTTCATCAAAATATATTCAATTCTCACTATTAAACTGATCACATAACGATTTCGATAAGAAAACAAATAATTAAAATTAAATTAAATTTTTCATGCATTTTTTTCACACATTTTTTAAGACATTTTTTTTTAATACATACAATAATAAAATAAAAACAATTTTTTGTTAAATTGAGTGGAATTAAATGAAATATTTTTTAAAATAAAAACCAATTCAATAGCATTAATAGTTTAAGAGTTATAAAGCTGAAAAGTAACCCTATAGGGGCGACGCTATTCAAGTGAACGACAGTGTATATGCTCTTTACTTTTATTGACATAACTATATTACCCTTTGCCATACACAATTATATAATTGCATTTTATAATGCTACTTATATACCCTTTACTTTTAGTGACATAATTATATTACACTTTGGCCATACACAATCATACAATTACAATTTAAAAAATTACCTTCTCTTTCAGCCACAATTCCAATTACCACAAGTTTAATCTTATCATGCATATATTTGTATGCATTTAACCTGCATGGTATTTCAGCAGTAATAATTCACTTTCCGATAAATTAAATTCAATAAATTAAACCCACCCACATATATGCAAATAAGTATAACAGGACCTTCGGTCATTTTTCAGTTTTCAAGCTTAAGAACAGCATTTAAATCCGCTTTGGCGTTGCGCTGGCAAACTGAACAGCTTATGTAAATATTTTTGACCAACATGCCACGCCCTCCAGACCCCCTATAAGCTCTCTTTTATATCAATAATCGCTGGACATATTTTTCATATTGATTTAAAAATTTCGTTCTGTATATAATTTCATAATTCAATGCACCTGCAACAATTTTCAGCATTTTAAATTAAAAAAAAAAAAATTATATATTTTTTTTTGCTATTTTTTCAAATCTGTGCATCAGTTTGAAATGTGTTTTTGGGGTCAGAGTAGAAGCCAACAATGTAACACACATGCTGCTGCATTTTGTGTGAATAGTTACGGATTTTTTTCTATTTCTATTTTTTTTTTTTTTACGGAATTGCTGCAAAAATGACCATCAAGGGGTCATAGATATATAACTGTGGGATATTTGCTGCCATGCGTAAAGAACAGCGCTCAGAGCTTCCGGAATATGAAATGAAAGTTTTGTGGTAACGAAACGCTAAAAGTCGCCCAGAGGATAGAACTTTGACCAAAGGGGGAAACATAAAAAAATTGACATTCTGTTGCCACTATTTGCAATTGCAAAATGAGAAAAAAAAAATATGGAAAAAAATCCCAAAGGTTATCATAGAAATCAAATCATGTCTAAAGTTTCAAGATGAAACTTTAAAGAATTGCACAGGAAAATTTAAGAAAATGAAAAATAAATCAATCGAAGTATGGTGTTTTTTTGCTATGAAAATTTAAACCAAAAAAAAATATAAAAAAGTACAACGATTTATGCCACATTCCTGGTTTAAAGACACCCTCGACACACACACACACATTTCAGCTTTAATGTGCTTGTTAACAAGCACAAGGACCCCACCCAAGTGCTTTAGGGGGGCGGGCAGTAAAAAGACGCCATTTGCCATAAAGTATGCAACAGTTTTTGTAAACAAAGCGTTCATAAAAAACAGCAAATCAGTTAAGGATTTAACATGCCACACCTACCATTTCCCACCCGCCCACGTAAGCTAACAAATTTTCCAGGCACTTGCTAAAATTCAATTCAGTTTATAATGTTTGTTGTGCTGTTGCGCAACCAATGAAAATTTGATAAGTCTGTTAGCTTTTACCAGGGGGTAAGGTAAGGTAAGGTAAGTTAAAGTAAGGTAAGGCAAACAGGAGTTATCAGCCAAGATCTAAGCTACCAAGCTGCCAAAAGCATTTGTAGGGCTTCTCTTTTTAATCTAGTCACAAAAGTGCACAAATTTGATTAAAGTGTAGTTTTTGAGTCATATAAGAAACTTGCACGCAATAAACAAGAATATTTTAATAAAATGTTGTTTTATATAAATTGTTAAAGGTATTTTATAAAATTTAGTAGCGCACTTGTTTAAACAAATAAATAAATATGCATATTTAAAAAAATTTAGATATACCAAATAAAAATAATAATAATAAATTATATTAAAAAAAAATTAAGGATAATTTTGTATATAAAATCTTAAACGACGTCTAATTAATGCTACTATCTGAATAAATAGAACTGACGAAAGAGAAACAACTTTTTTTTTTGGATAATAAATAAATTAAATAAAAATAGTTTAAATAAACGAAAATGGACGATAACTTAAACGCCGTTTAAATAATGCTACTATCCAAATAAATAGAACTATCGAAATTGAAAAATTTTTATTTTGAAAATAAATAAATACAATAAAATTAAATACAAAATTTTAAATGAAAATAAAAAATAAAATATGTATAAAATTTATGTATTTATATAAAATATAAATAAATAAAATAATAATAAATTAAATAAAAATAAATGGAGAATAATTATTTATATAAATTCTTAAAATAAATATAATTTAAGTTACTGAATAAATACAAAAAATTAGTAAAGACGAAGAGAAAAAGTTGTTTTCCATCTATTTTTCCTGAATTTTAACGTCCAAAAAAAATCGACAAAAAATTAATCATAAAAATTCATAATTTTTCAATTTAAAATTATATAGTTGCAGGACTTTTAATTTAAATTTGAAAGGATCTAGCAATTATATAAATAGTATTAACTTCTATATGTAGCCTTCCTGCAGCTTTTTAAAAATCAGCTATGAGTTTCGCGAGTAATAACCAAAAATGTAGGCTTGAATTCTAAAGAAAAAATATTAAAAAATTAAAGGTTTCAAAAATTTGTATAATACAAAAAAAGTCTTATCATTAAAAAATTTGTAAAATGGTTTTTTTTCATTAAAATAGTAAATTTCATACAATTTGTTTACACATCCTGTAACCATATCCTAAGTTCCGGATTCATGCCCCATATATTTATTAAAATATTCACTATAGTTAAAGAAATTCAGGATTATATTTTTAAAAAACTTGTTTGTAAAACAGAAAGTCTGTTGATTTCAGAGAGTATATTAAAAAATGTACTCGAACTAAAAGGAAACCTGTTCATCTAGTCTCTGACAGCGTTTGCCTCCTTCTACCCCTTTACAAATATTTATACAAGTTGCAATATATATCCCCCCCTTTTTAACCCACTCAATTTTCAGTTTAATGGATTTCCTGTTGTTTATAAAGAGCACGTATATAAAATAGACTCTGAGCTTATAGAATATTAAGTGCACAATGTTATTTGAAGAGCAAACGTAGCTAAAAGCTAAAAACGCCAAAACGCAAAATAAAAGGGGGAAAACAGCGACAAAAACTTGGACAATAAAGTAAAAACCATAACAAAAGCAGACAAATAACTAATATGTGAAAAAAATACAATTTTTCTGTATTGTTAGCTATTTTTTATTGTTCTTTGTTTTCTGCATATATTTTTTTTGTTATTTGCGCTTTATTTTCCGTAATAATATTCACTTGTAAAGCTTATATACTACTTTGCTTATATGATAGTTATAAAAAGAAAAACTTGAAATTGTTATGAAATTCGAGAAATGTTTTTGTTTGTTTGTTGTTTTTTTTGCTTTTATTAGGGAAAGGTAGAAATAACACTTGAATGTAGTTGCGGCATATTAATTTGATATGTGTTATTTGTGCTTTTCCTTAACTGAATACAGTGTACACTCGAAAGGTTGAACTTAGGGTTGGATAGGCAATTTAGAAAAACAAATAAAATCTAGAAAATTTTTGAAAATTTGGGCAGACTACTTTGGAATATTATAGAGTATCTATCTAGCTTCGAAAACATTGTGAAAAGTGTTTAAAAAAAATATTTATTGAATATATTATAATATGAAAATTCTGAATTTAGTGAACAGTAAGATTAAATGATAAAAAAAAATAAAAATAAAAAAAAAATAAAAAATAAATAAAAAAAAAAATATAAAAAAAAAAATGTATTTAGTTTTTTTAAAATTGATTTTATTGATATATAAAACTAAATTTAGCTTTTTTTTTTTTTGTATGTTTATTATTTATATTTATATTAATTAGTAAAAAAAATGCTATCAAGCGTGTACTGTACTAAATATATTCTTGCTGTTTGAGAAACAACTAAATTAATTTAATTTATGCACAATATTATTGTATGAATTTTACTTTAATCAAAATATTTCAGCCAAAAAAAATTAAACAGATATTTGTTTTTAATTTAATATACAATTTACTAAAAATTTTAATTGAATTTTTTTTACTGTACTCAATATATTCTTGCTATTCGAGAAACAACTTAAAAAATAATTTATACACAATATTATAATATAAAATTTCTCTATTTAACTTTAATCAACATATTTCAGCCAATTGTTCAAAATTTTATTTTATTTTTATATTTAATATATAATTTACTAAAAATTCTATTTAAAATTAATACACGCTATCGAGTGCGTACTGTACTAAATATATTCTTGCCATTCAAGAGCAAAACTTCTGAATTCATGTTAATGTTTAGTTTTAGCACTTTTTGTCTGGCATATAAAAGGAATTTATGAACATTTTGGCAGAATTGCAAAACGAACATTTCATAGAATTTTAATAAAGTCTGAAATTTCAAAGGTTTTGTGTTTATTTTAAGGCAACGGCAACTTAAATTTAGTCTGTGTAATTAAAAACTGAAAGCCAAAGTTTTGTGTCAGCTCTTAATTACCTGTTTGTTTGAAATGAATGTAATTTAAGCTAGGCTAAAACTGACAAACATAATGAATGAGAAAGCGAACAGATCAAGTTCAGATCAAATTCGAGTTAAGCTCACGAAAAGGTCAGTTATTTCAGTTGGAACGGGGGGATTAAAACGCATTAAGTATACGTGATGTATAACCAAAAATGGACAAAGTTAAAGGACACGCTGTCTGGTCAAGAACAAGGCTTAAGTTTTGGCCTGCTTAATGACTTTTTCATTGCTTTTTTTTATCTATCTAAATTTGGCAGCATAATTAACGCAATAAACAAATGTTTCAGATATGAATATGATTTTTAATTGCCTTGTCGGGACTAATTAAAGTTAAAGCCGTTCATTCAACTTGTTGTCCAGCAAATTGTAATCTATTTTAGTTTAATTCTAATATGAATAGTCTAATGTTATTTGCTATTATTACTAAATTACAGTTGCTATTATTTTGTTTTATCCTCTAATAACAAGGCACATTTGCATAATTAGCACAGCTTGCAACATCCTCTCTCTCTATATATATATATATATATCCGATGGGTTATTTCAGTTTTGTATTCCCAGCTGTTTGCTGGCTGACATTAATTAGTCAACTTCAAGGCTTGTGTAAACAACAACAAGACAAATATCTTAGACTGTGATAATGATTTATGTTTTTGTGAATTGCCTCAAAACCGTTTGGTAAGAGTTAATCGTGTGTTTTTTTTAGGCCCCAAAGCGAAAATAACTGATTAGCTGTTTAAAATTCTATATATCTTGATTTGACAATTCCAAGAAATAGCAACATGAAAGAGCATTTATTTTTGGGGAAGTGTGGTAAGACGATTTTGTTTAAATTTGTCCATGCATAGACAATTTTAAAGCCAAAGAGCGATTTAAGTGAGAGAATTTTTAACTTTTTTTTTATATTTTCACGTTTTTAGGGTAAGTAAAAAGTCTATTAAAGCATACAGAATTATTTTTTATAATTTTCAGCTAATGACTAATCGTTTCTTTAAGAAATCAAATAATTATTTCTGTGACAAAAAAGTGCTTTTAAAGTCGAAAAAGCGCTTCAAGGGAGCTAGTTTTTAGTTTTTATTGCATTCTCACATTATTATTTTAGATAAAAAGAATAAAAAAGCATTCAACATTTTTTTTTATAATTTTCAGTAAATGACTAATCGCTTCTAAAAAAAATAAAGTATATATTTCTTTAAAAAAAAGTGACCTGTGTGCAAAATTATAAAGGTTTAATAATATAAAGTTAGATTTAATTGGCTTTTAAAGCCGAAAGACCGTTTTCTTTTTATCTATTTTGCAGTTTCATATTGTTTTTTTAGATAAAAAGTATAACAATTTTTTTAAAATAATTTTCTGTTAATTAATAATCGTTGTTCTAAAAGATAAATTAATTATTTCTGGGCAGAATAAATTACCTCCGGCCAGAAATATAAAGGCATAATAATATAGAGTTTGGCTTAAGGTGCCTTAATTTAGAGTTTAATAAATTTTTTTGCTTAATTTTTTTTTTATTTAGATCAAAAATAAGATTTAATTTTTAACTTTACGTAATATTAAGTTTAATAATTTTTAGATTTAATTTTTTTTATTTAGATGAAATGTAAGATTTATTTTTAAACTTTACTTAATTTAAAGTTTAATAATTTTTAGTTTTAATTTTTTTTTATTGAAAAATAAAATTTATTTTTTAATCTTCATAAAAATCAATAAATAATTTTTATTTAATAATTATTTTTTTTTTTTTAGTCTTAAGCGTTTCGCTCCCTGCTTTAAACCATGTTATTAAAATCCCAGCGCTTTGATCATTTTTTTTAAGGATTGAACAGTCCTGTAAGTATTGTTTTTTATTTTTGTGTCGAAATGAAACCTTCATAATTTCAGCTTAGTAGCCTTTGTTATCCGTAAGGACACAAAAGCAACCTTTTTATTGTTTTTTTCTGTTTTTTTTTATGTTGGTTGGCACACGTTGACAATTTGCCAGGCAGGCAGGCAGCTAGCTGGGGCTCATTAATGGACGAATGAAGCTTTTGTTTTTAATGAGCTCTAACCATAAAAAGCCAGGCAAAAAAAAAAAATAATAATCACATATCATCAAGGTAACAGAATGCTGGCAAAACTGAATGAAAAGTAAACCTAATGCCAACATACGAATATAATCTGCAATGCCTTTTGGCAAAATGATGTTTGAATGCAAATTTTTAATAGCTTAGACAGCATTAACGACCTGAATTCAAATTTCAAAAAAAATTCACAAAAACAGTAAAAAATAAAGAGGGATATATATATTCTAATGAATGTCCAGCTAAAGTGGAGATTTGCATTTATTCAATGCTGCATATGATGAAGATGCTCTTTGTCTTTTTCAGGGTTTCAGAATTAGCATATATATATTTTTTAAAATGAATTTCAAAAGAGACAGAAAACTTGGAACTGCAATTTAGTTTATCAGAATAGTTTTTTTTTTCTTTTGAAAAATGTCTCAGCCCTCAATTTTATTGCATTTGCATTTATTTTTTAAAATAAAGTCCAGGTATATTGGCAATACTAAGAACTGGGTTTTTTTTATATTTATTTTGTTGTGCACTTTACCTTGGCAGCTCCTAAATCAATATGCACTCAACCAATGCCCAAAGGCACAATGCTTGTATTTTAAAAATACCCCGTAAGCATTTGAAAGGTGTTATATAAAGGGTATAATGAAGTTGAGCTAACTAAGGGGTTGAAGATGTAAAATGGCAACACTATAAATATCTGAGATAATGTGTAAAATATCAATTTGTTTGGCAAATAATATAAATACAATATAAATATAACTATAAATATCAGATATAATGAGTAAAATATCAATTTCTTTGGCAAATAATTCAATTTTATAAATTCGATCTTAAATACGCTTTAAGCAGTCAAAGCTTAACCAATATTCAAGTGAATTGTTATTTTTATCAGGGTTTGGCAATAAGTTTGTTTTGGCATTTAAATATAGACAAATTTTTTTTTTCTAATTTTTGGCAATTTTTTTATACCTAACCTTTACAAATTTATGGATTTTTCTGAAATAAATCTTAAAAATTATTTTTCAATTGATTATGAATATCAAAATTTGTATAAAATGTCTTTTTTAGAGATTCACTTTAAGGTCGAAATTGAAGCATAAGTTTAAATAAAAATAGATTTCCTTTTTAATGCCAACTTTACAGGAAATGGAATTTCTATACCTTAAACTCCCATAACTTTGACAAAAATGAATAGATTTTCACTTAGATTATCGTTTTGGCAGTAATTTATAATCTAAATTAAATTGCCATTTAAATTTAAAAATATAACATTTTATAATTTTTTTTTTTTTTTTTTGGTTTTTTCTGATTTTTTCTATATTTCTAAAGCCCATAACTTTGTCAAATCTAAGCCGATTTGCATGCGATATCACTTTTAAGTCATTATTTGACTTCTAGATTAATTTGTGATATAAATTAACAAGAAAAAATTTTTTTCCAATTTTTTCGAATTTTTGCATACCCTACCCTTACACAATTTGAAAATTTTTTGAAAAATTTAAAATCTTGTAAATTCATTTTTAATTAATTGCGGGCACTTAAATTAGTATAAAATGCAATTTTAAAATTTATTTAGAGAGTTTGCTCAATTTTTAAGCCCTAAATTAATTAAAAATTCGACATGTAATTTTTTAATTCATAAAATATTTTTCTTTTAAATTTCCATCAATAAATATTTATATAAAAATACTTTTATATTTTTATACTTTCTATCAGGGTATCTTATAGTCCATAATATCCTTTTTATACATTTTTTCCTTGCTTTGTTGGCTTTTGTGGGTCCGTTAAGCGATTGTATGAGGAAAAACTCAGAGTTGAGAAATTTGTTTGTGCCTGTGCCGAGCGAACAACAGAGCTCGTATGTGTGTGTTTACACTCGCGCCTGACTGCGCACAACATGCTAATACACACACACACACACGAATACACACACTCATACATAGTACTAGAAGGTGTTGTTTAGAAAATCGCTTAAGGCTAGTGACCTACCCAAAAAAGTTTTACTTGTTGTCCTGACACTTTTAACTTCTGATTTCTTGACATTATGGAAATTTCAGTTGCCCGGAAATGTAAATTTGTTCAATTTTATGCTGCAAGCCATATGATAAAGGCTTAAAAGAGCCATTTGAGCTGATGCTAACAAATACATTGATGTCTCTATTAAGATTGTTATATAAAGCCACAAACGAATAAAATTTAATTGCACATTTAATTAAGGATAAGCAAGTTTGAGATAATAAACTCAATCGCAACAAGTTCTCTATTCCATTTCAATTTATTCAATAGCCTGAAAACTTTATATATATTTTAAGTTCATATTCTCTGGCCATAATTATGCTCAAGATTTGATTGTGGTTTGATTTAATAAAAGTTCATCTTGGCGTTTGTTTGTTTTCCTTTAATTAGCTCTGCAAGTTTAATTAGTTTTGAATCACATTAAAGCATCGAATCTCCATCAACATCAACAACATCATCATCTATGGAATTTGGGTTTTTCCCCTGTTAGCATGACAACGCATAAATTGATGTGTACTGTAGTGTGTGACATGCACGTGATTGTGCCGACTAACAACTGCAAAATCAACAAATATATATGGGTATATCCGCCCGCCTCCTTGCCTAACACAAACAGGACACGACAGCGCATTTGTCAATCCCAAAAAACTCGACCTGAATACAGAAAAACCATCGCGTGATTTGCGTGTAAAAAGTTGACAAAACTTCCCTCTTTTGTCAACTCTCTAACGAACTGTTGTAACACGTGGCGTATGTGGAATATGAGTAATTATTCAAAAATATATATATACATTTTTTTGTTATTGCTATTGATTTGATAAGCCTGTCAAACAATATGCAGCACTCGTAATTTTTACAATTAAATTAAATTAAAGTACTGGTACTATTATATGCTATTTAATTAAGTGAACTGGCAAAGGAATTCGGTTGGAAAAATTGCAGATATATGAGAGAAAAAAATGTGGTTGAATTGAAATATGTTGCAATTTGTCAGCGATTGTTGATATATGAGATACAGATACAAATTGATATAAAAATGGATTTTTAGGGTAACAAAACTTTTTTTTTAAGTGATAAACATTGCAAACATCTAGCTGAGATTCTTACAAAATTATTCATACACAAAATCTAATAGAATTTTTATAACAATACAGACTCAAGTCTTGATTAATTCTTTCCATATGATATAGTAAATCAAATCGTTTGAGTTCTATATACCGATATTATTCGTGAAGTAAAAAGATGCTTTAAAGCTTTAGAAAAAATCCTTTAAAGCCAAGCGACTTATACTTGTCGTGCTGGGAAACACAATAAATAAACAAAGAAATATCTAAATAAATAAATAAATATTAAAAAATAAACATTGTTTAGAAAGAATCAAAGGCACAAAGCTACATTAACTCAGTTTGTCATCCCAATCAAAATTAATAATAATTTAAATTTTATTTTTTCAAAAAAAACATTCAAATATATGAATTATATTATTTATTTTAATATATATTAATTATATAATATTTTATTGATTTCGAGGGAGGAGAATATATCTAAATTATCTTCTAACGATAATCTTAGCAATTTTACCATGATTTAAAATGTTTTTTCAACTAATAATTAATCTTAAATTTTATCGAAAATATTAAAAAAATTGTAATAATTTTTAAAGCTGCTAAAAAAACCTTTAAAGTTAATTTTTATTTTAAGAAAAACTGCAAAAAATAAAAAAATAATTTTTATCAAATAATTTTTTATAATATAAATAATGAATTGTACACTTCCTGGTTTATTTTCCAACACTTTACACACTTTCCTACCTAACTTGAAATATAATATTCAGCCATTGTCCTTATTAAAGTTAAAGTTCATGTTCATGTTTAACAAAAGTCAGACTTAATAATAACAGAGTTGAGCATAAATGTCAAGTATTAAACAAAACATTTTAGTTAAAGCTTCTTTTGTTGTCTGCTTGATGGACGCGTTTGAAGATTCATTCATGAATGGATTGTTTTTGTCTATTGAAAAGTCAATAACACAGTTGTTGGCAGCACTTCAAGCTAAATTACTTTAGAAGACTAAGACAAGGCAAAACTACTTAGCACGCACTCAACTATATACAAGAAATAAGCGAACAACGCATTTTCTCTTCCGGTTTTTGTGAGTTTGATAAAAATATATAAAAGATATATATATATATTACTGAGCCAGTCAGTTGTCATTAGCAGGCATATGGCCTAATCAAATCAAAGTCATTACTACACACAAGGATACTGTTGGCATCGCACTCACGTATTCTGGCTAATATCACGCATACGTACAGTTGGCCATCAAGAATATATAAGGCGGGCTCAATTACACACGCACATTAATAAGTTAACGACAGCACGAAAATTAATACATTTTGTTGTTGGCAAAATTATGCTTGTTATGCAATATCTTCAGGCGAAAAAAGTATATGTACTTTAATGCCAAATTAAAATGTTTACGTGACTTCATTACATACTTTTTTCTTGTCCTCTCAACCCCAAGCAAAAACAAATTTCTACCTTATTTATCCTTATATATGCCTGAGTACTTGAGTGCTATAAATTAATTATAGCTCAATTGTAATTAAAGATTTTTAGCTGCCAGATGAACAATAAAACGTGTCTTAAACACATCAAATTAAATTTAATTAAGTCAAAAGGATTTAAGTCATCTTGAAAGCATCAAAAACATTTCAATTCACATGCAACACACAGCATGATATTTAATCACTTGCAATTTAACTAACAATAATTGCAACAAGAAGCTGTGGCAAGGCAAATAACATTAACATCATCATCATCATTAGATTAGAGTTGCCACAGCAACGCAGCTCGAGAGTGCAACCACAAGTTTCAGCAGCGAGAGCGACAACATTGTCGAGTTAATGTGCACGATTATCATAAAATTTCATAAATTTCTATTAAATGAAATTGTGAATTATGAATTTTCCACAGCAGCAGTTTGTCTGCTTAGTCAAATAAGATGCGAAATATTAAAAAGTTTTTTATTATTATCAACTAATCATGCTAGAAAGCCGCTAAACTCGGCTGCAATTATATAAATAATAAAAAAATCACAATTTGCATACCTAACATTGCATAAATTGTGGGGATGTCGAATAATTTTTTTCTGCTTTGAAAAAATATCAAAATGATTTATCGCTTTGAAAATATCTATATAATTAATATAATTCACATTTTTTCTATCTTTTTTGTCAAAAAAATTCTGCCTCAAAAAATATGACAAAATAAATATATTGTTTTTATAAAAATAAAAATATATTGATATATTATTAACAAATAATGCAAAATAGGGAGGGACTAGGTTCTTTACTAAAATAAGTCTTTTTTCTCAAGAACTAAACAAATTCTTAAATATCTGAATTAGATATTTTAATCATTCTTTTTAGAAAAATTTTACCAATTTTTTTTTTCTTATTGCGATTTTGATTCTAATTTATCCCGTCGGTTTGACATATAAATATTACGTAATAATTTTTTTTTCGTTTATTTTAAAATTTTTTATACACTCTGAAATGTTTTGCAATTTTTTAAGAAAAAATTAATTTTGCTTGTTCGATTTATACACTTAATAAATTTTTAATATTTTATTCCTACTCGGTGTTCAAACTTAATTAAATGCATATGTTTTTTGTGCATTTATTTCAACTTGAAAATGAAGCAAAACAACTCAAATTTTGTTGCCCTTTTTAGGCATTATTTAATGGGAAATAAATATAATATTATTATACATATAACTGACACAATTTTCCTTATAAAGGTTGCTCTAAACTTTAAACTATGACAACTTTGTCACAATTTAATATATTTGCATGAGAAATATGTTTTTGGACTTAATTGTTCTTTAAGATTGATTTGACATTTATTTTTTGAAAAAATATTTCTTTTAAGTTTTTTTTTTTTTTTTAATTTTTTTTTAGGAATTTTTTTCAACACTTTTATAAAAATTCAAAATAAATTCGATAATCGATTTTTCATCATTTGCGGGCTTTAAAATTATAAACTGTTTATATTCAATTTAAATGTTATTATTAAAAAAGTTTTTTTTTTTTCGCAGATAGTTAAATTATTATTATTTCAAAAATTCAACATTCATTTTTCCTAATAAATTTCTTTGTCAATACAAAAACACAATTTCATTTCATGCCAAATGTATTTTTAATCATTTTGCTCTAGATTAAATTGTCATTTTGATTCTAAAAATAAATATTTTACCATTTACTTGTGGTTTTTATTATTTTTTTTTACCATTTAGGCCAGCCGCAGCCACACACGTTTGAAGAGCATTAAAAAGGAATTTTTATCACACGTAGGGTTAGCAAGGACAACATCAAATTGTGTGTGTTAGTTGTGAGTGTGTGAGTGTGTGTGTGTGTGTGTGGGTGTGTGGAATATGTGTGTGGCATTTGAAATTCTTTTTGCATGCAAGCTCACTGGAGGCCTATGAAAAAACTTTTGAAGTGTTCTCGGAGCTGTCAAAAATGCTATAAATTTTTGGGCTGTTCGTTTATATCTTTTTTTTTTGTTGCGCTACCAGGAAATCAGGACAAAGAAGTGCTTCTAAAAAAAAGGACATATTTAAAAAAGAATTTATTTTGTTAAAGGCTGTCGATCTTGTAGTTAATGGGCCTTGTCCGGTTTGAAGGGACAATGAATGGCATTTTTAAAACCCATACCATATACTTTTCGCCTCGTCACATTTTTTTTGACCAAAAACACGCACATTAATGCTTTATAACTTAACGAGAACGTGCTTCGTTTACACATTAAATTGTATTCTATATAATTTTAAATTTCCAAAGAAATGAAACTCCTGCCACAACAATTTGATACAAATGTTGCACAGCCCATAAAAAGGGATCAGCATGAAGTCATTCGTAGGCAACATAGGCTGTCAGCCAAGTCAATAGGCTTATGATTTATATTACCATTAGCAAAGTGCGGCTCATTGGACTTTCTCTGACTCTATTTAGCGTTGTGGCCAACCCTGTCCCCTGTTATCCTGTATCCTGCTTCTTAATGTCAGTTGAAGCAAAACAAAATAAATTTAAGCGCTCTGATGTCAATTTTTAAGTCAAGTCATAAGCGAAATATTTTAAATTGACAGCTGCTAGGCTTAGACTTATATTTCTTGCCTATTATAGGACACTTTATAGGTATTATTTGCAGCGACCGCAAATAACGATTATTTTCCTTTAAAAATTAAATGCCATAATTCTTTTTGATTTCATTTTAATATAAATTTAATTTTCTGAGTTTTTATTTTTTATAAAAAATAGATCAAAATTATGATTTCTTTTTTTTCATGTAAATTACGAATTTATTTTTTTTCCTGACTTTTAATATATAAATAATAATATAAAGAATTTTATTGAGCTTTTCATGTAAATTATGAACTAATTTTTTTATTCTAAATTTTTAATATTAATTACTTTTCAAAGAAAAATATTTAATGTTAAATAAATTGTATGACGTTTTTTTATAGCTAAAAAATCTAAAATAATTGTATTTAATTGATTTTTATTTTTTGAGTTCAAAATCAATATTCTATGACGTTTTTTTATAGCTTA
This sequence comes from Hirtodrosophila alboralis, assembly GCA_035043045.1. Taxonomy (NCBI): domain Eukaryota; kingdom Metazoa; phylum Arthropoda; class Insecta; order Diptera; family Drosophilidae; genus Hirtodrosophila; species Hirtodrosophila alboralis. Next base: position 342,563 of record JAWNNH010000240.1, read on the forward strand.
ATGTGAAAATTCTTATTTTAAATTCTTTTCTGATTTTTTTTCAGAAAAATTGTATTTTTTTTTTAAGTTTTTAATATATAAATCAAAATTATGATATTTTTTTCCCCTGAATATTATAATATAACTTTTATTCTCTGATTTTTAATATTTAAATAAGAAATAACGATTTTTATTAAGTTTTCATGTAAATTATGAAATAATTACTTTCAAATATTTAATATAAATAATAAAAAAATTTCGATATTAATTGATTTTTATTTTGTTAATAAAAAATTTAAATTGCATGAAATATTTTTCTATAGCTAAAAAAAATTAAAAATGATCTGTTTTTTATTTTTTGAATCAATAATCAAAATTCTAAGACTTTTTCTATAGCTAAATGTGAAAATTTTTATATTAAATTCTCCATACGTGAAATTTTATTAAAATGTTTTATAAATTGCATAGAATCAGACAGACGGACATCATTTGAGTATGTTTATCAAATATACTTATGTATAAATATATTTAAATGTATTTTACAAGTTTAAAACACACCTCATTCAACGCATTACAAATTTCATGACAAAATTATAACAAATGCCCTATAAAAATAATATATTAAATCCAATATTATTTGCAAGCACAAAAACAAATAATCCTGCAGCATTATACAATTGCTTTGGCTATTTGCATGGATGTCTGCTGTGTTTTATTTTTTGGTTTTATTTTATTTCATTTCCATTTCCGTTTCCGTTTTAATGTATATTATGTGCGATAGCGTGCTACAGATAAAGGGACAAATAAACTCAATTTTAAAGCCACTTTAAAGCTTAAAGCCAAGACTCTAGAAATCGTTAAGTAACTTAATATGAGCAGCAATAACTTCAACCCAAAAAACCCAACCAAATGTGTTTTAATTAACTGTATGTAATTACGACAAGGGCGTTTGCCTCTCAACTGTCATCAATGTCAGAATTCAAGGACCTAGACCTGGACCAGGACCTGGAATTGCGCTTTTGACGCTACAAATTTTAATTATCTTTTTGGCTGGCACCGCAAACCAGAACTCAACACCTCCTGTGTTTCCGGACACGGCCTACAATACGGCTCAGCAGGTGACGAATCAGCGGAAATCAAACGACAGCCATCAAGCAGCAGGCGGCAAAAAAATAACAAAAAATAAAGAAAACGACAAAACAATGCAAAGGACATCAGATGACATGTTTAAACACGATAAAACCAACAAAAGGCAGTTCCTTTAATATGTCAAACAAAGACAGTATAAACAATAGACGCAGCCAAGTGTAAATTATTTAACTTCAACTAACACACCTATATATATATCTAATTTATAACAACAAATTCATTTATAGCAAAAATGTTAGAAAATAAGTTCAAACCTTTAAATTCCGGTAGCAACAACTTCCGCCGTATTTCAACACTACATGCATGATCTGTAAAGGAAAAGAAATATTTAATTATTAATAAGTTTATTTATTATTTAATAGTACAAATGTCTATTTATACGAAAGTTGGCAACCAAACTTAAAAATTCCCATCACATAAACTACAACATTTCTAGAGATGAGCAATTTGATTTAACATGTATTTACAGAAGTGAACTTAACAGTAACTTAACAGTCCTAGCTGCAACAGCTCTGTTAAAAAATCTGTTAAATTAAATATCTGTTAACTAAGCGAATGAGCGCTGTTAATAAACATTTTTCATTTTTTAAATGAATTATGGTATTATAGAAAACTGTTTAACTTAGAATTATTAATAATTATTTTTTAATTAATTAATTTTATTTATTTATTAAATTCTTATTTTTGCGTAACAAAACATGGTTTTTTTTTAAATTATTTTTCTCTAACAAACTAATTATTATTATAACTTTTGATTCACTTTAATGTTTTTTTCCTACTTTTTTTTTATTATATTTTTTTCATTTATTAACTTACTTAAATGATTATGGTATTATAGAAAACTGATTATAGATTTAAGAATTTAAGCATTAAATAAAAATAATTTAGCATAAAAGATCTGAGTGTAACAAAAGGCATTAACATTTATTTACATGTTAATAAATATATAGAGATGTTCAAGCAGCCTTAAACTTTCCAACATACATATGTTAGTTGCAAATATTATTAAATATTTTTTAATTAATTCATTTTTTTTATTTATTTAATTCTTATTTTTGCGGAACAATACATTTTTTTTTTTAACTTTTTGACCTAACAAATTTATTATTTTTATTACTTTAATATTTTTTTTTCTTTTTTATATTTTTTTTTCATTTATTAACTTACTTATATGATTTTGGAATTATAGAATACTGAATATAGATTTAAGAATTCAAGTAATAATTAAAAATTATGTAACATAACAGATTAGTTTGAATGTAAAATTTTAAATGAGCATTAACATTTATAAACATTTTAATTTATAAAGATCTTTAATATGCACAAGCATTCTTAAAATTCCCAATAATGATGATTGGCAATTTTATTATTTAAATATATTTATATTATTATTTATTTATTTAATTCTTATCCAGAGTGCAACTGGTTAAATTTATATATATATTTTTTTTTAAAATGTTTTCCGTCTAATATAAATTTATTATTTTAATTATTACTAATGATTTTCTTGTCTGTTTATTTTTTATAATTATTATTATTACTTTTTCATTATTTTTTATTTATTATTTTTCATTTAATTGTATTTTTTTATATATTCGAAAAAAAGAATATAAAATCTTTTAAAGCGCATATTTATTGAATTTATTTTATTTTAATATATTTATTATTTTTCACTTAATTTAATTTTTTTTATATGTGAAAAATAGAATATAAAATCGTTTAATTTATTTTATATCAGAAAAAACACGCTCAGCTCTTGCGTTTGCCAACTTTAACTGAACAATATTGCTTATTGCTTACAAAAGCTTTGCGAAAATTAAATTTCAATTGTTTACACTAGTTCCGCGAAGACTTCAAGTCAATTAAGCTAAAGTTTACATTTTTAGTTTGTTGGCGTTTAAAAGGAATAACGAAGTAAAAGAACAAAAAATGCTCAAAAAATACAAACTTGGCGACTTTTGAAATGCTGAGCTGGCACTTGCCGTACATATAAAGCCGTGGTTTGCGGATTGGGGGGCAGGAACAGCTCCCAAAAATGTAGCCCATAATTCAACTAACACAAACTGTAAACTTTTCGCAGCTGGCACAGTCGAAAACCAAAAACGCCCTTGCCATTAGACTGCCTCGATAAATTAGTAAGTATGTGTGGATTCCAACTGGGAGTTTGTTGAAATTTTATATATATATTTTTGGTTTTTTTTTTGCTCCCAAACGAGCATCATTTGCTGGGTCAGAGTACACAAAAAAAAAGAAATATATAAGCTGGTCAAGTTTTGTAGGGTTTTTAAACTTGAAACTCGCGTGTTTAGTTTCAGCCAGCTTAAAGCTATTTAAACTCAATTTCTTAGTTAGTAATTTATCAATTTTTATGCCTAATTTGATTTATGCTCTGCATTTTTATGATGTCACTTGGAAATTGAAATGAATGTCTGGCATTTGGTAAATTACAACAATGTGTGGTTGGAGTTTATTTAAAGCATTTCGACAATGTTTATTTAAAATTCAGTGCACAGATATGAATTACGTTTTTTTTATTTTATTTTTGTATGCTCTGCCCTATGCGGCGTATGCGGCGTATGCGTTATGCGCCATTAGCCTGTTGTCCCTATCACAAGGCCTTTGAGTTACTTTAAAATGTATGCATGGGCGAATTTATGGTCTGCGGGTCATAAATCATTAAAGCAATGACAGCAACGAGCCAATTTAACTACTAAAAGCCACAAATAAAATAAATAAATGGATATACATATAGTCCTATATGCAGATACAAAGATAAGTATACCAAGGGCTGGCTGATAGCTTAAGTCAAGCAAAAACGCTTTTTGGATGTTGCAATCTTCAGTCTAAGCCAACATTTTATGCTTCTTTTAAGTTCTGGCATGACAAATTGCGAGAGGTATAAACAATGCAAGCGAGAAATTGCACAGACGTGTGTTACAACATTTATAATTTACATTTTGATAAACTAGCTTTAAAAAAAATGGCAAAAAATTTTTATTTTCTTTTTTTTAAATTATTCAGTCTATAGATAAACCTATTTAAATAATATAAGTTTGATTCTAGCTAAATAAACTTATTTATGCAAATTATGCAGGAAAAAAAAAAAAAAATTTTCCAATATTTTTCCCGAATTTTAAAGTAAAAAAAAAATAAATAAAAAGAAAAACTACCTTAAAAACTCTCACCATTTTCTTTATTCAAAATCTATACTTATAGTTGCAAAAATAGAGATTTAAATATAAAAGTCTGTATGAATGATTAAATGATATTATTAATTTCATTCCTTCATTTCCCCTCTCAAAAAAGCGTAATATAATATAATATATATATTTATATAATATAATATATTTAAAAAAAATTGACAAATAAAAAAAAATAAAAAAAAAAATTTTTTTCCCGAAATTTTAAAGTAAAAAAAAAATTAATAAAAAAAAGTTTCTCACAAAAATTATAATTTTCTTGATTCCAAATAATATACTTTGTTACAAAACTAAAGATTTAAATTTAAAAGTGTGCATAAATAATTAATAGATATAATTCATTAGCTTTTATCTATAAAAAAAATCTATATAAAATACCTGATTATAAAAAATTAAGAAATAAAATTAAAGTTAAAAAAATAATTTTTTATATTTTTCGCTGAAATCTTAAAGTCAAAATAATATTAAAAAAAAAAACCCGCACAAAAATCAATATTTCCTTAATTCAGTTGTTGACAAAACTAGAGATTTAATTTTAAAAATGTATATGAATAATTAAAAGATACAATTTATTAGCTTTCATCTCTCAAAAAAAAAGGTAAATAAAATACGAGATTTCAAAAAAATTAAGAAATAAAAAAAAAGTTACAAAATTCACTTTTTTGTTCGTTTTTTGTTCGATATATTAAAATAATTTCTACATTTTCTGTATTTTTTTTTTTTTTAATTTCTACATTTTCTGTATTTTTTTTTTTTTTAATTTCTACATTTTCTGTATTTTTTTAAGTTATACATTTAATAGCTCTTACTTCGGGCTACTCTAATTAGCTATTCGTTTCATTAAAAACCTTTAATTCGCTGCCAAGTTGGGCAAATGTTTAATGTTTCATTTATAATTTAACATGCAGTTTGGTTCTGCCCTTTTTCAGCCCTTGGAGTCATTAACATTAACATTACCATTTTCACAACAGTTTTGCCATATAATTTGGCGCACTTGTATTATATAATTAATTTTGCATATGGTAAATGTGTTTCACATTGAAGGCCAATTTTAAAAAAAGTTTGCCACGAGCGGGAATTTGTACGTCCGCTCAGCTCAGAGCTTTAACAACTGATTTAATAAAATGAATAACTCATACGCCGCGTTGTGCAGCAATGGACGTGGTGTTAGCTATAATTACAACTTCGCCATGATTAAATTATCACGCTGCCCAGACGGCCTTTTAAGAGCGTAGAAAATACCCGTCGCAGCTGTTGCTTTTAATTAATTTGCGCTTAGACGTCGAGTTGCCAAGAAAAATTACCAGCTAAAGAGTGGAAAAAGAAACAAGAAAAATTGCAAAAAAGAAAAGAAAAGAAATTCCTGCAAAAACGCGTCACCTGAAGCAAATAATGTATAACGTTTTGCGGCCAAACAGTCGCCGTTGTCGTCATTACGCAGATTTCTCCAAGGAGCCAATGGAGAAAAACTTTCCCCCACAACATAAACAAATTGCCAGGGAAGACAATTTCCGGAAATATAAGAATCGAGAATGTGGGTCAGCTGTGGCACCACTGTGTTGCTGCATTTCCTGGCAACGCAAATTGGCAACAACGCTCAAGTCAAAGGTTTTTCTTTTTTTATAGTTTTTATAGTTTTATAGTTTTGTCAGTTTTTCTAGTTTATATCACACTTATTTTTATTGGAGTTGCTGTTTACGGCTTTGAACTGAGTATGAGCTTTATTTGCTACAAATTACAAAGAAATTTATGACAATGCAGACAAAATTTAGGAAATCTACTATATATGAATTTTATAGCTTTATTAGTTTATATTAGGGATCAGAAATTAGAGTTGGAGCATTAAACTTCAACTTAAATCACAAAAATATTTTTTTTAAAATAATTTTTAACATAAAAAACTCAAAGAACAATTTAGAAAAAGAAAAAATCCTAGCTAGAATTTTCCAACTTGATATATGAAAATTAAATATTTAAAAAAAAATATATCAACTGCTAAAAACAATCAAAAAGCTGTCAAAGTTGTTCACTTCCTCCAATAAATTAAATAAAAATATAAACAGAGTATACCACAATCTAGTTTCACTTAATTTGATTTATTAATTACATTTTGTGCTGAATTCAATACCAGTTGAACGACATTGGTCAGCAAACATGCACTCAAACCAAGTATTAATAGCTTCTCGTTTTTATTTATATCGAATCGCACAAACGTCACAAACTGCGTCACGTAGCCAATGCATGCAATTGAATTCGAGATATATTGAGATTGATTTCGACAGTTGTTTTGCTCTGTTCTCTATTTCAATAAAGTCAATGACACGTAGAAAACAATGGAACTAAAGAACTGTTGATTGTTTAAAGATGTGATTGACCTGAGTATCAGGAATTGAAACTATGTATACTTATATATATCTTTGTATCTACTATAAGTTAAAGCAACCAGAATTTAATAAAAGCCTTGTCATTTAATTTATATAGAGGCATGTCCGCACACTTGAGTCCTTCCTTAATATCCTTGGCAATTTACAGCTTGCCTCCTGTTTTATGTTCCGTGGACAATATTTTTTTTTTATTTATTTTTTTTTATATTTTTTTATATATCTTAACGCTTAACGCCTCGCAATTTCTGCTGCTGTTTTGATTAATGTACAAGGCCAAATAAAAGACCAGAGTTGTCCTCAGTCAAAAAGCTGACATTCTAATAAAATGCAAATTGAAATCGCCACGAAATGAATTATATCCTTCGTATGCTCATGCTGTGCCAAGGATATACTATATAAATTGTGTTTTGGAATATTTGGTTAAGGATAACATCTAAATTTACAATATTTGGAAATTTTTAGCTGAATTTTAACATTTTAGTTATGTGACGAGAGAAGCAAACAAAGCCTAATTTAAATACACAAAACATTAGATTTAGTTGGACTGTTAAGAGATTGTGGGTATTTATTAGTCGTGTATTTTCTGGTTAAAAAGAATTTTTCTTATTTAGTTTATACTTATGTCAGGGCGAATGAGCACACTAAATTGAATTTTGTTGTATAGTTTATTTAAATTAAATTGCAAGAACTTCAGATTGTGAAAATGTTGTTGGCAAAACATGAGCTCATTTAAAATTAAATTAATTGGGCGCAAAAAAATTTAAATTTCTATATTTTCTTAAATTAAAATTAAGTAGAAAATAAGCACATTTTAAAACTAAATTAATTGGGCGCAAAAAAAAATTTTAATTTTCAATATTTTCTTAAACTAAAATTAAATGTAAATAAATAATTTCTTTTTTTTTTAAATTAAGTTTAATCAGATATAATATTACTTGCAAATTTGCCATTTATAACCTATTTACTTAGCTATTTTCTTGCTTATTCATTGCCCCATTTTGGGCCCTCTTAGTTCGCCAATCCGCTCCTGTTTCACACCATTTAAATAAACATAATTGAGGGCTGCTGACTTTGGCGCTTCGGCAATTTCCTTTAAAAGAAAACTGTCACTGCCCACGCAATAAAAATATTTAACAAATTTTTGTTATTTTTTTTTTTTGCTGACACAATTTTGCCTTTTGCTTTATGTTGTTTATTTTTTATATTTTTGGCATTATTGAAAATTTAAAAAAAAATATGAAATGTTTAATATTCAACTGACGTTCTGTTTATATACAATCATGCAATTTTTTCCAGCTCTTTGCATTTGTTCAGGCTAATGACAGCCTGTGTAAATGGAAACCAAAAAAAAAAAAAAAAATAAATAATAAAAGAGCAGCTTCATATCTCTCGCTCTTTCTCTCTCTCTCGTATATTTAATGTGCAATATAAAACTCTAAATGCATTGGAGAGTTTGTCAAATTTAACGTTCTACCCATGACACTTGACTGAGTGTTGGCCATAAAGTTGTTGGAATTTTGCACAAATTTCCACAGTCCAACACAGTCTGATGTATTCTGTCATGCAGACTGTCATGTAAGCCACGAGATATTCCCCGGCTGTCAGTACAAATGTCCACATTCATATATATCCGTATCCAACACACGCCCACACACAATCCTACAGCTCAATAAATAAAAATTGTTTCGACTGGCAGCGAAAATCGCATATGATGTTTTGGGTTTTATTTACAATCATTCAATGAAAACAACAATAAGAAAAACAACCAAAAACATGAAATAACAACATTTTTTTTTGATTGTGTAAAAGAATAAATACGCTTGCTCAGATGCTTATAATATTGTTTTTGGACGGAAAACTATACAAAACAATAAATATATATAATAAATATGGAAAAGCGAACTACATCAATGTGATCCTTACAGAATAATCCAGGCATATGCTTAATGAGTTTGTTGTTATCCGATTTTTATATAAGCTAAATTTTAACTTTTAATTTTTGAGTTTTCGTATATAAATCAGAAAAACCTATTAATTTTTAATTATTTCATATATAAATCAGGAAAAACAATTAATTTCGAGTAAAAGAAAAATCTTAGTATTTATAATATTTATTTATTTTTTTTATTTTTAGATTTTTGGTTTTCCGATTTTTTTAGTTTTTTTTTAATTATAACTTTAAATTTTGGATTTTTAGATATATATCAGAAAAACCCTATTTATTTTTGATTTTTTATATATAAATCAGAAATCACAATTAATTTTTATTAAAAGAAAAATATTGTCATTTAAAATATTTATTTATTTTATTTATTTACCGATTTTTTTGCTTTCCGATTCTTAAAGTTTTTTTTTAATTATAATGTAAATCAGAAAGTACAATTAATTTTAATAAAAAAAAAATCTTGGTATTAATAAAATTTATTTATTTTATTTATTTTTATTAAAAAATAAAACTAAAAAAATAATTGTTATTTATTAAGTTTTCTATTTTGCTGATAAAATAAAACTAAAATCCTATTACGACTTTTTTTAGCCAAATATGGCAAGGTTGGTATTTATTTTCAATAAATAAGCCAAGAGAAATCTAAAAAAAATAATTTTCAAAATTAAAAAAATAATTATAAAAAAGGATTTATTTTTTAGACTTTTTAAAAATTTTAAAAATATTTGTTTTTTGTTTTTTAAATTTAATTCAATTAAAAGAGATTATTTATATAAAATAAAAACTCAAAAATAGTTATTCCCATGTGATAAAATAAATACAATTTAAGAATTGAAGAATTTGTTTGGAATTTCTTGAAAAATAAAAAATATTCTCAAACAGCAATAAAAATATACCTGAACAATAACGCAATTTTTGCCGTATTGTTGTATATGAAAATTATATTATATACTCAACCGATTCTTTCAATTTCGTTCCCTAAAATCGGTTATAAATTCTTTACATATTAAACAACAAAATTATAATACCCTTTTTGAAGAGCATAGCAAACTATATTTAACAAGCCGCATAGTGTTTAGTTTTTGCTTTGCATGTGAATGCATATTTATTTATTTTTTTATTTATTTATTTTTCAGCCTGGTACGCGCTGTTGTGTCTCTAAATTTCTCTCTCTCTCTCTCTATATATCTGTGAAATGTTTTCATTTGATTTTGTTTGGTTCCGCAATTTGTTACGCTATTTTCATGTTGGCATTGGCATGGACTAGTTATATTATTTTCTTTTTATTATTTATTGTTATCGTTGTTGTGTGCAAGGGAATTTTTGCTATAAATATGCAACAATAAATTGTTGCATTTAATTGAAAAATGCCAGGTTGTATATTATTTGTTGGCTCTTATTGTAAAATGTATTTTTTGAAATTTCTTCATTTTATTGTGATTTTAGTTTGGAATGCGATTAGAATGACAATGAAATATGTTTTTTTTTAAGTTTTTATTTTTTATAGTATTTTCTATTTATAGTATTTTTATTATGCAGTGTTGGAGTGTGAAAAACAAATTGAATTTTATCGTTTTTGTGGTTATTGGATTTATACATTGTGTATAAGCTAAATATTTTAATAGCTTTTGCGGTGCAGTGTTTTATTTAAATTTTATTTAAAATATTTTACCAACTTTAATTGAGTATTTTTTGTATTCAGACTATAGATTTGGAATTTCAGTTTTTCTGCAGTGATAAATTTACATTTCAAATATTAGAACTCAGCTCATTTCCATTTTGTGCATCGCCAAAAACTGCAATTGAACTAATTATGCAACATTCGCCCCCCCAAAAGTTTGTGCAGCTTTTTGGCCTTTATGACAGTGTAACCCGAACTCCTTTCCTACCTCCTGTGGCAAAAATTGTTGCACCATATTATGAAATATTTTGTGGCAGCTGCTGCTGCTGCTGCTGAGCCGGAAACACTAACGAGAAAAGTCTGCAACATTTTTGGTGGCAAATATTTTGGCAACGACTTTTGGCCATTGGCGCATTATTTTCCAGTTGCATTGCCAATGAAAGCGAGATAGCGAAAGGGACGAGAGATAGAGAGAGATATACTGCAATTAGGCCGCATTTTTTTGGCCACAAGTCTGAGGTTAAAAAGGTTTCTCTGAGGTTTTTCCGTTTAGACCTGACCTTTATTTCCTGCCAGGCACTCGGATACGGATTTCCAAATTTGCAGTCAGCATTTAAGCTGATTAATCTTAATTTGAGTTTTGTAAAATTTTGTCATTTTTGTGAACACATAAATTTTTGGCACATATTTCTGGTCTAAACCAGAGTTGGGTTTTTCGCTTAGAAAATTGAATGTCTAGAAATTTGCTATACTAAAATTAAGAGGATAGATTAATATGGAGTATTTTTATTATAATATTTGTGATTTTATTTATTAATTATTTATTTAGTCTAGTAATACATTTTCAGATTAAAACTTTTAGCAAAGATAAAATAAAATAAAATTAAAAAAAATAAATTAATTATTTAATAAATAGAAAATAAAAATTGTGGGAGTACCAAAATTAATTAAAAAAAATAAATATCAATTATTTTAAAATAATATTCGTCTTTTTTTATTATTATTAGTACTCCCACCATTTTTTACTTCTGTTGATTAAATTACTTATTTATTTTTCGTAATTTCATTTATTTTTTTTTTTTTAATGACATAAAATCTATATTAAATATAAAATTATTATTCTTGTTTTTTTTCAAAATTTAAAATAAAGTTTTATTTTATTTATTTATATTTTTTAGAACATTTAATTTAGATTTTATAAAAATAATAATAAATTAAGTTTTCATTTTTTTTTAAATTTTGTTCTATAAGAAAATTACATATATAAAATAAAATTAAATTGAAGTTTTATTTTATTAATTTTTTTTTTTTTTTTGATAACATATAATTCAGATTGAATATCATATTATTAAAAACTAATTTTTAAATGATATTTTATTAAACTAAACATATTTAAAACAATGTTTTTTGGTTAAATATAATTTTGTATTTTGAATCTTTTTAAATTGAAATTTATTTTAATTTTTTGTAATGATTTTTATTTTATTTATTTAAATTTTTTTAAGCTCCAAAATATCGTATTAATATTGCATTAATTGATAAATTAATCAAGCCAGAATCCATTCAAATTCCCCAATTCTCTCTCTGGAATAGCCAGATCTAACATAATTTTCTACTTCCCAACATTCTACTGATATGTATTCATCTCTATTGTCTATCTAATACAATTTTTAGCCATAATTGCACTAAAAGCATGTCGAATTTTATTAAATTTACAATTTGAACACTTCAAAAACCCGTCAGGAAATTAGAATTGACAGAGACAACGAGATGTCTTAAGGGATTAATGGATTAACAGGCAACGGGCAACGCGGCAAAAGTTCTTTGTTGGCTTTGATAGACGCATCTGCTTTGGGCCCAGACAACGAGCCACAATATCAGAAGCAACTTTGTCATTTGGGTGTCGCTCTGACAGTTTCACGCTTCATTTACATAAAGTCGCGCCATAAATTTTGCCCGCAGACGGTCCTGAATTCTATATATAGTATATATATACAATATATATATATATATATATATGTAGTGTGGTTGCCAGAACAATGGAAACGCTTTTATTCCTAAGCTAACAAATGTTTGGGGATTTGAATAGTTGAGAAGGCGATTTTTATGGCTGGGTCAGACAACTCGCCAGTCTGCAATTGGAATTGCATGTTGAACATTTTTTCAAATGCATTTATTTAAATCGTTTTATGCATATTTTTTTTTTAGCACTGATTATATAGATTAAAATATTATTAATTAAAATATATCAATTTTGGCAAAGTTAAACTGTAATGATTATGGAAAAATATGGCGCTATTGTAGTTAATTAAGGTTAAAAATCACAACAAAGGAGAAGAGAATTCAGATCTTCAAAAACTCTATACCACAAAATATAATTTTATTTTGCTTCAATTACAAAACTAACCTTTTTTTTAATACATTTGGGGGGCCCAGATGTGAAAAAGCTAGGTAATATTTTTTTTATAACTCCTATTATAATAGATCGCTATAAAGAATTTAAAACAATTTTTTGTAAAAGGATTTTTTTTTTTCAAAAAAAATTTTAAATATTATTTTTATTTTTTATTTTATTTTTTTTTTTTAAATTTAAATATAATTTTTATAAACGTATTTTTCAGAGTTGAATTTTTTTACCCAACTAATTTTAAAAAACTCTACGCTTGCTAACAGCTAATAAAAATTTTTATTAATCGCTCATACGCACTTTTAAATTGAAATCAACTTTATAATTATAAAAATTAATAAATTGATTTTATGTGCTATTTTTTTTTTATAATAAAAAAAATTGAAAAAATATTTAATTTTTTCCCAGCTCTGTATTCATATATTTGCATTATTTAGGCATCGTTTTAGATATAAATCAGCTTAATAGTAGCTGCTACTACTACAGAATTTATTGCATTTCTAAACATTTAAACAAACTGCTTAAATTTACTACAAACACACTGTTAAAGCAATTAGCTGTAGCAGGAAAAGCCACACAACTGAAGCATATTCACACTACGGCGACATTTGTGGTTGACAGATTAAATATACAGATAAATATATTAATGTAAACCACATTTTGTACATACATGCAGTTGTGTTTAGTTAAAGTAAACAGTCAATAAAATGAACAGCTAAATTCTTAACTTGATATCCTTTTTTTTTAATTGAAAACAGACGCCAAAACTATTAAAAAACTGCTTCAAAATTCAATTTCTTCAGGCAATAAGCAAGCATCTATTCAAAAAGTCATTTCTTAAATTTCCTATTTATATATTTAAATAATCTGCTGTATTTATATACACTAATGTGTATTTTAAACCAGGCACTGTAACGTTTATAATTTTTAATAAAAAAGAAAAAATTATGAATAACATATTATTGGTTGATTTTTATTGAAATATTTAAAAATAATTCATATTAAAAAAGAAAAGTTAAGAAGTTTTTATTCATATTTTAAAGTAAGAATTATTTTTCCATTTTTTTTTTTTTGCGAAATAACAGTAAAATTAAATGTTTCACACAACAAAAAAAATCCATTTTTATTATAAAAATCAAAAAATAAACATTGAATGTAAATATTTTTGGTAATAACAAAATTAAATAAAAAATGCGGCTCAATAACATTCCTATAAGGAACTTAAAACCCCAATATTAAGCATCCTTAAAGAATGAAAAATAACTTTTAATTTTTATTTTATTTATAAATTAAAATTAAAATTAATTTTTATAATAAATTTGAAAAATAAAAGTTTATTCAGTTTCCTGGATTAAGCATTCTGAATAAGTATATTTAAGAATTTTCCCATTCATCTATATTTTCTTTAACTTTGATTTAAACTCATAACTCTTATTTCTGATGCCTGTTTTAAATAATAAAAAGCGAGATTTCAACATTTTGTGATATACTGAAAAGCCTGTATCCTTGCACTAATTATTTCCCTATATTCTGACACGACTGTACATGTATATCTTTGTCAGGACACATGTCCTGTTGTCTACATAAATTAGCTTAGGCCATTACCATTACCACAAAATGCGTTTCATTCACATTGTTGGTTAAAGCGCCATCTGTTGTCGGCCTTTTGAACACTGACCTAAACCCCCCTTAACCCCCCACCAATAAATATGCAAAGAAAAGAAAAAGCGTCCAAAAACATTAAACAAAACTTTGTAGAGTACAAAGTAAAATGGCCAAGAAGTAAACGACAAAAATAAGAAGAAAATGTAAACATTGTGCTAACAGCTGTTGCAACAGCTGTTTTAACAGTGCGCCTGCGCAGCAAAATGTTATTTAAGAGAGCATTTGAAACTGTTAAGAGTAACAGTTTGCAGACGCTGTTAAGCAAAGTCAAACATTGTTTTTATTCAATTTTTTTTTGTTTTGTGGATGCTAACAACAAGACGTTGTTGTGTTTTTCTTTTGGGGTTGTAAACCGTTTTGGCCAAGTTAGTGGCAACAGTTGCCGCCAAATGCTGCTGTGAATCGGGCACAAAAATTCCCATTGCCTCTCGGGGCAACAAAATTCATCGCGCATTGTCGTCGTTCTTCTCGTCGAGTGCTAGTTCGTCGTCGTCTTTAATCGTCAGAGTCCGTGTCCGGCTCTAGCTACGGCTACGGCTACGTCTACCGTATAATATGATGCATATATTTTGGCTATATTGTGTCAGTTGTATTTTGTATTTCGTGCGCTGCAATTCGCTTGATTCTTCCAGTTCAATTCAGTTCTTAACTTAAGTTAAAGTAAAAGTTAAAAAAAAGTTTCAAAAAAAATGTTTAAAAAATTAATAAACATATTTTTTTAAATTAAAAATAAATAAATAAATATTTAAAAACAAACAAAAAAGTTGTGCTTTTTATGGTCATTCAGTGAAAGAGTTATTTAGTGTTAAATTCAAATAAAAATAAAAACTATTTAAGCTTTGAATTTTTATAAAAACAAAATAAAAATTAATTTAAAAAAAATTCTGCTCTGCTGTAAGTGTCAACTCATAAATTATTTTAGTCCTAAATTTTCCATTTAATGCTGCTGCTGCGATTCATTATAGATAACAATAAATCGAAGAGTTTCTCATTCGTAAAATGAGCACAATAAAATAGACAAAAAAAATTTAAGAATAATTTTTTTATCAAGCGAAATTAATATGCATCTGACTGAAACTAAGACTTTTAAATTTACTACATTTTTTATTTTCATTTAATTTGGGATTATTCAAATGTAAAACATCATAGCTTTACATTGATTTATTACTTATTAAAGCTACTTATTTTATTTATAGCTCTTTTTTAATATATTTTATTTATTTTTTTTTTTTGGAATATAATTAGCTGCATTTATTGCCAAATTAAAATAAATTTTCATGTATTAATTTGTGTAATTTTCAACATTTTTATTGAGAATTAATCTATTGTTATTTACGTGTGTGCTCAATTGAAAAAATTCATTTGATTTCATTTTATATCGTGCTACACTTAAAAAAGAAAATTTTTGGGTAAAAATTTAAATGTGAAAATATTTTTAATACAAAGTTGATAATAAAAAAAAAATTTATAAAATAGATTTATTTTAAATGTAATTTTACAATATAAACAACTTTCGGGTGGATGTTTTAAAATATGTTATTTCTTAATTTTTTGGACTCCGAAAAATGTTATTTATTTATTTTTTAGACTCCGAAAAATCGTAATTTTTGTGCATAAAAATACAGTTCCTTAAGCAACTTAATAAAGGAGAACAATAAATAAAATAGATCATATATATGAAATAAAAATAAACAATAATATTTTTAATTAACTTCTCTTTTCCACTAAATACATAAGCCCCACTTATTTATTTATTTCGAAACAAAACTTTAACAACAAAATATTTTAAATATTTTACGCTCAGTGTAAATAATCAATGGTGTGTTTTAAATGCTATTAAATTGTATTTACAATTTACAGAAATTTTTCTTTCATTTTATTTTATCCGCTGTTAATGTTAAGTTAAGCTTTCAGATACAGGATTTACCAATTGCTCTTTAGATAAAAATCTCGGGTCAGATATTTTTCACGCAACCTTTTCAGCAAAGCATCAAAAGGGATTGTGTATGACAAGAAAATTGTTTGGCAAGAAAAAAAGGACTGAAAATGACAAATTCCTTGAATAAAACAATGCAAACAATCAAAAAAAAAAAAGTAGCACTAGGCAAATACAAAAAAAAGGCACGTGACGACACAAAATGGAAAAGAAAATGGCACTTGAAAAAATTGAAAGAAATCTAAATTGAAATAAAAGATGAGTACGACAGAGCACAGATTGCACTTATACCTTTGAGAGTAGCATATACTCGTATGCAGTAAGTCAATGCCAGGCTATAAAAGAAATAGTACTTGAAAGTGTCTCGAAAACAAAACTCAAGGACTTACAAATGTTGCTAAAGTGCAAGTAGTTTCCTAGATTGTAGAACGAGTTGTGTGTGTGCACAAAAAATAAAAGTTTTCAAGTGATTTGTCCACATATAAACCATATTGCCAGGGTACATAAAACAGACAATAGATATCTCTCATTTGTTTGGACAGGTTCTGCAAATTGTTCTGCAGCTCAAAATGAATTTTTACATTTTTTGTTTTGTTGAGGCTTAATTAAAATTCGTTTTGTAATTTTTTTTTTTTGTTTTTTATTTCCCACTTTTTTTTGGGCGCCATCAATCAATTGCTGACCACGCCTATGACCATCAGGAACTTAATTAAAATGTTTGCCTCATGTCAGTTCCATCAGTTTCTGTATCACATTATTTTACATTTAGTTTTTTTTTTTTTGCATTAAACTTTTCCTTTTTATAAACTTTAATGCGCCGTCATGGCATTTGATAAATTTTTCCCTGGCAAAAAGGTTTGTTTATTTTGCCCGCTTCCTGTTTTTAATCAAAAATCAGTTGAAACTTTGAACTTTTAGATAAACAAAACAGTTGAAAGACGACGCTTCAAAAAACTTGGCCAACTTGAAAACTAATTTTAACCATAAATTATAAATTATGTTGTGCGTGAAGAAAGTAAAAAAAAAAATATTTTTTTCTTCTGACTGATTTCTTGCTGCTCATCATTTTGGGCAGGATTTAAGTAAACAAGCTATTTGCATAACATTGCGTATACGTAATAAAGATTGAATGAAATATCGAGACACAATCAGTTGCCATATTAACATTGTTTTGGCCATATTTATGTAGGTGCGTCTGTGTTTGTTGTGCGTGTGTGTGTTTGCTCCTGTTTCCCTGCTATTGAATTTCGCTTTTGGGCTCAGTTCATGGGTTTTTGTTATTATTCCATTTTTTTTTTTTTTTTTTTGCACGCACAAGTATTTATTTTGATACCCTATTAGAGAGTGGGGTTTTAAAGGTTTCTCAGACAGTTTGTTATGCATTGAAAGAGGTTTTTTTATGAGCTGATAAAATAGTGTATTTTTTTTTGTCTATATAAATTTAATAAATAATAAAAAGTGTTTGTAAGCTAGACTTTAAATTTTAGGTTAAAGGTTTATATATTTTAACATAAATTGGAAACAGCAAGATCGGATGACTATATCATATAGCTGTCAGAGGAACAATAAAATCAGCATTTTTCTGATAAAAATAAATTTGATTATTTATGTTAACTCAAGACTAAGCAATATATCATAGTTTTTATAGGAATAAAACATCTTTGAAAATTGATTTAAAAAAAAATACAAAAAAAAATTCTTTTAACAGTATCGGATTACTATATCAAGATAGCTGTTTATTATTTATTTAATCCATATAGTCTAGCGGAATCTAATTAAAATTAGGCTAATATATCATTAAAATAAAAAAAACCTTTGGAAACTTCATTTTTTTATATACGAAAAACAAAAAAAAATAATTTTAACAAAGTCTGATTACTATATAGATAATTCATATTTTAATCCATTTATAGTCCAGCAGAATTCAATGAAAATTAGGGTGATATATCATATAAATAAAAAACACTTTGAAAATTAAGTTTATAAGTACAAAAAATAAAAAAAAAATATTTTAATGAAATCAGTATATTATCAAAGAGCATACAGGAAATAAATTTAAAAATAAAAAAATTAAAATATGTCATTAAAAGTAAAAAAACCAGGAAAACTGATTTTTTTAAACACAAAAAAAAATAAAATCCTTTTAACAAGGGTATTTAATATCGTCAGCTCTTTCACAACAGTTTTTTACTTTATTTCTTATCATATATATTTTTGGATTGTGTTTTTTTTTGTTTTTTTTTGTTTTGTTTTTGATATTTGGTCGTGTGCACGCGTAATTTGAGCCGATATAGAAGCGATAAGCGGGAAGCGGAAAGTGGAGGACAAACCCATCACGTGGCTCTGATTCTTTCATATATTTATATATATATATATATTTGATATTGTGCGTTGACCTGGTAGCCTTGGCATTGTTGCCACAGAAATTCCCCCGCAAGAGGCATGGATGATGCCCTTGTTCTAAAGGCAAAATGCCATTTTTTATTTGTTGTACTTAGCCGCAGATTTGTGTGCGTGTGTGTGTGTGTGTGTGCAAATGATACAGCAGCACGTAATGCCAATTATATAAAAATTACTTTTGGCATTTCATTGAATTACTTATGAATTGGGGCTACTTTCTGGATTTTATATGTGTGTGCTGAGAACTTAAGCTCAATGGAAAATCTATAAATAAATAAACAAATTCAATAGCTGTATATTAATTTGTGTGCAATTTGGATTGTGATTAGCCTTAGCCTTGAGCTGCAAGATTTAGTTATTTCACAAATACTATTAAAAATAAATACATTTGTTTTTATTCTTGTTTTTGTGTTTAAAAAAAATATAGCAAGCGTTTTTGCTTTTGAAATCAAAATTTAAATATCTTTTATTTAATTTCCTGAAGAGTACATTTTTTTAATAATAATTATATTTTTTTATTTGATTTTTGGCATTTATAAAAACCAATAATTTAGATTTCCAATGATTTGATGCTGAATGGGAAATGGACAGCCATTTTTTTAATAGAAAATCTACATTAAATTTGTATCAAATTTTATACAAATTTTTTAACAAAATTTTAACAATTTTAAAAGCAACTTTGTAAGTTAAAGGCGTTTTAATTGTTTTTAAAATTATTATTGCACATCACAGCTCAAAAGTTTCTAAAGCTTGAAAGACCTCTTGGACTTTAAAATTTATCTAAAAACTGTTTATAATTTTGAGTAATTATTAAAGCTACATTATCCCAAAAAAAAAATTTTAATTTGGCATTTTAACTTGGCCACAAATTCCCAAAAGTTTTAATTTCAGATAAGCGTTTCACAAAATACAACAAAAAAAAATAATATAAAAAATTGTTTTTCACAATAATAAATATGCAACAATATAAAAAGCCAAGAAACTTGTTCTACAGCCGTCACTTTGGTCACTCCTGCCCCCGCTTCACTACCTCTCACTGAGCTCTGAAAGATTGCCTGAAGCATTTTGGTTCCAGACAAACCATAATAAAAACGACTCTAAACCAGTCGAAAAAGTTGGTTTGTGTTTTTTTTTTTTTTTTTTCTTTCTTTTCGACCAACAATTTATTATGCAAAAATATAAAGTTGCTAAAATTATCACCAAAATGCAGCGCAAACAATAACAACAACAAAATGTAAAACTAAAAGGTGTTAAAGTACTACAAAAAAATATTTAACTAGAGAATACCCTGTATCAAGCTAAAGGGAAAGAAAATTTTATTTGAAATTAACATGAATTTCTTTCGATTTATAGAAAATCATTTTTTCCTTAAGAGAATTCTGAACATCGTCAGGCATATATCGTAATTTGTTGCATTAGAATATTTTACAAATTAAAAAATATTTACTATGTTTACTGAATGGGAACTTGAGATAAATTATTTTCCGAAATGTAAAAATTTCAAATCCATTAAATAACTAATTAAATAAGCAACTAAATACCAAATTATATAGCTTTCAACTCTTAAAGTTTCTCAGATAGACAGCATTCAACTTTAAGCCTTTTACTTTCCTCACTTTATTATGTTAATAATTTTTGTCCATTTTTTAATGTGTATAAAATGTATATAAAAAACAGTTGAGCACAAAAAAGAACTTCTTTAGACAAAAAAGCCCAAAAACTGCCGCATAATTTATAAGCACTCAAGCTCAGAGCAAACCGAGAAAAAATGCAGAAAGTAAAGTAAAAAAGTAAAGTAAAAAATCTATTAAACAAATGCTTGAATTATAATAAAAAAATATAATTTAAGGGCATGCTGCAGATGAATTTTACAGAAAAATTCGCGATTCAAGCCTTTTGATAGTCAGCCCATTTCTATTGAAATCCAAAAACGGAGACGCCTCCCTGTGGCACACAGGAAATGTCTATTAAAGTTGAGCCCATGTGTTGCATGAATTTAACAAGAGGTTGCGGCATTACAGAACAAGAAATGTCAACGAGATCCGAAGACAGCTGCCAAATAGTTTTTGGCGCAGTTACAATTTGTTATTTGCAGTAAATAAGTTAAGGTATTTAAGGGCATGATAAACTGTAGTTGAACTTTGTAACATAGTTGAGAAAAATAAGTTAAGCAGAAATTACAAAATAATTAAAATTCGAGGGCAACTAATTGAAGTGGTCACGTTGTAACAATTAAAAATGCTTCAAAGGTGTTATTATAATACCCTGTATAAAATAAAATTAAATTTAATGAGGCATAGCTGACTATATATTTGTTCTTGGTCTGCAAATAATTATTTTAATTATTATTATAATCAAATCAATCTTCCAGTTTCTCAAAACTCAGAGTTCGCTCATTTTTGTGTAATTTTTTGTGCCATGTGTGTGCCACGTATTTGCCAAGATTTGGCTTAAGATTATATATTATATTTTATATATATTTAATTGAAATTTAGCCCAAAAAAAAATTAATATTCTACAACATTTCTCAAGCAGTTTCTGGCTGTTCTAAGCTGAACAACTACTAAATATTTTTTTTGCTCTATATAAATAGAATTTCACAGGGTATTTTGTAGCAACTCTCATGATTTTTTATGACCATCTGACAGTGTCACAGTAAACGACTTTTGTGACAGCAGAGGCCAAGCTATACAGTAGGGGGGGCAGGGCTGTGTAATTCGGTAATGAAATGGAATACAGCTAAAGAGAAAAAAGAAAAAAAAAAAACAAGTAGCAAGTACAACACTTAAGCATAGTCGACCTTTTGGCTAACAGTTTTTAGATAACGAGCGTTTCATAACCTGCCACAAAACATGGCAACACTTCAGCGGCCTCCCCTACTTAAAGGTGGGTCACACGTGCCACAATTTGTGGCACGAACAAACTTGTGTAAATGCTGGGACATGCTAGAAAAAACCTGCATAGGCGAATTCTATTTAAATTACGATAGAATGTATGAGAAGCACTCGGGCACGTAATTGTTAGCAGATACTTAAAAAATAAAAAAACAACAACATTAAAAAAACAAGTAAGAGTGCTATAGTCGAGTATACCCGACTACAGTACAGCCTGTAGACTAGTGCATAAATACGCAAATTGTTCAATTACGTGTTTGTTGCATAACTTTGGTGTTATGAAATATTTAACAAGTAAAAAAATTTAAAAAAAATTAAATTGATTATATTTAATATATAATATTGTAATTAGCACAATCGAAATCAATTCCATGTGAATAGTAAACAGTTTGCTTGGAAAAACTGCCTCTGCTATCAAATATTAAAGTCAAAAGTTATCGCTATTAAAAAGCGAAAAAAACAACGTTTAATATATAAAATAACAAAATAAATAAAATATATATGCTGTGCTATATTGAAAACTTTGTTGCAGCTCGTCTTTAGTCTTCAGTCTGGAGACGGAGCCGGAGCCGGAGTCGGAGTCGGAGACGGCGACATTATGTACTCATAATTCAGCTCAAAAAAAAAAAACATGGTGACAACAAACGTGCCCAAAAATCAGTCACAAAAATAATTGAAAAATAAATTAAAATCAACACAAGCAGAAAATAAAACAAGTAAAAATGATAAGCATGTTGAGTATAACCGACGACGTAAAAGTCTGTACAAAGTTCGACATTCTTTAATACAAAATACTTCCTGTATATGAAAAACTAACAGACGGACAGGCTTAGATCGACTTGACTATGGATGCTGATCAGGAATTTAAATCTATAGATATAAAACTGTTTAACCTAACTGACAGATTGAGGACTCATGAGCAGGTCAAATGGTAGAAGCAAGAAAACTGGAATTTGTGGCAATAGCTTCCCATTATATCGTAGGTTGTAACTCTGGAAAAATTTAATTAAAAATATAAAAATCAAATATAGAAAATGCATATTAAAATTAATACATAAAAATCTCAACTGGAGCATTTTCAGGTAGCGCAGAAGTAATTCCTTTTTTTTTTCTTTCTTATTATATTTCTTTTTTTTTATTTCTTCTGGTCGCAGCAACGCACGCCGGCATAATCTAGTACTTTATATGTTCAGAATTGTGTCCTTCTGCCAATTACCTAAACATTCGCACAGTTTTACCATTTACATCTATTTATTGGCAATTGCAGGCGATCAGATTGAAATCGAATAACGACACGAAACGTCATTGAACGATGTTGCCCCAGAGAGTAACAAATAGATTTCTAAATAGTTACTTAAAATGGGGTTTGCCCTGAGATTGCAACTGCAACTGCAACATGTGCGTGCAGTCAAGCAATGGCAAAGGCCAGCAAGTTGCAGGAGAAGAGATTGTTATTGGGGGTAGGAAAAGGGAAAGGGAAAGTTCCCATTCAAAGTGCATTGAAGTGCAGCGCAGGATTTTTTAATTCGCTTGGCTTTCTGGCGCGAAACGCATCGCCAATTGGCAGACACTTTGGCACAATTGGGTCATAAACTAGTTCAAGGATATATTACTTGTTAGTCAAGTTTTTGTGTAATTTGAACAGGCTTTTGATTTTGCATGATAATAGTGATGAGCAAATTGAAAGATAACGTTAACAGGCGATAGTTGCATTAAAATTGTATTAATATTAATTAAATATTAATTGATATTAGAAAAAAGTAGCTTTGAAATATAAATAATGTAAAATAAAAAATAAAAAATAATTAAAAAAAAAATGTTAATGTCAGCGAAACTGTTTCGCCTTATATTCTGTCTGGTAAGCCCGATTGAGAATTTTATTCTCACATATGTAGGTGCAAAAAACCGCGCACAAGAGTATGCAACACTTTTTTTAATATGCATTTTCTTTTTTATATTGCTGACAAGTGTGTATTATAATTTTTGCGTCAGTTCAACAAAAAAAAACATATTTAAAATTACAATTACGCAAAAATAAGAAAATTCCTGAATTATACATATATTTATAACAAAAAATAAATATTAAAAGAAAATTATTTATTGTAAAAAATCTGTTTTAAAGTACGCTAAAATAATTCAATGTAAAAAGTCTGTTAAAAGTACGCGAAAATAAGAAAATTCCTGATATATATATTGATAAAAAAAAAAAAAATAATCAATAAAAGCAAACGATTTAATGTAAAAAATCTGTACAGCAAGCATAAAATAGTTCCATATCGATATAGAAAAAATGAATGTTAATGCAAACTAATACAAAGAACTATGTAAATTCTCGATACTATCTATAGTGCCATCAATATATCAGTCTAGTCTCTAAATGCTAACCTTTTGTAGGCTCCTCTGTCTGTTTAATTTCTTTGACGCTTCTGACAAAATTCCATCAATTGTCCGAGAAACGTGCATAGAATATATATTTAAAGGTTTTCTATGTCGGTCATAATTATGAGGTCATCGATACACACACATATTTTCTATGATATTTGTATGCCAGGCGTTGTAGTTAGTGATTTGTATCATGCCTTTGATAGATTTCACTTAAATAATTAATTTTCATGATTGATTGCCCCAAGGACTATAGAAACAAAAAAAAAAAACGTTTTACTAATCAGCAAACTTGTTTGCCACTTAGTTTTACCCCAAGCTAACTAGCTTTTATATAGTCGACTCTCTATCTAACTATCTAGCTACCTAACTCCAACTATAACTTTCTAAGTAATCACATTTTAATAGCTTACTGTAGCGCATAATTACGAGAAGGGAGAAAAAATTGATATTTATGCCTAGCTTAGAACTTATATTGTATATAATTTATATACTATATGTATTTCATTGTTTGCCTTAGCTATTATTTTCATGTTCAGCAATTATGAAAGTTTGTCACGTTTATCAATTAAATATAATTAAAGTTGGCTATAGCTATGTAATATATAAAGTCCACAGTTTGAATAAGCAACTTTTTGTTGCAGTAATTAAATCAATAAACTTTATTAATTTAGTTAACAAATATTAAAAGTGTTCAAACAGCAAAGGCATTTTCCCTTAATAACACTTGTCAACAAAATATGGATTTTTAAAGGGAAAAAAACTACTTTAAAAATTCAATTTACTCGATTTTTCTCTAATTTTTACCTCAAAAAAATTTAAAAAAAAAATAGTTTAATAAATACACAAAAATCATATTTTTTTATAGAAAAAAAAATAATTTAATAAATACACAAAAATCATATTTTTTGATTATATATGTAGTAGTAAATTAAGGGATTTTAATTTAAAAGTGTCAATGAATTATTAATATATATATTCATTAGCTTTTAGGAAGCTTTATACTTTTTAAAAGCAGCTATTAGATACTCTAAAAATGATCAAGAATCAATTAGCTTTTTCTAAAATGCTTAAAAAAAGGAAGAAAAAAATCAGATTATAAAAATTAAAAAAAAAAGATTCTCACCTAACAAATAAATTATTAAATGTTTTTTTTTTTTTTGAAAAGTAGTTTTGGTTACAGATTTAATTTGCGTGTTCCCTAGTGTAATTCGTATTCTGGCAACAAATATCTTGTTATGAAAATACCTATTTATTACTAATAAGCTACTAATAGACAAAAAAGTAGAAAGGATTATAGAATGAATACGCCTTCAAAAATGTTTAAGTATTTCTAGTCACATTTATAAGTGCCTTAAAAAATGTTTAATCGACTTAGTAGCGATAAAAAAGTAAGCAAAAATGTCATTTAATTAAAATTAAATAAATACATATTATTTATTATTTATGAAACACAACAAAGTCTCAATTTTCTACACCTTCAAAAACTTTAAAATAGACAGAAAATAAATAGTAAATTTTTTCCAATAAAAAGCAAACCTATCAAAGCTTTAATTTTTATTTTTTTTTGCTCTTTTTTTAACGAACAATTAAAGCAAGAAGCCACGCTAAGCCGCTGAACGTGTCCATTGTTGTATTTGAAAATGTTTCAACGCCTATAAAATATGTAATGCGACAAATTTTCAACATTGTCAGCTCATATAATTCAATTAGTCTACTTCATTGTTAATTAAAAGCAAAATCTCCCATTTGCCCAGCATGCAAGCTAACTAAAAGGACACTATGGCCAGAGTGTTGGGCTTCTGCTTGTAATTCTCTGTTGGTTCACTCTGTGGTTTTGTCTGGTAAAATACGTTAAATAATTATAACAAACAGAGGCATCGTCCTACACCAGCCAAAGTGTACGCATTGTCCTTGCCACAGGGCCAACAACATCCTAAGTAGATTTGAAATTATTCCATTAGTGTGTGCTGATGACAGTCGCAACTAAAAGATGATATGTGTAGTATAGTGCTAATGTGCCAATTGTGTCTGGGCTCTGCTGGCACAAATTAGCCCGAGCCCCTAACTTAATTAAATGCTACTTGGCACCGGAAACGTGTCTCTAGATTATGGCAAATGGCTAGTCAAATAGTCAAATAGTAGGAAAAAAAGGAAATATCCAGCGATTTATCAATGCCTTGTAAACAATAAATCTCAGCAATTGTGCGAAATTGTTAAACAAATTGCAAAACGTAAATGCTTAAATAAAAAAAAAATAAAATAAATAAAAAAAAATTAAATGAAAATTGCATGCACGAAAAACTTTCGAGAACAATGTTCAATGTGATTGATGCGTGCGGAAGCAAAAAAAATAAAAATAAACATAAAAATCAGATAGAAACGGCACGCCGAAGCTCTATACCCTTGCAATGGTCTTTTAAGAAAATTTTGAATACTCCAACGGTTGTTCCTATGGCAGCTATATGATATAGTAGTCTGATTTAATTGAAACTTCATCAGATAGTGCGGTATGTATTTCTATATTGATATGGTGAATTTGATTCTGATATCTTGAAAATCAAAAAAGTTTTCTATAGAAGAACTATTTTTTGACCCAATTGTTCCTATGGCAGCCATACTATATAGTGTTCCGATTTTGATAAAAATTGGTCAGATTGTACACATAATAATTAATAATACATCTAACTGTTAAATTTTATTTTGATATCTTGAAAAACAAAAAAGTTTTTCATATAAGAACTTTTCGGCCGATGATTTCTATATGATAAAGTAGTGCGAATTAGATGAAACTTGGTCAGATTGGTCAGATTATAATACTACAAATATAGGCCAAGTTTGATTTTGATATTTAGAAAAACAATTTTTTTGTACCGATCGTTCCTATGGCAGCTATATGATATAGTGGTCCAATCTGGCCGATTTTGACATACAAACTACCTGCTATAACAAAATGCATCTGAGCCAAGTTTTATCAAAATAGCTAAAAGATAAAGCCAAATAGTAGGCATAGAAACAGACAGACGAATGGACATTTTTTTTATCGACTTTATCGACTCAGTTCGTCGTCCTGAACAAGAATATATATACTTTATGGGCTCAAAGACGTCTACTTCTATGCGTTACACATTTCATGACAAAATTATAATACACCTTTGCAAGGGCATATAAAACAGAGACACATCAATCAGGACTAAGAGCCAGTCGGCTACTGATGAGCTTAGCATTCAGGATACTGTCATAATAATGTCTATATATATATATATATGTGTGTGTGTGTGTCTTCGCATTTTGTCAAACTGTCCAGACTTTGATAAGAAAAAGTTGGCAAATGATTGAAGCGACATCAACAGAGATAAAAGATCAACAAACTACATAAAAGTTGTTGTCAGCTACCTCTGGCATTTTAAAGTAAAATGGCAAATAGAAATAAATAAAATACGATTGTTGTATGCCCAAAGGAGGATGGTAGAATATAAATTAGCCACGGCCGACACGTAGGACGCATAAAATATTTGTTTTGGCCATCGACTGTTTCACTTGAATGTTGTTTGAATTTTTCGTCGAGAATTGTCAAGTGGTCAGAGGAAATTCCCTCTCTCTGTTTTGTTCCGTAGCTCATACAAAATTAACATTCTAAAGCGTTGCCCGGCAAATATACAAAAGGCATTATATACACCTCCCCATCTATATCAAACCTCCCCCCTCAAACCTGACCTTGATGGCATTCAGTCAAATCCGAACGCTGCTCAAGCGTTTTTCAAGCCAACTTGGCATTTTTGTGCCCCCCAAAGGCAGCTGAGGGCTCAATTTTTTTTTTTTAATTTTTTACAGCTGCCATTTAAAATGCTTCCTTTGGCTATAAAGGGAAGAAGGGGCAAAAAAGGGGAAGTTTGGGCCGCACGTTCTAGCTGGCAGCGGTCTGGCCTCCCTCCTACTACTATTAATCATATTTGACAGCCTATAAAGCCCACGCGGCGTATGCGTTTTATTTGCTTTTATGCTGAAATTCTGCGCATATTTTACGTAGGCCGCCAAGAGTCTTGTTTTCTTGTAGGCTCAAAAAATATAAAAAAAAAATAAGAAACAATGTTAAAATGTTGAAATGGGAAGATAATTCGTCTGAATTCGCTGCCAGCTATAGAATGCTTGATCTTTTTGTTAAGTGTCAAGAGTTCAAAATTCAGAGGCAACTGTTGAAGCGTTGAAATTTAAGCCCTTCAATTAAATTAATTTCATTGAATTTTCAATTCTTTTGCAATATTATTAAGGTACTTAATAAGTAGCTGCAATTTAAATGTGCTTTAAAATTACAGAAAATTAGGGTAATGGTCTCAAAATTTCACTTTTGTGTCAACATTTCTCAGGGGTCTCATAAAATTGTATAAAATTTATTGACTATAAAAGAAAATTTAAAAATTTATATTTTGCAGTTGTAGTATTTTATCTGCTCATCAATTACATCATACCTCAAAATGATATGTCAATGAAGGCAATCAATAAACTAAGATTGAGAAATATTCCTCAAAAAAAAAAAAATAAATAATAATAATGATTTTGCTTGAAGTTTAATTGCAAGGAGAGTTATTTCATAGTTTGAATATTTTTATCATAATACCTTTACATATTTATGCCAAGCTAAAACCGGAAAATATGTATATAAAAAAATTCCCTTCAAAAATATAAATTAAATTAAATCTATTTTAAATAATTGCCAAATTTTTGCCACACACAAAAATTGCTTAAAAATTTTATTGCCAACTATAATTACAAAAGCATTTAATATAAATTGATTTAAATATCTCAATTATCTGATAAAAATATATCTTGATTTAAATACATCTCAATTATCTGATAAAAATCAATTTCAAGCACATTGAACTTCATTTAAACATTTGAATATTTGCGGCAAACAAAATGAACTCGAGTTTTTACAACTGCACAATCAATCAGGCTGAAACCAAAGGGTTCACATCACACAGGCTGCAACTCAATTTATGTGAACATCAAACCAAATACCTAAAATGCCAACATTCACAAAAACCAGCAAGGATAACAAGGAGCACACAAAAAAAAAATCAAATAACAGCTGGCCTTTAATATCCTGAACTCTTAAAGAGAACAAACAAAAAAAATTCTTTTTTTTTGGCCCAAATATAGACGAGAACCTAAAACAATTTGTGGCTTGTACACAGAAATTTGCATAAATAGGTGAAAAAGGACAACAAAACGTTACAGAAACTGACGACATGTTTAGCCACAAATTGACGGAGTCCTTTTTTTTTTTATTTTGTTAAATATGCAAAACATTTTAAAATTTAAATCAAATATTTATAAATAAGTATGCAAAATGAAAAAAAAAAACAAAATTAAAAATATAAATTTTAAATTGTTTGCTACATAATTTAAAGGCCAATGTGTGTGTGTGTGCTAAAGCTGTTTATGATTTATGCAAAAATTGCATAAAACTCATTAATTTTAATAATTTAAAAATATTGTATAAAAAAAATACAATAATTATCTAATTAAAGATATAAATAAATATATTTTATAGATAAATTAATATGCACTCAAGAAGAATAAGGCTTACTGTTTCAAAAAATGTATGTAAATTTATAGCGAAATTTTAGGGTAAAGCTTTATTTGTTAAAAAAAAAATTAAACCTACAACAAGAGCAAAAATATTTTATTAAAATTTATTAAAATATTTATTTGTTAGAGAGAAAACTTCTATTTCTGTATAACATTATCTCAGCTAGGAAAATCTACAATAAAGCATAATTTGTTAAAAAAAAAATATTGTTCTACAAAAATGGCAAAAATATTTTATTAAAATAAATAAATCTTTCAAATACACTAGCTCAAACTAAGAAACAAAAAAAATTTAATTAATAACAGAATATTTTTCCTAAATTTCCGAAATTGTTTATATCCTACATTTTATTTAAAAAATTTAAATTTCTGTATAACATCAGCTCAAACTATGGAAAATTTTCTCTTTAGTTTAAGTAGAAAATAATAGGAAAAATAAAGAGTAATCTATATAAAACTTCCGACATTTTATTTAGAAAACTTAAATTTATTTATTAATAAATTAGCTCAAACTATATATAAAAAAATGTATTCCAGTTAAAAGAAATTAATAGGAAATATAAAAAATAAACTATGTAAATTTTCCTATTATTTATTTAGAAAACTTCAATTTCTTTTTTAAATTAGCTCAAACTATATATAAAAAAATGTTTTTCAGTTTAAAAAAGTATAAAATTTTATATGCAACCTTTTTATTAATTTTCTGTATTATTCTATCAATTAAAAAACCCACTTATTTTCTCAGTGTATATACAAAAAGTTAAATGTGGCTTTTGTGTCTCAGGTGTATTATTTGACATATGAGTTGTTTATGTTTATTTTGTGTGTAGAGTGTACCTTTGATACTTATATATTTAATGTGGCATTTGTGGTTAATGTTGTATAATTTATGCGACTTCAAAAGGCTTTGAAAGCGGCCCAACAATTTAATATGACAGAAATAATTTACAAATCAAATAAACTTGATTATAATTAAATATACAAAATATACAAAATTATACATACAATGTCATCAAATGAGAGTTGTGTGTCATTAAGTTATGAGCAATCTAAAACAGATATTGTAGCCTTCAGGATATGGTTCATTAGCTTACCAGTTGCCAGGACATTTGAAGATTTGGGCTTGTAACTACATAATTTTGTTTGCTTGCAAATATCATATATACATTCGCACAGAGAAAACCCATTTACATTTCTATTTTTGTAAGCAAATGAAATTAACAGAGCCACACAGAGAGAGAAAACACAATACATACAAAATTATATAGATATATATATATATATATAGATGTAGGAATGGGCAGGAATATGTATAAGCAGCCACAGCAGGATACCAGAGAGAATATCAATGGCAAAACAGCAGAAGCTGCTGCTGCTAGAGCTGCTTGCTACTTATGTCCTGGCTTATATAGATATATAAATTTATATGTATTACTGTGTCCTGTATATCCTGTCACTAGTTGCTCACTGACTCATTCATATCCATTGTGGGCAAAATGCAATCAAATTACTTTGATGTTTCCATTAATGTCGTTTACTTTAACGCTGAAAGCGAAATACTACTGCTTCTGCTGCTCTTGATGATAATGATAATTCTAGCACCCAATGCTATAGCATTTTGTGGCTCAGTCTCTGTCCTCAATCTGAAAATCACAACAGGCATTTTTTTTTATTCGATGTTGCCAAGAAATTAAGGAATGTTAAGCTGACTTGTCTCTTGTGCTGTTTGCCTAGGGCGTATGACAAGCATTTCATTTGAATTATAATCCATTGAATTGTTGCACATAGCTCAGCTATACAATTTAGCAAACAATTCTTTCAGCTTTAGCAGCCTTGCACTCTGACATAAATTTGTTTTAAATGTGCAGTGCACGCAGCTGCATGCAAAAAAATTCTTTCGCTTTTAATTTTTGATTGAAAATATTTTTATTTTTATTGAAAAATATGCAATTTGAGCTTTTCTGAATTTTTTTTGACTGTGAAAAATATAACAACACCTCAATCTGTGTATAGAAAAGATAGACTATGTTTTTTCCAGGGATTGCAAATAAAAGTGTACTTCAAAAAATGAATAATAAAAAAATAATAAAAAATAATAATAAAAAATAAAATAAAATCAAGCCTGTCAAAATTAGCAAAATTTTCTATACACTTATTTTATTTCCTTTCTAATATTTAAAATAAAATTAACTTGTATTTGCCGATCAAAAATAAAGTTGTAAAATAATAATTAAATTTCAATTTTTATTTATAAGTTGAAAACAAAAGTTATTTTTCAATATTACTTTATATGGTACAAATAAAAATTTGTTTTGAATATCTTCTATACCAAGCAAAAATTATAAGAATTGCGATTCCTACTTTTTTCTGATCGGAATGACAATTAAATTTTTTTTATACTAAGGTTTTTGTGGAAGCAAAAAAAAATAAATTATTATACAATACCACAGCAAGCAAAATTAAATTAATTTCGAATTCATAACACAAAAAATATCTGAAGCATTACCGAAACTTAAAACAAACTTGGAAAATTTTTAATAAAAGTTTGGCCCCAAAAGTGTGCTACAAATTTTGCTGTGCAGATAAACTTGGCACTCTATTTCATGGCAGTACGAAAAAATTATTTTTTGCTACAAATATTAATTAAAAATTATCTAGACAAGAACTTAAACATGCACAAATATGTATCAATTATTTTTATATTTTTATATATTTATATTTTTATTTATAAATTTCTATTTAATATTCTCTCAAAAATTAAGTGTACTTTCTGTGCAACACCTTAAAAGTGTGCAATTTCCAACTTGTCTCTACTATTTTCCTAAAAATATTTTTGCTGTATAAAGTGTCATTTCCGTTTTTCTTGATCATAATATTTTCCGTCAGCATTATCTGCACTTTTGCGCTCCGGCAAATTTTCATTGTTTGGACTTCGAGGTCTCACCCCCCTTTAGCAGCCAAGGCATTAGAAAAACGCATTTAGCTTGGCAAATGCAAAAATGAAGAAGAAGCAGTTAATGTGGTAAAAAAATATATATAAAATAGAAAATTACGTATTTTAAAGCATTTTATTTAAAATGAATAAAAGTCGACAAAATTTCATTGCTTGCATTTGCATAGAATAACAATTTATAGTTTAAGTTTACCCAAAAATTTTTAGCTAAAATCTTAAAGTTTTTTAAGCTAATTCTTTAAGCTACTTAAGCACTTTAAAAAAGTTTTTTTTTATTCAACAAGTATGTCAAGTAAAACTTTGCAAATTTAAATTTGAGCAACAATTTTTATATTTTTATTTTTTCTCTCTCTTTCTCTCTGATTTAACAAATTCCAATTGATTGAGCTTGTGCGCTTCTTCTTTAACTTCAACTTTTTGCTACAAAATTTGTATATTTTATATTTAAATATTTTTTTTTACTTGATGCTCTGTTATATATTTTTCTTAAGCAGCTCAAATTTCAATTACTTAGCTTGTTCAATGGCTATTTACATAATTTTTTTTATTCCCACCTCTGACCTTCTGCTTTCAATAGGGTTTCCCTGAGAGTCTTGCGCGCCAATGCTTCTATTTAATGATACGACGACTCCTTGTTCATTTGGCCACCATTGAATGACACCACAACTTGGCTAACAAAATGTGTAGACGAGGAGGGGCAGAGCAGCCAATTGTAATGAGGCGGTCAACTTTTCTATGGCAGAGCTTTTGACACTTGTCTATTATGTGTGTAGGGAGGAGGGACTTTAGTTGATATTTAAGGCGTGAAAAAATCAAGTTCAGGTGCAGACTTGGGCTATATAAATTGATTTTTTATTGCTTCGTTATTATAGGCTTTTTATGCGCTTAATAAGCATATAATAAATGAGAACTAAGCAAGAAAGCGGAGATATTTATTTTGGTTTAGGAGAAAGTTTTTAATATACAAATTAAATTTTTATTTTTTTTTAATTTAAATGAAAATTCTTATTAATCTTAAAATTCCAGGCATAAACTTAATTTCTTAGCAATTTTTTCCATGTTATAAAGTTAATCGATTTAGCTGCTTTTAATATTTTTACTTTCTGCAACATTTATGTCAAGTTTTATTAAGATATCGCATAAACTGTTCAACTAAATGGCTGAACAGATTTTTCACCAGATTTTAATTTGGAACACAATCGTTTAGTACACCATATGCTTCTTGTTTTTAAAGCTTTAAATCTGCCAATCACATTAAGTTTTTAAACATTAATTTTTTACCAATAAAATATAATATAATTCTACACAAGAAAAACTGATAATTGACCTTAAACATAAACTCAATTTAAAAAACATTTTAACAGAACTTAAACGAATTTAATGTAAGAAATTAAACTTTATTTTTGCGACAACTAAAAACAATAAATTTAATACTCTCTTCTTATTTAACTCCTATTAAATAATGTTTTTGTTCGATTAAAAAAATGATTTAACTTTTTTTAAATATTATTTTAAAATAATTTCAAATTAAAAATATTTTTTTATGTCAATTAAAAAAAATAAATACATTTTTTTAAATTTTATTTAGCAATGGCAATAAATAACAATAAGAATTTAATTTAAATTTTTTTCCCGTATGCATAAAATTTAAAAATAAAAAAAAATAAAAAATAAAACAAATTAATAAAAAAAAAAAAATAAAATTAATAAATAAAAACAAAAAAAATTAAAATTAAACAATAAAAAAAAATAAAAAAAATAATAATAATAATAATAATAATAAAAAAAATAAAAAAAAAATAAAATAAAAAAAAAACAAATTAAAAAAAATTGTATTTAAAAATCATTTCATATATTTTTTTTGATAAAAATCAAATTAATTGTCACTTATGAGAAATTTAAATAAACTTGCAACATTTTAAAAAACCAACCTAAGAGTATAATTTTGTTAGATTTCCATCTCTCCAAAAACTGTTAAAAAAGATTGAATTTTCTGACAAAACAAAAAAAAACAATACCTCTTAATTACGCTCGTACTCTCTCAGCCCTGAGTATAGCCAAATATTTAGACTGTAAATTGCCAGGTTAAAGGTGAATTAATTGCTTTGAATTTGACTACAATTTGTTGACAAAGTTTTGTATCTTTCACTCTTGACATTCAGGCTCAATTAACAGCAGCTTTTGTTATACTATATATATATATATACTCGTATATATATTGCCCTTCTTCAGATAAATTATAGTGCCAGTGCTTTCTCCTGCTCCTCACACATGTTGTTGCAAGATTTTCACTTAGCCAGGGCCATTTGCACGTTCAACCTACCATGTGAAAGTTTTTACTTGCAGCTGCTCTTACAAATTGCAGCCAATTCAGTTTGTGCTTGGACCAGAGCTAACAGCTTTTTGTGGGCCGAACTTGGCCAACACGTTTCAATTAAGCCAAAATGCCTGCTTCAGCTAAAAGGATACGCCTCTTAGAAGCCCAAACTGTGTCTTCTCTTAACTCATTTCTAGTCCCTATGACATTTGTTTCATATGGTTTACCAATTCAACCAAATTGAATGCACTCAACAATGCATTGATAAGTCTGTTGTAGGAGCTCATGTGTAATTGCATTGATAAATTAAGCATTTGCTGCCTTTTGCTAACAATTCACACAATTATTTTGATTATAATGCCGAGTCGAGTCAATTGCCATTGGCATACCAAATAGATTGCTTTCTATTTATAAATAAATAATCTTTGAAAGTCTGGCAAAATTTGCATAGAAATACACACACATAATAAAGTACACTCTATTAATCAGATTACAAATTGACTTTGATATAGCTTTATGTAGCTAATAAATGCAGTCAGCTAGGCTCTGTATACTCTTGACGAGAGAGTATTATAAATTTGTTAATAAATTTGTTAACAAAATATTTTTGGTATACCGTTTTATTGCTAAATATAAAATGATGTGAAATATTATAAAACAATCCAAAAATTCTTCATTTTCATTTGATAGTAAAAAATTATACATTTCGTATTTTTTATATTTTATTATTATATAATTTGATCAGGCATTATGCAACCTATTTTAAAAATATTTTTGGCTTGCAGTTCCATTGCTAATTGTTTTACTAAGTGAAAATTTATAAAATTCATTTTATTTTCTTCTAAAAAAATGTGTTCCAAATTTACTGTATTTTTTTTTTTTTTTTTATAATAATTTTTTGTATCATTAAAACATTAGGCCATTTTTTATATTTTATTTTTTATTATATTTTATAGTTATAATTTATCATTTTTAAAATTTACGGAATATTAAATTTTTACCTAAATAAATTTTCTGCCATGTCATTTATCTATTTCAACAAAAAACATATCTCCAGCTGCCTATCATGCTATATACTATTTTTTCCCCTACAGCCAATACCAAGCCAATCAGAATTTATATATATATTTAAACGAAAATTTTTTATCAATATCGAGTTGGCTGTTGCAGACAGAACATTAGATTGCAATGTCATGTAAAATGTCTTTCTTTTAGCACCCTGTAACTACTAAGAATGAGTAAAAGTGTGTCATAAAAATTAAAAAACATTAAGTTTATTTATCAAATTCCTTATTTGCAGTTACTTGATATATTTTTATTAATTTTTTTTGGCCTCGCTATTGACAAAAAAATTTATTTGAATTTATCTCTTACTAAAAATTAAATTCTTATATAGATAAATTACACAGACCTTATAATCGAACTGCTAAAATTAGTTGAGTATTACACAAAGCTGCACAACTGTACAAGAAACTGCGCCTGTTAGTATGCAACAATTTTTATAAATTATTTTTTTAGTTATTATGATTTTTTGGTGACTTAAGTTTGTTAGGAGATGAGTTTAGTCGGACCTCCAGCCGACTAAATTTATTTTTTTTTTTTTCTTATGTACCTTTTCTATCCTAAATAATTTTTATAATAAATACAAATAAGCAAATTTTAATTTTTGGAATCTCCTACTATGCACAGGGTATTTCTTAGTCTAGTATTTCGACTTTAGCTTGCTTACTTGATTTGTTCTAGATTCTGCAAAAAGTTCTTACTTTGAAATCCAAGTACAACTGCAAGTAAGTAAGTATATTTCGCATTTCAGCAATGTTCTTATGAAATACGCAAAATGCCAACGAAGTAGTCAGCTCGTCGTTTTTCTTATTATTTTTTTTTTTGTTTTTTTGTTTTTTTGAATCAACTGTCTGCCCGCATTTGTGCAGACAACTTGACGTATGCGTGACAAGCGCAAAAAACAGTAAAAAGGAATTTAACACAAGATACACGACGAACGCCCACATAATATTAATTTACATTGCTTTAAAAAATACTTTTCTTTTTATTTTATTATTATTTTACATTGCACATATTTGTGTTGAGTTATTCTTAAGAAATCAAGCTAAGCTTTAGCCATAAAAAGCAATTTAAAATGAGACGCAAACAAAAACTCTGCGACATTTGAATTATTGGCAGCGACAATTGCCAGGACACCTGTGCGTATGAACAATATGGATTAAAAAAATTAAAAATAAAAATTCAATGAAAATAAAGTAATGTACATAGCTTTCCTTTTACAGACTCTCATTAATTTCATCAACAATGCAAGTCAGCATGACGAGCAACAAAAAAAAAGCAACAAATAAAGCAAAGCTAGCTGCTAATTAAGTCAACAAATCGTTGTTTATACTCTAACAAAGAATATTTTAATTTTGTCATGAATTAGAGCTGAAAGGCAATTGCCAATCTGAAAAGTAAATATATATTTAATCACACCCAAGAGCTGAATTTCTAAAGACTTATTCTTTTGTTATTTCTGCTGAAATACAATCTGATTTCTCAGTATTGAAAATACTTATGTTGATTATACTTATACATCTAAAGGTTTGATCTGAGATTGCTGGAGAAAGAGATTATAGGAGAACAGGAAAAGAAGATTCTGAGAACTGCTGTAAATAAATAAATTTATTAAAAAGGCCGGAGTTACATTTGGACGATTTTGTTGAAATTTTGTCAAAATATATTTTCCTGCCAAATCAGGAAATGCTTTCCACAGTAAAAAGACTTTTCAGGAATCAAGTAATGTTTACTAGCAAAATATAAAGGTTCTCAAACAACAAAAAAGGCCAAAACTCGGCCATTTGGTCGATTTCTATGATATTTAGCCACAAAAAAAATTATTTTACTTTTTTTTTTATTTTTTTTCCAGTTTTTTTTTACATATTTTATAAATTTTTTTTTGTAATTTTGGTTGAATTATAGAATTAAGAAAATTTCTATTCTTTTATTGCGTTTTTGTATAATTTATTTATTTCATTTGTTATTTTTTGATTTGTATTTTTTATTTATTTTATTTACTTTTTTTTTATTTTATTTTTTTTTTTTTTATTTATCATATTTAATTTCTTTATTGTATATATTATTTTATTTTTTATTTATTTTATTTTTTTAATTATTTATTTAATTTATTTATTTTAGTTATTTTATTAATTTTATTTTTTTCATTTATTTTATTTATTTATTTTAGTTATTTTATTTATTTCATTTATTTTATTTATTTTATCTATTTTATTTATTTTTTTATTTTTTTTTAAAAATATGGTCTTTTCCTGACAAATTGAAAAATTTCAGACTTCATAAATTAATCTGACAATTTCTAGCCAAAATATAGTTCTCATTCGACTAAATCAAAAAATCACAGTACAAAAATACATTCAGAAGCCGAACAAAACAAAAAAATCGAAAAAAAAAAAATATTTTAAATTTTTTTTTAATTTAAATGTCAAATAGGTCTAGAAGTCAAATAATGACTAAAAAGACAATTTGTATAAAAATTATTTTAGTTTTTAATAAGGTTAAAGGACTAGACTAAACCCCTCAATAAAAATCGCAAGACAAAAACGATTAAAAAATTAAATTTCCTTTTTTTAAGCTTCATTTTTATATTAATATAACAAATTATTTTACATGAAAAAATCCGTTGACTTTTAAAAATTATGGCAGATAAAAATCGTTAAACCGTTGCAAACTTTACAAATCAAAATGTTCTTGAACTTAGTTTGATAAAGATTAAATGACTTTGCAGACAGTCATTTATCAACAAGAGTATTTAACTTAAGTGCGCTAAAAAACTGTATTTTTTTTTGGTATTTGCAAAAACAGACAACTGATATATTAATAATAATTTTTTTTGCTCATCTGAGCATGAAAAGCTAAAGCCAAAGTGAGAGTAGAGAGTAGTGAGAGTTGAATGTCATCATGATTGTGCAGGGAAAGGACAAGTAAGCGGAAATTTGTCAGGATGTTAGCTGACAGAGCCAAGGCAAGTCTGGCAAAATATTTGCCAGAATGTAACTTTCTTTATTTGCTGTGTTTTTCTACGTATTATGTGTATTCCAAGTCATGTACAATGGCAAATAGAGGAGCTGTTTGTATGTTTGTATATATATATATAAGTGCTTAAGTGGCATCAACATCAAAACCTATCAGCAAACTAACAAATTGTGCTGCGTGTTGTGGCTCTGACTCAGCTATTTATTTTTTAAAGGCCAAAACATGACACAACAAAATTCTTAAAAAAAAATGCAAACAATTAAAGTTGCATTTTGGGGTTGCAACTTTAAATGTGTTTAATGTTTGCCTCATCAACAAATGCTCATATAATCCTAGTTATCCTTGTAGCTCTTGACTGTTGTTGCAAGTGGAAAAATCTCTAGAAAAGCGACAATTGTTGCTGTTGCATAACTTATGAAATAGAAACTCCTTGACAATGCTGCGTGAGGGTGCATGATGTGTCTAGTTAATTGCAGGGGAACTTATTTAACAGGAACGGGGACAAAACTCAAGTATTTCAAAAAGTAGCTTGCACAGTGCAGAAAGCAAAGATTTTGCAACGAATTTTCCAACAATTTTCAACTAAGAATGCTTTTGTTTGAGTGTGCTTAATGTGAAAACGTTCTCTTGTGACTTAATTAACATAAAATCTGAAATTAAACTGTTGCTTAAATTTTGTATTGCTTAAGAAAGGGGAATTTATTTGGTAAAAGTTGAACTTTAAACTTGTTTCCTAGTATCACAAGTAAAACTTATAATTTAGTGCAAAAGTCGCTTTTAAACAGAGTTTCTACATAACATAAAATCCAAATAATACTTGTAAATTTATTTTTTTAATTACTAAAAATTATTATTCGTATTTTATTATACTTATTCTGACTTTTTATTTGATTTTATTTTTATTATTATTTATTTATTTTTATATTTTCTGTAATGTAAAATATTTTATTTACTTGTTTTTTTTTTTTGTTTATTTTTTTTTTTTTTTAGATATTTTTATATATATTTTTTTTTTTTTTTTGTATTTTTCTTGTGTTTATTTTTTTTTTTTTTTAAATTTCATTTAATTTTTTGTTATGCAAAAATGCAATTATTAAATTTCGCTATCTTTATTGGCAATTCTGCTCATTTAGTGATAAAGGGTTGCCAAATTATTCAAATTGGGTTTTTACTATGGCAAACAATTTAAAATTGTAATTCTTATTATTTTTTCTATATTTTATTTTCTATATTTTATTTTCATTATTGTGTTTTTATTATTTAAATTAATTTTAATTTTATTTTATAATCTAATTTATTTTATTTATTTTTTGTTGGTTTTTTTAATTTATTTATTTTTTTTTAGGTTTAATTTAATTTAAAAATTGTGAATAAAGAAATTTGGTCACCTTTATTGGCAACCCTGCTCTTTTAGTGATAAAGGACTTCCAACTTTTTTAAGTAGCGTTTCCACTTTTGCAAATAATTTTAAATTTTAATAATTATAATTATTATTATACTTTCTTTATTTTATTTTCATAAATTTAATATACTTAATTTATTTTTATTAAGTTTTTGTTGGTTTTTCTTTTTATGTTTATTTTATTTTTGTTTATTTATTTTACGCTTTAATTGAACTTAAATTTAAATTTAAAAAAAAGCAAATTTAATATAAGAAAAAACACAACATTTCTTCACTAGACACATTTAACTATATGATTAACAAACCATTAACATTTTCATTTCCCTCTCTAGATAGATAAATTGATTATATTTAGCATTCCCATGAGTATCAAAAGCAACAAAGTTTCAACTGCAGATAACACACAAAATTGTCTACAGTTCGCTCAAATCAAACATCTAAATACAAAATTTCAATTTACAAATCAATCGAATAATTTCAACATTTCCAGCTGTTTGTGCACAGTTGTTGTGTCTGTACATTATTTTACCCTCAATTTACAATTCACTTACACTTCTTGTTTGTTGGCCATTTAAAAAACAATTTAAAATAATGCCAATGGCAGCGCGTACCCCAGCCCGGACCCGGTAAACAAAAGTGCCAAAGCAAACACAACTTTTTGGGTATAAATAGTATAAGTAAAATGTTAATAGCCTAGCGTTGGCAAATATCAACAAAATCAAATCAATAATTGTAATCAATAGCCTTGAAGTGCATATTAATTTAACAGCTAAATAAAATGCTGTTGGAATGTTTGTTAAATGTAAATTTCGTAATACTTAAAGCCAACCCACGTAATGTTTGCTATTTGCTGTTTGCATCAATGCATAAATCAAATGTCCATGTCGATGGCTAATGCAGTGAAGAAGAAGACACTGACAGGACCACTGACAGGACACAGGACACTGACAGCCGCAGCAACAGCAGCAGCAGCAGAAATCCCGGCTCAGTAAGGGCACTCGGTCTTTCAATTTGACTTGTTTGCCATTTTTCCTTTGTTCACCGTGAAACACAAAGCAAAATGGCGTACTCCGCCTACTCTCTCCGATCCGCCTACGCTCCGTTTCTTGTCGGACTTGTCCGGACAGCTTGCATAAATGAGATGCTGCGATTTGTGGCATGCATGGCGCTTGCAACAGCAAAATGCAACTTAGAGTTGTGTTTGATAGTTCAATTGAGGCAAATTGTTGGAGACGTTTAATTTGCAAGAGAATTGTAGTGAAAAACAAGTTTTAAGTGCACAAAATTAATCAATTTTAACTTTAAAATTGAATATGGAAAAATAACTTTTTATTTTCAACTTTCATAACCAAAGTTGCCAATTAAAAAAATTGATATTAATTTTTGTATAATAGTTTATATTTTTATTTTTTTAAGCGCAAAATACAAGTTCAAATTTATTTTTATAAAAAAATTTTGTTTTTTATTTTTTTTTTTATTTTATTCTGATTTTAACTATAAAATTAAATATGGAAAAATAGCTTTTATTTTGAACCTTTAATAAATAAGCTTGGGAAATAATTTTTTAACTTTATTATATATTTTTTATATTATATATATAGGTTTTATATATTATATCTATATAAAAAAAATTATTCAAACAGACTGACTGACTTTTTGGCGACTCACCACGAGGCTAAACTGTAGAAGCTAGAAACCTGAGACTTATGGCAATAGCTTCCTATTATATCGTAGATTGGCACTTTGAAAAAATTCTATTAAAAATATATCAGGGAAAGGGTGGAAAATGTATTTAAAATTACATAAAAAAAATCACAGCTGGAGCATTTCATGTGGCGCACTAGACTACAATAATAGTGAAATTGTAAAAAATGTTTATTTATTTATTTGCTTTTCTTGGTTCTTTATGCGGAAGCTGGAGCGTAGCAACGTACGCCGGCAGAGCAAGTATTACATAAAGTTCATAATTTTATTTATTTCATTTATTTTTTTAATAAAAATGAAAAGATTTTCCCCTGTATCTAGTTTACCTTTAACACGCTTGAAATTTGGGAACTCATAACTCTTATGTGCGATCCCTGGTTTCCATTATAAACTCAAATTTGTAAAAAAAAAAAAAAAATACAGTTTGACGTAAAGAATTC
Organism: Hirtodrosophila alboralis; assembly: GCA_035043045.1. Lineage (NCBI taxonomy): Eukaryota > Metazoa > Arthropoda > Insecta > Diptera > Drosophilidae > Hirtodrosophila > Hirtodrosophila alboralis. Next base: position 384,971 of record JAWNNH010000240.1, read on the forward strand.
ACTCACAAAAAGTCACAAAAGAAAATTGTATACAAAGGATAAAAAATAAACGAGGCAAATGAACAACAATTAAAGCGCACAATTCGTTCATTTAGTTTACTCAATCGTTCGATTCAACTCGTTCATTTAGTGTACTTAATCGTTCGATTCAACTTAATCTGAACTATTGAATACAACTCTGTTGGACACATATCCAGCAGAAGGGCAGGCAGCAGGCTCATTTGGGCCCTCATATTTTGTTGTGGCTTGGGTAGAAAGTTCGCTTTTCTGGCATTGGCATTGGCATTGGCATTCATCCAGCTACTTGAAAGGAAATCAGAGTTGCGTTTTCAATTTCTGATTTACGTTTGTGTCATAACTTGATTTTCTGGTTTTTATTTTCTTTTTTGTTCTTGTGTTGATTTTTTGGTTTTGCTATTTGTGCATTGAACTGTGTTCAAATCAAAATTGTGTTTTCAATTTTTGCTATTAAAACGAAAACGCTTTTCAGCCACAAAATTAAGTTTTTGTTATTGTGTGAACTCATCGTTTGATGGCCAAATATGTATTCAAAAACAAAAAAAAACCATTTCAATACGATTCTGCATTGATTAGAGAATTTGCCAAAATTGTGGAACACTTTTGGGCGCCAGCATTTTGTTGTCCTTGTTATCCTTGTTGTCCATTCATTAATCATTTCATTTGCCATTCGATTAAACTCACACACACATGCTTATGTAAGCATTTATATATTGAACATGTTTGTAATTAAAACCAAATTAATATGAGCTCATAAAATTACAATGAGCTCTAAGAATATTATGGCATTAATGTTATACACAATTTGTGTGTATTGAATTAAATTATAAATGGCCATAAATGAACTATAAATTAGAAGAGTTTATTAATTAATTCTAACAAATATTATGCTAGTATTTAACATAAATAATAACGCATTTAATGAAATTGTAGAGGTAAGTTTAATTTTGAAATAAATTCAATAGGTAGGAATCGTGTTAATAAATTGTTAAATTTTTGCATGAAATTTAAATTGAAGCAAAAAAGAATGCTCTAGTCGGATGTAGACAATATTTTCTATACAAAAGTTTTATTTAATAAGCAGTTGATTATCTGGTTGTTATATTATATTTATCTACTTTTCTGGCTATTGATCGGCAGGGACTGATTTTAAAAAAAATTGAGAAAATAATATTTAAAAATATCTGCTTCCCAACGATCGGAAAGCCAAACTATACGTAAAATTTGTCCCTAATTGCGAAAAAAATTCGGAATATATTTCTGTGTCCGCTGAGGATTTAATAAACATTAAGCAGCAAATCTTGGAAACTATTTGAATCCCAAATATGGGAGTTAATTCAAACAAACAAAATTCGAAATATTTTTCCTGTGTGCGTTGAGTGATACCAAAACCCGAAATTCAAGTTTTCGAAAAAGTGCCTCTTGAAAATTTGATATTTTTAATTGGGAAAATTATGATGCAAAATATTTTATTTTATTTTTCTGAGCCTCAAATAACCCAGAAACCATTAATCTTATTTAAAAATGCAAAATAAAATAAAAAAAAAAAAAATTAACATATTTAAAATTATTAAATTTAATTTTGAATTATTTACAGTTTTCCCTAGAAACCTTTTTAAGAAACCGAATGTCTGTCAATTTTTTTCAGCTCAAAACCGATGACAGAAAATTTATTTTTAAATTTATTTTTATAATAGAAAATTCTGTTTCATAGTAAAATAAAATTGTCATAACACTGTGCTTATAAATCGTTGATATATTATACGGAAATTAAGTTACCAAATTTAATATATATAATTCTTATAGACTCAATGCTACAAGGTATAATATTCACTTTCAGTTCACTTAAGCTTGCAGCACCCTCACTTTAATTTATGTTAATCAAATCAGTCTGTCTGCATTAAAACTGATTTTCAGTTAACATTTTAATTGCAATTTATCAACTAGGAAAAGGGCTTTCTTACAAGAACTAAACAACTTTTACGAAGGTAGCATAACAATGCAATTTTCCCTGACAGCAAAAACTTAAGGGCCAATTAAAAAACTTAACAGAAACGACTTTTAATTAACTTTCATAATATTTACAATTAATTTGCTAAAACAATAAATGCAAGTAAATTGAAATCATATTGAATTTAAATTGTAAAATTAAATTTTGGTTACTAAAATCTCAGTTGCAGCTCGACGCAGCATCATTTACATAAGCCAACAATATGTAATTGAAATTCAACAATAAAACTAAATAATTTGCATATGTTGAGCTTAAAGCATTTATCAAATCACAATGCCAGAATAGCTAAAAATATCTTTTTGCCTGCTCTGCATATTTAAAGAGTATATTTTTGTTGTTTTTTACTGCTCTGTTGCGGTTTTGGCACGTGTTAATTGCCATTGCCATAACCTCAGGATTGGACTAATGACCTTTGGCCTCTGTGTGAACTGTGTGGACTGTGTGGGCTCTGGACTCTGGGCTGCTGCCAAGTGCAGCTGTCTAACAAATGCAATTAAAACCCCTGAAAGCACAAATTGTTGCAGCCACAAGTTCAAGCTGAAAAACACATGACATATAACAAATAGGCCACGTTAACACGAGCCGTGAGATACAAAAGTTTCAAGATAGATTGCATTTGCCCCGTTACTACTTGGCACACAAATCTAATTTGATACTAGAATCTAAAGGATTTACAGACTATATATATGTGTGTCCTTAAATATTACAAATTTGCTGCTGCTGCTGCCTTTGGGGCAGCTTCAAGTTCAGTTGCAGCTGCTGCAACATTTTTATGATGAGCTGCTGTTGCTGCTAATTAAGTTCCCCAGCACAAGGCATGTCTGGAATAACATTTTTCTAATTTTCTTTTAAGATTTTTATACTCTGTTTTACCATATTATTAAATTAAAGAGACGAACCTATAGCAAACCCTAAAAATCTATAATACTACTTCACTTACATTGGCCTCAGGGGCTTCTATGTTCACTTCTAGCAAAGAATATTCACAAGGGATTCTTTCTCCTTGTTATTTAACCCACGTCAGATAAAATGTCACGATATGCCGCCCCCCAGATATAGTCTAGACAGATTGAATTTGTTATGAGGCAAAGATTAGATCAATCAAATTGCACGCTGACAAAACAGAGTATACAACAGTTGAAACCAACTGTTTAATTTTAAATGTTTCTTTTATTTAATACTAATCGGCTTATGGTCTAGAGACTAGCCCAGAGTATGTGTGGCTTGATAAAATATTTAACTAGCTGTCCGAAGGGTAAACAACTGCCGCACACGCAGCGTATGCGCAACAATTTCCACAGCGCTTATTAATTATACGCCATGTTGAACGCTATCATTTACACTGGCAGTACTACAACAACAAAAAAAACTATTTTTCTATTTGCAGCGCTACTTTTAGAATATATATATATGTGGTCTATATATATGGCTGTATTTTCTTAAAATATTGAATTATTAATGCGTCGACGGACAGCGATGCCAACGCTGCAGCTGTCCTTGGCAGTCGCGGTTGTAGCAACTGATGCACAACAACAACAATAAGAGTGACAACTGCTACAACAACAATTATAACAACAACAACAACAATGGCTAGCGGCAACAATGATACAACGCCGCTTTACTGCGGCAGTGGCATGGATAATTTTCATACGAGGTAAGTTTCATTATTTTTTTTTTTATTTTTTCAATGTCAATGTCATTGTCATTGTCAGCGTTTTCTGCGGTTGCTACAACAAACAACAACAATAACAAACAACAGACTGCATGATATTTAAGTATATATATATTTTAGATTTTTTTGCTTTTATATGCCTCATCAAAAATCGATTAATGTACGTGCCAGATTTTTTTTCTCCAAATTTCTTTTTTTTTATTTCTTCCTTTTTTATTTTTTGGAGGTTATCTTCATTTTTATTTGCCCGCTCTACATTAATCCAGCTAAAACCCTGGGCCAATTGGTTGCTAAAGCAATTTTTATGATCAAATTGTTTGCGTTTTCTATATCCCTATATCAATAAAATAAATAAGTGCATTTTATTTATTGTTTCTTGCATGACAATTGCTCGTAAATTTTTCAAATACAAAAAAACACACCTCTAAAAAATTGTTACAAAACTTTAATTGCAAATATTTTGATGGGATTTAGCAAAGAAAATGTTTAAATTGATTGGAAAAAAATTGTAGAATGGCTTTAAAAATAAAAATATATAAGTATAATGCAGAAAAACTATAAATTGGGATAACAAAAAATAAAACTAATTATTTTTGCTATGAAATAACAAATGTAAAATGACTATAAAAATATAAAAACCAGAAAAACAATTAATGGAAAATAAAATAAATTATATTTGCTCGGAAATTCATATTAAATAAATAATAATTCATATTAAAAAATAAATTAAATAGAATAGTTTTTATATATACAAAAATTTTCCTAATTTTCTCTGACATTTCACATACCCGTAAATGCTTAAAAATTATTTTCTTGTCTACTGTAATTTATTCAAGTACACAATCTATATAATTTATAATTAAAATAATAAAATGCGCAAATTCTAAGAAACTTTTAGTGCTAAAATTAATTGCACTATATACACCCCAGACAGATAAACTGTTAGAGTATTATGCGAGTATATTGCTTGCACTTTAATACCTAGTCTGGCAATATATAATATAGGATAACCATTTGGATTTTATATTGTGCATTCTACGACCTAATAAAAAACAAAAAAAAACAGATCGTTGATATTCCGTGTACATAGCAAACAGTTTTACTGCAATACCAATATAATACTACAAAAAGCCTGCAGACATTTTATATCCTTTTGTTTAGTTTGCACAGCCAGGAAGCCGTAGCATGGCAGAGTATTTAAATTTTGTTGAAGAATTTTAGTACCAAGTTTTTGTGTGTGGCTGAAACTTTTAGCCCAAAGAAATTTATGCTTAAAAGTAAGTTGCAGCTTTTTGACGCTTTCATTTTAACTTTGGCCGTTCCGCCACCCCCCGAGGCGGAGTTTGTTCCTGTTTTAGTCATTTATTGTTCAACAAATTAGACTTAGCGTTAAAAATAAATGTGGGCAAACATTAAAGTTTCAAGTTGCGTTTATTTTCCAAAAAACACACAAGCGTTTCTAAGCTTTAGTATTCTGCTGTGTATCCGGCAACCGGATCTAACTCCCGGATCTGCCTCCTTGAGGTAAAGAATGTTTATTGCATTCATAACCTACAGTTTAGTACTACGCACTTGGCGAGGCAAATAACAAATATATTCTCATAAAAGCACCTGAGCACTAAGAAAAACAATTTAAAAAAATGCGTTTGCATATTTGTTAAAGTATTTTTTACATTTTGCCTGCATTGTAATAATTATTAAAAAAATGTTTACAAGACAATTATGTGCTCATTTTATAGAGGACTTAAGTCTAACAGCATGAAATTTTGCTTTTAGTAGAATATTTCTTAGCAAATGCAAAGCACTCAACTGTGATGCACATTAAAAATGCATTTTGCTAAACATTTTGCATTAGTATTCATTTATTTTTTATAATTAAAAATATATTTTTTGCAAAATTGCTTTTAAATGTATGGAAATTTTACAGCAAATTTTATTTAAAAAAAACAACTTTTTTATTGCAAGAATTTGATTAGAAAACTATTAAGCTCTTAACATAAACATGTTAAATTAACAGTTGAGCAGTTTTTCAGAGAATCCTGAAAGATAACAGAGCACTTTGAGTATAACAGAAGGCTGCTAAAGCTGAGAAAAATTATCTTTGAATGAGCAATAACATTTATTAAAATGTTAATTAATATTTGTTAGTTGTATATTAAATACAAATTATTAGGATATAAAATACAAATTAAATGCGGTTGACTCCAAAAATATTTTTATTTTGATAACAGAGCGGTTTGAGTTTAAGAGAAGGCTGCAATGAACTATCTTCAAATGAGCATTAACATTTGTTAACATGTTTATAAATATTTGTTGAATATTTAATACAAAATGTTTGGATATTAAATTCAAATTAAATATTGCGTTCTATTCCAAAAAATGTATTTTTTTTAAATTTGTTTTTTTATGTATTAAATAAAATACATTTTCACTCTATCTGTTTATATCTTTAATATGCAAAACAATTTCTGGCTTTTTTTTATTCAACTGGCAAATGCAAATAGTTGATATAATAAATGTCACACAACTAGAAAAACACACTAAAAAATGCATCAGCTAAATATTTATGAAATTATTTACATTATAATATTTGCAATGGAAATTAATGCAATGCCAGAAAATGGAATTCATAAGCAAGAATGTATATTTTTAAAATGTTGTTTACCTGCAGCACCAAGCAACTGAGTAATTCCTAGTTTTGTAGCAAAATAAATTTAAACAAAAATATTTTCTACATTTCTCAGCTCAAGGATATATTTTTTTAAATTAACCCCAACTTCCCACAATTATAATGCCCACAAAAGTAATTTATCTGCTTTCATATGCATTTTGGTTCAACCAAAAAAAAAAAATAAAACATAATAAAAACCTACTCCAAATTTTGTTTACCTGTAACTTGGAATTACACCCCAGTTGATATGTTAAAAAATGAAGTGAATATTTATGCGCCACCGTAGAATTCAAAAGCAAACCGTAAGAACTAGAAAATATGCCCAAAAATGGGTTTAGATAAACTTTAAGATTTGTGTTTAGCACACACACACATATTTTTATTTATGCAAAGCAAATTGCCTTTACCAACAAAACGGAAAACTTTTAACTATGCCCCAGTGACTAAGCTAGCCCCAAAAGTTGCCCAGAAAGTGCTTTAAATGCAACATATGTGTCCTTTATCCTTTAGTCTGCTCAGCAAACCTGATATCTCAAACTTAGCAAATGAACATCGCCATTCATCAACATCTAGGACAATAAATAAAAGCATTCTCGTAGCAGCAGGACTCTAGGAATCTAGCTATGCCTTGAAACATTTGCGTGGCCCAAATGAATTTGATGAATGGTGTTGTAAAATTTCCCAAAAAAATAGAGAGAAAATCGAAGTTGTTTAGCTGCAGACAGCAGACAGGTTGGGGCACTCAGCTGCGAGGTATCCTAGACGTGTCCTGCAGCTGTGTTGTCCCAAATGACAAACACAAAAACCGCTTCAATTTCGCACTCAATTTCAAAGCCCACGCATTTTTCCAGCCAAAACTAGTTAAAAGCTATTACAAAGAGTGCCACTGCGACAAGCTGTCCATCAAAATTGAAAATGTTTTATTTTTTTTTTGTTTTTTTTGTTTTGTTTGCTTTTTTTGGGTGGTTCCTGCCACAATGCATGTAACAATAATTTGTTTTTTTTTTCGTACATATTTTTTTTGCCTTTTTGTTAAGAAAAAAAGCGTCGCGACACATTTGGAAAATTAAACGTTTTCTTGTTGTTGACCTTGACGACAACAAAAAAAATAAAATAAAAAAAAAAAAGTTGGGTTTTTATTGGCATATGGAAGTAGGAATACTCTTGCAGTAAAGTTTTTCTTTTTGACAGAATTATATAATTTTAGTTACATCGTTTATATATTAGATGAAATTTTGATAAAATTTGGTTAAGGCCAAAATATGAGAAAAATCAAAGTTGTGTTTTTTTTAATCAAATTTGTATAAAATTTAAAGTAAAAAAAATATAAATTAAAGCTGGGTTTTTTCCTGGCAGAATTATGCAATTTTAGTTTAATTTTTTATATATTAGATTAAATTTTGATAATATTTGGATAAACCCTAAAATAAACAAAAAAAAAATCAAAGTTGGGTTTTTCTGGAAGAATTATTCAATTTAAATTTGATTGAAGTTATAATAAAAATTTTGAACCAACTATAAAGAAAAATTTTAATAATACTTTAATTCACAAAAACTTACATTTAAAAGAATTGTATATTTTTTTTATTAATTTATTTTTTTATAATAAAAATGTTTTTACAAAATCGTTTTTAAGTATATTAAAATGTTTCAGAAAATATAATTTATGGGTGAAATTTTTTTAGAGACATTTTGGTAAGGAAACCATAAAAAAAAATAATTTTGAAAAAACTATATAATATTATATCATAAATTATTTTTATTTATTTATTAATTTCGTTTCCCAGCACTACAAGTATGAACTTATAATTTAATGTGCTCATCACAACAGTTGTCCTTTTTTTTTAACAGAATCCTGATATATTACAAAGCATTTTGAGTGTCTCAGAAAGCTGCCATAACAGCAAAGAATAATCTTCGAATAAGCATTAACATTTGTTAACATCTTAACTAATATTTGTAGATGGTTTATAAATTCAAAATATTATAATATTAAATACAAAATAAATATTGTGTTTTACTACAAAAATAATTGTTTCTACGGCAGCTATAAAATATTGTAATTATATTTTATTCAAATTTGGCCAAACTGTATGAAGCACAATAAAATTATAAATTGAAGTGAGTTTAATCGAAAATATCTTTAAGGATAAATAAATTCTCGTACAACAAGCAAACCTGCAATTGTTGATTTTTATAGCAGCAGAATGATTTTGCAAAGTTTTATTTAATATATATTTAAAGCAGAAAAATTTATATATTATATTTTTCCCATATTATTGTCACAAATTTCCTCTCAAAATTCTAATACCCTTTTGCATATGTTTAAAAAAGGTAAAAAAGTAAAGGTAAAAGCAAACGCCAAACGCCAAACGATCATCATTATTATTATTCATGTTAATTGCTTGTTTTGTGACTGTGTCAAAAGTTGGGCTTCAACTTTTCCATTAATAATGTGACGCATACGTCTCGTTGCCCTGGCGACTCCCTTAAAAAATAAAGGGTTGCACTTGACTTGACTTCGTGCAGCTTCAACAAATATATATATATATATAAATATATATATGTTTTTCTGTCTGTCTGTTGGTTTTTCCTTATACTGCTGACTGTTGACTGCTGACTGTTGACACATTGGCGTTACAATTTTCTGCATACATGTGCCGCGTCGCGTATTCTCTGTTTAATCAACTCTGGGGCTTGGGCGGCGTCTGGCTGGGGCGTGACAGCGTCAGGCGTCACCTTGGTGCTGCCTTCTTTGGCAATTTGGCACGTCCTTTGACACACAAACACACACACACATACAGAGAGAGTAAATGGCCAAGTGTTAGGATTCGCATCTAATTGCCAAAGCAGACAGTCAGACAGAGAATCCCCAAACTTTTTCATTCAGCCGCATAAAATTCGCAAACAAAGCCACAAAGGCATCTTGACAGCCCCACTTTTGTGGCATTAACGTAGGCTTAACCAAATTAAAATGAAACCCACATATAATTGTTTTTGGTCTAAGTTCCCAGTAGCCTGAAGGTAACACGTTTTTTGCAAAAAAAAAAAAAAAAAACAAACATTGCAAATTTAAATAAAAATAAAGAAATAATAAAAGTAGCGAAATCATGAACATTGGTTGAAAATTGCCTATTATGAACGCTTTGTAACGCATTAAAAATATTTAATTTGCATTTATAAACTATTAAGAAACTTAATTAACTATTAAGAAACTTAATACTGTCACATTAAAAAATATTAACTTAATTTTGTACTACAATTTTGAGGCTATTCTATTCGTTTATTTGCACTTACATGTTTTTATTAAAAAAAAAAAAAAAAAAAAATATATATTTAATGCAGGCAAACCTTCATGCCTTATATACTGTCAGCTGCAACCATTTGGGCATTTTAGTTGCCCAGATGGGAGGCAAAATAATGCCTAAAAGTATGCAACACTTTTTTTCTCTACTATAATAAAATTGAAATTGCATTTTTTAACAATGAGAAAAAAAATTATATGTCAAAAGAAAATCGATTGTTTTACATTTTGGAAGTGTAATTTTTCACTAAATAAAATATAAAATTCATATAAAAATAAAATCTATTATTTATATCATTTTATGAAAGTGCTATTGAAATAATTTATGCAAAAAATAATTATTTTGTATGCACTTTATATTGTAAAACATTATTCAATGCAAAAAATATTAATAATTTCTTTCATCTTGGTCAACTATATATTTTTTTATACATTTTTTACTAAAAGTAAAATAAAAATTAATATAGTGCAGCTGTTTTATTTAAAATTATAGACTTTTTTATATTACCGAATTGTGTATAGTGTCTATAAATTATATTTTTGTAAATAAATGCGCCAATTAAACTATTAACATTTTTATTGCAAACAGATAACATTGATTATTCCAAATAACACTGTAATATTGTTCCATGAAACAATTAACATTAAGCGATAATTGCTGTAATGTAATTTATATATAATTTATATATATAAATATTTTTTAATTTGAATTATTTTCCAGCTACAAGGACATGCATGGATATGTCTCGCTTGTGGTTTGCATACTGGGCACACTGGCCAACACATTAAATATTATTGTGCTGACACGACGGGAGATGCGTTCACCGACCAATGCAATACTCACAGGACTGGCAGTTGCCGATTTGGCCGTGATGTTGGAATATATACCCTATACAGTGCATGATTATATACTAAATGATAGTTTGCCAAGGGAGCAGAAGCTAAGCTATAGCTGGGCATGTTTTATCAAGTTCCATTCGATATTTGCCCAAGTGTTGCATACGATCTCTATATGGCTGACAGTTACACTCGCTGTCTGGCGTTATATTGCCGTGGGTTATCCCCAAAAGAATAGAGTATGGTGTGGCATGCGTACTACAATAATAACTATAACAACAGCTTATGTTGTGTGTGTTCTGGTTGTGTCTCCGTCTCTTTATCTAATCACAGCCATTACGGAATGGATGGATCAATTGGATGCACAAGGGAAACTTATTATTTCCATACCGATGACACAATATATTATTGATTATAATAATGAGCAAAAAACAGCAATGGTGGCTGCATTAAATGCCACGCCCACTGGCAGCAATATATTGAATGAAACATTATTGGTAAATGTAAGTCTCTTGGCCACAACAACATCAATGCCACCAACTCCGTCTAATGTCTCTCAAGTTGTCCGTAATATAACCGTCTATCGACTCTATCACAGCGATTTGGCATTGCACAATACATCATTGCAAACTGCAACAAATTTGATTTATAGTGTATTAATTAAATTAATACCCTGCATTGCATTGACCATACTCTCGGTGCGTTTAATTATGGCCCTGTTGGAGGCCAAGAGAAGACGCAAAATGCTCACGAGCAAACCGACGGCTCCAAGTAATGGCAATAAAACTGTGATCAATGGCAAACCAGCGGAGAGACCCCGGAAGAATAGCAAATTATTGGAGAAGGAGAAACAAACGGATCGTACTACCAGAATGTTGTTGGCGGTGCTGTTGTTATTCCTCATCACCGAGTTTCCACAGGGTATTATGGGATTGCTGAATACTGTGCTGGGCGATGCATTTCTAATGCAATGCTATCTAAGACTGAGTAAGTTGAATTGCAAGTTTTCAATAATTAAGTTAAGATATATGAAAAACTGCAATTGCAAGTGTAGAATTACGATATCACATTTTAAATCGATTAACGATTTTTATCGGTTTTACAGTACTTTTACATTAAAGTTTTTTCGTTAAAAAAATACTTGATATAATTTTTTTTTTCTTTTTTGTAGCTCTACCTTGCGTATTTATAAATTTAGCTCTTTAATTTACTCAATATTATATTCTTAAGTCATTTTACCAGGGAACGAAAATATGTTTTATTTGTTGATTTTTTTACTTAAAATAAAGTGCAAAATAACTTTTATTTTCCGAAATTTAATTTATAAATAGCTCTACCTTGTTAATTTATTAATTTAGCTACATATATCCAATGTTTTATTGTAAAACCATTTTATCAGAGACCTCTAGAATCGCTTATTTTCAATCAAAAAATTACATTTAAAAACATTAAAGTTTTTTTTAATTTTTGAGCTTAAATTTATAAAGGAAATAAATTTCTGATTTAAGGAAAAACTATGGTAATTTTAATAATAAAAGAAGCAGAAGGAACATAAAAAAAATATTTCTAAAATTAAAAAAAAATGTAAAAAAAAATAATTCTTGTTTCTATATTTTGGCTTAAATGCTGAATAAAATTTTAATTTATATATATATAAATTTTTTTTTTTTCTAATTCAAAACACAAATAAAAATTCTCTAATAGCGCATTAGTTTTTAATATTTTTATCAACAATAGAACCAAGAGGAATCTAAAAAGATTTTCAAAATAAAAAAAAAACTAAAAAAATTATTTTTGTTTTTTGATCTTTCTTTTGTTAATTTTTAATTTAAAGAAATTATTATTATTTTTTTTTTTTTTTTTTTTAGTTTTTTTTTGTTAATTGTGAAAATAATTTTTTTTTTTAAATTTAAGAAATTTTTTTTTTTTTGCAGTTTTTTTTTAATAGTGAAAATAATTTTTTTTAGGTTAATTTTAAGCTCAATTATTAAAAACACAATAGCAAACTTTTATTCATAGCTTTATTTTATCTTAGTTCAATTTCATTTACATACAATTACTGCCTAGAATTTTATAATGCAACTTTCGACATTTTATCAATCTCTTTTTATAGCTCTTGAAACTACTCATTACTCTAATTTCAATTTTCCTTTAAACTAAACTAACCAACAGGTGACCTTATGGACGTGCTGGCTTTGATTAATTCAAGCATTAATTTCATACTCTACTGCTCCATGAGCAAACAATTTCGCACCACATTTACGCTGCTGTTTCGACCCAAGTTTCTGGACAAGTGGATGCCTGTGGCACAGGATGAGCTGGCTGCCTCGAGGGCAGATGGACTGCAGCGCTCTGTGGTTGCTGCAGCGCCAGACAAGTGCAAATCGTCACACAAGCAGAATCAAGTGGTGACACTGGCTGCTGCCACCACCACAACGACCAACAATGCCACCCAAGTGACGAATCTGTAGCATAGAAAGGAGCCGCATCAACAGATATTCTATGCCAAGCCAACACTGGAGCGTATACCCAGCCAAATGGCCATAGGTGGCCATAGCCACACTCCAAGTGGCAGCAGCAGCAACCGCAGCAGAATGCGCATTCGTCTACTCAATATCCTGAAGCATAATCGAGCACAACAGTCTACAGCTATACAGGAGCATGTCCTGCCACTGGGCCCAACACAGTTTCAAGCAATTGTTGTCGTTGTGGATAAGTCCAGTGGCGCTACAGATCATCAGTTGTATGGGAATCCAACGTGATGAGAGCTCAATGTTAATATTACTTAGTTAAATAAGTTATAAATAAGGTTTTTAGTTTTTGGTCCAAACTAAACACAGTTAACGCTTGATAAATTATACTACAATATATTGCATACATTAGCGCATTTGCATATTGCAAAACATCGAAAAACCCAATGACGCCATCAAAAACTACAAAAAAAAAAATAAAAAAAACAAAAACTCAATCGCATTATTTATACGCATCATTGACTTTCCAAAAAAAACCCATAGCTCTTTACAGTTCATTGCCAAATATATATATAATATAATATATATATATTTTATGTACAAGGACACAGCCTATCCGCCCCTATATCCTGTCAAAAACAGATGCCTTTGCATTTGATTTAACTCTACCTACCTTAACATTAAAATAAACAAATATTAGTTTATTCGCCTCCCAAAAAATCAAAAACAAAAATCAATGAAATTTTTTAAATTATGATATAAAATAAATGTGCACAACAATTAAATAAAAATCATTTATGTACAGATAATAAATTTAAGATATTTATTTTTGTACTTAAATTTGGTTAAAAATTGAAAATGCAGTGACTGGGAAAATATTTGTTAAAATAAAAATAAATAAATAAAAATAATAAAATAATTTGCATAGATTTAAATTGCACATAAATGGAAAATGTTTAATACTCTGCAGGCTTTAGAAAGTGATTAAAAGTGGTTAATAAAAAATTGCAGGAACCCAAAGATTTTAGAGAATATAATTTTCTATATTTTCTGAGCAGGTTTCAAATTAAAATTTAGATTTTTTGCGAATTAATAAAAACTATATTTACTATTAAAATATTGTTAAAATTAACATTTTATTTAGAGCTGATTTTTAAGACATTTGATTCTAAAATATTTTTTTTTATTTACTGTAAAAAGTTATTTTTAAAAATATTTTGGAAATATATGCTTAAAAATATAATTTTTAAAATATTTATTATTAATTATTTAATTTTTTTACAGCGCAAAATTCTAGATAATTTATTGTTTTAAAACAAAACTAAAACAGTTTCCCCAATCGCTGCATTTTCTAATTTAAACAAGCCAATAATAATAATAATATAAATAACATTAACATTACTAAATATATATAAAAATTATAATTTATATAATTGCTAAAAATCGAGTGAATTTATTTAAAAACATCGACTGTTTATTATATTAAGTGATAAGTGAAGGCTGCATTAAAAAAAAAAGAATAACTTGTAATATATATAAATTGCATAAAATATAATTAATGATTGAAATGTTTTGCCAATGAGCCCCCAGCAAATATTTTCAATCAGAAATAATATAAAACATAAATTTAACATAAAATTCATATATATAATTAATTTGTTTATGCTTGAATCAAATAAATATTTAAATTCAATCATCTACAACGTTATAATTAAAATGCAGCTCATTTTGAATAATTCATAATTAGCATAAATTTGTTAAATTAGTAGAAAACAAAAATTCAGCCTAAGAATTAATAATAATAAAATAAAATAAAGATTCTCTATAAAATAATAATAAATGTAATTTAATTGAATATTTTTGCCATTTTGTTTGAATTAAATATACATTTCAAAAATGTTGTTTGTTATAGTACTTAATATAGAGATAATTCAAAAAAAAAAACTTCTAATGAAATTAGTTTAAAAATTAAGTTTTCTAGCTGTAAGTAATTTACAAAAAAAGAAAACTTAAATATACCTATTAATAAATGTATAGTTTATGCAATGGCTTAATTATAATTATGTATTAAATAAAACATGCTACAATAATGTGAAAATTTTTTGTTTAATTTGTGGAAAATACAAGTAAGTATTTAAATAAATAAAAAAAAAATATTTTATTGCAACGCAAATATTTGATACTCTCTCTATCTACATGGAGTATAAATTTAAAAAAAAAAATATTTTACGGCAGCACAAAAATTTAACACTTTCTCTACATATTAAATTATTGAAAAAAAAAACTATTTTTATTGCAACACAAATACTTAATACTTTTTATGCATAATATAAAATAAAAAAAAAATATATATATATATGTTCATATATTTTATGCATTGCTAGTATAAATAAAAAAAAATTAACAAAATGTATTTTTTTTTATAACAATACACAAAAATTTAATACTCTCGCTGCATTGTATAAAAATGAAAAATAAAATAAAAAGAGAATATTTATTTTATTTCTTTATCGCATTAAATGAACATTCCATTAAACCACCAAAAATTTTACAATATATTTCCTTAGATGCAAATAACACGCTGTTGTACACAAAATTTTTCTCACAATTTAACAAGTTTTTCAATAATTTTAAAATACACCCAAGTAGAGGAAAAGCAAAAACAACAAAAAAAAAGCCACAAAGCCAAGTCACAGCGGGAAAAGCCAAACAAAAAGACTTTTTCAATCTAGAAAACTCGCCAAGTTATCAGAGAGTTTCATTTGCATTTACAATAAAAACGAGGTTTCAAGCAAAAAGTTCAAAAAACTGCTGCTGGCAGGAAAAATATAAAAAAAGGGAAAAAATAAAAAAAATTAAAAATAAACAATGAACAGTGAAACTTTCAGAGTGAGAAAAAATGAGAGAAAGCGAGAATTCTACAAGTGCAACTAACAGGCAGAGTATTAAAAGCTGACAATGTTTTCAATTTTGTAGTACTTAGTTAAGTAATAATAAAAACATTTTTTCTATGTATTAAAGCCAACTTTAAGCTATTGTACAAAGTTTTCAACTGTTAAGGCAAGCTAAAAAAATATAAAAAGTATTTATTTCTCCATAAGTAACTCAACAATAAACTCTAAAAGTATGCTCATTAATTAAACCAATTTATAACTTCAGTTAATTGTGAAAACTTTAATACTAATTCTGCAATTGCTTTATTTTGACACTTGAAATTACTTTTCTAATTTCTAACCGTAACAGTCATTAATTCTTGTTTCCTAATTAATAATAAATTTGTTTGAAAATTAAGTATATAACAAAATTGATGCATTTGGTAATAAAATACAGCCTGCCAAACATTTATAGACACATTTTATCGAACCAGCTTGATTTTGGCAAAAGAAAAAATAAATAAAAATAAAAATAAAATTTAGCCGTGCAAAAAAAAAAATATGACGCCATTTCTTTTGGGGTCATTATGGAAACGTGTTACGATTGCCAAACATTTGGCAAACAGACAGACATAACTGGCCCAAAATCGAATTTCAAGTGTTTGCAAGTAAGTTGTTAGCAAAAGGTTATGTAAGGGTATATAAAATCAAGCTATATTTAAACTAATCGATGCCTATAACATTTACTTGATTGAAGTACAGAGAAAAATCAATATTTCCTTAAGATATTCTTCAACTTGCCAAGAGTTATATTATACATAATTTAGTTATAACAAATTTGCAAATAGCACAAATTTCAATTCCCATAAATTATAAATTAATATAAATTACACTTTTGTATACTTTTCCCAAGCATTTGTGGTGATTTAGTGACAAAATATAATTTATATATACTTTTACAATATACAACTATAAATAATTTATTTTTAAAAAATTTGCAAGGCCTCTTTGAAAGAGATTCCAATTCCATAAATTATAAATTAATATAAATTAAACTTCTGTCTCTTTTTCTTAGCTAAATCAGCACAAAGATTTAGTTTATATAATATACCCCTGCAAAAATCTATATTATACATTATTTGGTAAACAAAAATTCGCAAAGCATACTATAAATTCCAATCCCATAAATAACAAACTAATATAGAAAATACTTCTGCCTATATTTCTTCACCTTTGTGGGTATTTAGGGACAAAAATATAAATTATATACACTTGCAAAAAATTTTATATTATATAAAATTTAGTTTTATTAAATTTTCAAGGCATTATTATAATAAATTCCACATTCAGTCTATTTTTTTTTAGTTATAAATAATTTGCATGACATTTATAGAATAAATTTCAATTCCACTAATTCTAAATTAATATAAATTATAGTTATGTCAATTTTCCTTAGCTTTTGCGGTGATTTAGGGACAAAAAGCGCCTTACTCGGCGATTCTCAAAAATGTTATGGTAGATGCATAAATAACAGGGGCTTTCTAGTGAACTCTCATAATTCAGAATTAGTGTATAAATTAAAGCCATGATTTTTAATAAACAAACACAATAAATTTATATATTTCAAACGCGCAGTAAAATTAATTAATATTTTATTTTCATTCCGTAGTTAACAGCTAAAAAAAAGCCTGATAAAAATATATAAAACTAACACACTTAAATGATTTAAAAAACAACTTTTACTTTTAGCTAAATTGATATATTTTACCAAAAATATTTTTTCAATAATTTTATATATTTTATAGAGCAAATAAAATAAATTAATATTTTATTTTCATTCTTCTACTCCTTGCACAATTTACAACCAAAATGAACAACTCAAAAAAAACTTGCCTAAAAAAATATAAAACATGCACTTAATTGATTTTTCAAAAAAAAAAAAAGTTACTGTAAATTAAATTGCAATATTGTTTTCCCAAAAATTTTTTGTTGACCGCAAGCAATTCTATTTAATTTTTAATTTACCGTATTGCCAATTATAACTCTTTTGAATATTTTATATGAAACATAAGTACTTCGAGCTATTGTGTGTGCGGCAAGAAAAAATAACTTTTCATATAAAATTGATTGAAAAACTTTTGTGCCAGGCGCAACGAATTGTGGCAAAGGAATGTGCCTTACTTAAGTATCATGCACCGTTAAGAGCAGTTACCAAAAAAAAAAAGCTTGGGCTAAATTTTGTTAAAGCCAACACTGAGCTACAAGCTTCGAGTGCTTCGAGCATCAAGCTTCAAAGTGGGTGGCAACAATGTCATGGCAACATGCCCCAAAGCATCCGCACGAGTGCGTTTTTAAGTGTACGTGCAACAGCGCCTAAATGTCGGTCCTTGGTTACTGCATCCCGCATCCTTTCTGCATCCTTTCGGCATCCTTTCTACACCCTTTACAGCCTTTACAGCCTTTGCACCCTTTGCATATTAGATTTAACTACAATTAGCAGGCAAATGCAGTACGAGTAGCTGCTACTGACACGACTTACAGCTGCCACAGCTTCAGAATAGAGTTGTATCAGATTGTTCAGCATATAAGTGGGATTTTAACAAGTATACTTTTCAATTAAATCAGCAAATTATATATAATCCTGAGTGTCTAAAGTTGATCGTTTAAGTGGGAATGTTATTAATTTTGTTGATTAGAAAATTATTAAAAAAATATTACATAAAAATTAAAGCTAATATTTCCGCTAAAATCTAGATTTAGATCTAAATCTAGATAAATTTTGGAATAAAATAAATATTAATTCATATAAACTCACGATTATCAATGTGTTAAAAGGACGAAAATTATAAATAAAAATTGCAAATTTATTTTTTTGCTGACTAGCAATATTTAGCAATATTTTTAAATATATTAAAAAGACAAAAATAACAAAAAAAAATTTAAAAATTATTTTTTTTGCAGACTACCAAAATTTATTAAAAAAAAACGCTAATAATTTCGATATGAAACGGAAACTGCAGGACTTAAGAGACTTTGAAAAAGGCAACACAGCTTATTATGATTTATGTAATTTTAAAAAGCGAGAAAAAAAAAGAAATAATGATCTCAGCTATAATTTAAATTATTATTAACATTGGGTTGATAGTAAAAATATCACAAGTTTTTTTGTTAATCGCTCATTATATTAATTAATTTTTAATATTATCAAAAAATTAAAAAAAAAAATTGCAATTATTTTTATTTACAATTTTTGCTGCCCAAAAATTTATTGTTTTTTTTTTTTTGAGGTTTTCGATAAAAATTAAATAGACAATAATTTTGGAACATTTCTCCCTATCCAAAAGTAATGATAAAAAATAGCAATCATTTTTATTTACAATTTTTTCTTTTCTAAATTATTTTTTTAAATATTTCTCTCACTTTAAAAGTTAATATAAAAATCTCAAAAAGTAGCAATCATATTTATTAAATTTTTTTTGTGTTGATTTTTTCTATAAAAATTAAATATTATAAGAAAATAATTTTGGAATATTTCTCTTACTCCAAAAGTTAATATAAGTAAGTATTTTTTTGCAAATTCAACTAGTTCATTTAGGAAAACTGGAACTACTTTCAGCAACTCTAAGCCCTTTTTCTTTTTTTATTTGAAAGTGTCATCAAACAGAACCCATGGGCTTTAGAACCAACGTTTGTCAACGCATCACTTTCCATTAAGCTGCGACATTTTTTTTACTAATTTCTGCTGTGACATACGATCTTCCTAATTGCAGTAAAAGCTTAAAGTATACACATTTTTTTTAATGAGTTTTTTTTTAGTAAAGTCAACCAAGTTGTCTGTGTGGTCCTTATAAATATAACACACACATTTTTTAGCCTTTTAGCTTGCCACATGCAACCGGCAACCGACTGCAACTGCAACAGATATTTCATATGGGAATCTCTGTGCCTTTCCGGTCGAGGCAACCGCAGCCGCATCTAATGAGCCTCATTACTGTAATTATGTAATGTCTGTAATATCTGGTAGAGACCCAACCCCCTCGCCACTTCATTATGTTTTATATCTATGTGTGTGCTTATTCCCCATCCCTCTCTCTCCCTCTCTTTACAAGCTCTGGAAAATACCATAACAACCTGAGCTTGATTGTTTGATACGCGTATATCAAAGAATAATTTGATGATTTGCTGCTGCACATGTGTGCAGTTTTTGGCCAAATTGCCAATTAAACTTGAGGCCAAAAACAGTTTTATATTAAAACAGAAATTTATCGCGATTTTAAACAAATGAAATTTTAGCTCTGATTTTTTCTTTGCAAAAATTCGGTTGGTTAAACAGCGAGAAATAGAGTTTTATTTAAAAAAAAAAAAAAATGTTGAAAAATCAATTGCAAATTTCTGCAATATTTTATATAATTTTTAAATTTATTTTTGTCTTATTTTACGATTTATGTTGAATTTTTTGTCGCAATTAAAATAGAAATTATATAATGAGAAATGGGATTTTAGTCGAACATTTAAACATTTAAATTTAAACTGCATTGAAAATTTTCGCAATATTTCAATTTATTTTAATTTATTTTTTTGATATATTTGCTGTTAAAATTAAAATTGAAATTAAATAAATAAATGTGTAATGGGCTATTAGTCATACACTTAAACATTTTAAAGTGCAATAAGTTATTTAATTTAAAAATTTATTTTTGTCTAATTTTTAATTTTTGATTAATTTGTTGTTGAATTTAAAATTTAAAAATGCGCGCGTTTGTATACCCTAATTTAATTGCATTTAAACAATTTTTTTTAGCTACATAAATCTGAGTCTGTTAAATTTAAATTTTATATTCTAAAAAAAATTAAAAAATTAATTGATAACAGTAATTTAATAAAAAAAAATATATATATTTTATAGAAGATCCTACTGCAACAATAATAACCCACACAAAATCGGTTAACGCAAAATGATTTTTAATCCTAAAACAGCAACATAGAAATAATTTTATGATTTCATTTTTCATTCAAAAAATTACAAAAAAAAAGAATGTTTGAATTATTAAATAACAGTAGAATTAAATGGAAAAATAGAAAAAAAATTGAATTTTTATTAAAAACTTTTTTCGATATCTTTAATAAAATTAATTATTATTTGTTACCTTAGAACTATTAAGAAAATTGAAACATTTTTAAATCATTAAAATATTACTTTTCGCCTCTCCCACAATTAATTTAATTGCTAAAAAAATGCAATTATCATTAAATTTGCAAATATTATAGTTAAAACTTTTCTTAATTTCCAATTGCATGCTCTGATGATTAGTGCAACTTTTAATGATAATTCATTTTGATCATTCAAACAACTTAGCTTTCTGCAATTTATATTTAAGTTTATGCAATTAAAATATTTTTTAATATTTTTTTTTTTATCGATTTTGCATTTTTTTCTGTCTTTTATGATGGATTAATTTTGACTTTCGAGCTCGTTGCAATCTTTAGTTTGCTGCCTTTGTGCAATCAACTTAGAGTTTTTCTCTCTTTTTTTAGCTACACCTGCCGCCTACACTCATTCGAATTCCCTTGTGTGTGTGTAACTTGTGGCACCCACACCAACAAGGCAAAAAGCATTATTACCATTTATTTAGCATGAAACATTAATATTTCAATGCGAAGCATTGCAATGAATGTTTTATTAGAAATCATTACAGAAACGCAACGCCTCCATTGGGGCGTCATAAACAGTAATTAGAATTGGGATTTATGTGATTTTTGCAATTAGAATATTGATTTTTTTAAATGTTAGTCAGCGTTGGCAAAATTAAAGCGATAATAATTTAAATATAATATATATAATTTATAATAAATAATTTAAGCTTAAAATTTGTCAATATATTTTATTTGCAGCCTATTTTCGGGCATTAAATAATTTCTGCAGCATTACATAAATGTTAACGAATTAAATTTGTAGCATATTTGCAGGCTGTGCAGAAATGTCCAAGCGCAGCTTTCAGATTATGTTAATTAGCATTGCTCTTAAATTGAAAAGTGTCTTGGCTGACATTTGACATGGCTAAGCTTGGACACAAGCCACTCTACAAAAAGCTTTGATCGAATAAAAAGCTCGCTTAAACAGTTATTTAAAGGAGCTTAAAGTGAGACTCCAGCGGACAAATGAAAAAATTCATGCATATATAAAGAAAGGAATTTATATCACTTACATACATTTATTAAAGCCGCTTTCCATATTTGGCAATATATTCTCGTTCATGCTGCTTATATACGCATTATCATCAACGCAATTATTGGCACAGCTACTTTTCACTTTTTCACACTATTTCACAACATCACTTTCATTTATTGCCGCTTTTCATATTTCACAATATTATCACCTTCATGCTGGGCACACTTATGCTGCTTCTTCAGGACAATATTTTATACTTTTCTTCAGTACACATTAATTCACAGCCACTTAAAACACAATAAAAAAAATATCTTAAAAAAATTTTCACACACTTGCGTATGTGTGTGTGGGCGCAGCTCAACGACGAACGCGCGCTGCAATTAATGCAAAACGAAACGAACACAAACACGATCTACAATGTGCGAACACGACCGCGACAAGCTCACTTTTTATTAATACAACTACAACGACGCCACAGGCAAAACGCGACACGCACGATTTTGTTCATTTTAACAAATTTTCGCGTGCGTCAATTTTCCGATTGCGCTTTTGACAATACGGCGCCGATAGTGTGCAGTTTTCGCTTAAATAATATTAATTTTACTCAAAAGGCAGGCTCAGAAAGGTGTTCACTTTTCACTATTTCACAACATCACTTTGATTTATTGCCGCTTTTTATATTATACAATATCTTTATGCTGGATACACTAATACATATTTGGCAATATATTCACGTTAATGCTGGTAATATGCGCATTATCATCAACGCAATTATTGGCACAACCACTTTTCACTTTTTTGCATTATTTCACAACATCACTTTCATTTATTGCCGCTTTTCATATATCACAATATTTTCGCCTTCATGCTGGGTACACTTATACACTGTTTCTTCAGGACAATATTTTATACTTTTCTTCAGTACACATTAATTCACAGCCACTTAAAACACAATAAAAAAATTTTCTTAAAAAAATTTTCACACAATTGCGTATGTGTGTGTGAGTGGCGCAGCTCAACAACGAACGCGCGCTGCAATTAATGCAAAACGAAACGAACACAAACACGATCTACGAAGTGCGAATACGACCGAGACAAGCGCACGATTTATTAATACAACTAACCCGACGCGAAGGGCAAAACGCGACACGCACGAATTTATTCATTTAAACAAATTTTCGCGAGCATCAATTTTCCGATTGCGCTTTGGACAATGTGGCGCCGATAGTGTGACCAATTGCAGTTACCACCAAAATGTCACTCATTTTACTCAAAAGGACTGATCAGTATTTTACGCAACAAAAAAAATACCTAATTAATTTATCGGCATTTTTTAACACTTATTATTTGCAAGGCTATAGAAGCGAAAAAAAATTAACTACAGTTAAGCTTACTGATATCAATGTCAGACCAATTAAACTAATGGCCAGCCAAATGTCATGTTATAATGTTGGGCGAGAAGCCTAAGTTAATTCATGACCTGCATCTCTATCTAATAAATATATATAAAATTCATTTCGCTTAAGCATTATCAAGTCTTTGGGGTCCATGTCTACATATAATTGCTTTTATGGTCAGCACACACAGTCGAAACGCCTCGTTAGCTGCTTTTCCATGTAACTGTCAATTGTCAGACTAGTTTGTTTGGTTTATTTGGTTTGCTCAACTCACAGACAGCAGCTGGTATCAGGATCAAGCGCCTTAAAGTGTCGCCGCTCGTCCTTTAAGCTGTTTCGCATTAGTTTCGCCATTGAGTGCCAAAGAAAAGCTGAAAGTCAACAGCAGCAAAATGGACAACATTATGGTTTTTTTTGAATTGAAATGCACTTCAATACAGATGTCCTTATTTTTATGCTGAAAAAATATAAAAAAGTTGAATTTAAAAGTTGAATTTTTGATATATTTTTATTTAATTAAAATAGATTATTAAAACAGACTATTAATAGAAATTTGAGCTCAAACTTGTCGCTAACTTTTTTTTTTAAATTTTTATTAATTTTAAATAAAAAAAATCCTTTAAAATTCTTTAAAAAATCTACTTTTTGTATAGAGCAAACAAAATTCGATTTGTTTACATTTTTGTACATTATATTGAAATTCCATTTATAAAGAAATCCAGAGTATATTGGGTTTTCTTAGTGCTCTGCAGATATTAAAAAGAAAACCAACAAATATTTGATTAAGAATAGATAACAGCTCCTTAGAAGTTTTACTAACAAATAGGGACCTTGAGTTTCAACGGAGAAAGAAAAAAAAAAATACAAAATTAAAAAGCAAATAAATTAATAGAATGATAAAGTTATAAAAATAAAAATAAATTTAAAAAAAATATATATATAAAATTTTAAGTAGTAAATTTTAGGTAATAAAAATAACGAATTTATTATTATAAAATAAATTAGAAAAAAAATTGCTATTAAATTAAAAAAAAATTATTAAAATATCAAAAAAAAAATTATCAAAAAAAAAATTGATAAAATTATTTTAAAAAAAATTGATAAAATTATCAAAAAAAAAAAATTTATAAAATTATCAAAAAAAAAATTGCTAAAACTATCAATTGATATTATGATATTAAATAATATTATTTAATATAACTTATAGATTGGATATAGTTTTAAGATGTCTTAGCTACGCAATCGCAAGTAGAATAAACTCAAAAGTCTTTCCCACATTTATAAAGCTAAGTATATCTGATCTATTAAAGTTTTGTCTTCAAAAGATTTTTCTAAAATAAGTAAACAGTGTATATTACAGCTTGGAACTTTTAACTACAATTTTCTCAATTATTTTTAAGCTCTGTTTTTTCGCATATTATACAACTTCAATGGTCAATTCTTTAAACTCTACGCTTGGTTGAACTAAACATGTTTTCATTACCTGTAAAAGCCACAAGAAATACAAAATTAAAAAGAAATAAAAAAAAATAAAATAAAAAAATGTCCAAATTGGGAAACCCCAAAAAAAACTGTTTAATGTTAATAAATAAGAAGTAAAAAAAAAAAAATAATACTTGGCTTTTTAAGGCACAAAAAAAAGAAATAACAAAATAACATTAAACATGTTAATTGAGTAAAATTTGCCCAACATTTTAGTTATTTTAGCTGTTGCCAACTAGCCGGAAATTGCGAAAATAAATAAGTCAAAAAAATAAAAACATTCACTCCGTCAAATAACCAAGGGGTTTCGGAATTTTTGGGGGATTTAGAGATGAATGTTTTGCTGTTTTGCTAACGGTTAAAGGCACACACTTTGGGGCACTCAACACGCAGCATATAGTATATATATAGTATATATATATATATTTTTTTTCTTTTATTTCTTTCTCTTCATTTTACTGCGAAATTATTTGGCAAGTTCGCTCTGCATAATTAGGGCAAAATTTATGCATGGCAAGTCAAATTAATTATTAATTAATGCGAAATTTACCAGCAATTATTTGAAGTTGTTTTTTATTATTAAATTTTCATCAATTTGGCTTAAGCTAAAGTGATATAAATTTATATTTAATTAAAACAAATTATTGCTTTTGTAGTTGAATGAACTGACGAAGGTTAATAAAAATTGAAGAGAAAATAAATTTAAATTTGCACAGCAATTTAGTTTACATTAAATATATTTTTAAACATATATTTAAATTAATATTGATCTATAAAAAACCGAATATTAATAGTTTGATTCAATTCAATCAAAAAAAAAATATATAAAAATATATAAAACTAACAATAAAAACTTAATTTTCGGTTGATTTTTCTATGTCAAATGATTAATAGAACTATAAGATTTTGTTTATATTTTAACATAATATTCTATATTTAATATATCTCACCAATTCCTGAGCATAGTTGAAATATCTTATAAAATTCAACAAAATAGTTTTTCATACAAAAAAAATTTATTTTTCTTAAAATTTTTTCTCTGCCAATTTTAATATATAACGCTTCGATCTAGACGGCTTTTATGTATATAATATCTGCAGCAAAAACTACTTTCTATGCCAATTTTAATCAAGCTGCTAAAAGACTATTTTACATGGCAACAGAAACTCAGACAAATATGGCAAAAAAAACGCAATTTCTTGCTCTCAAAAAAAATAAAAATAAAATATAAAAAAAAAGCATTTCAAGCACCAAAAAAAAAACTATAATATGCCAACAATATTAAGCCAATTTGCTGCATAAAAATGCTCGTTTTCAAAGCCAAAAAATTTCCTTAAATGGCTTTTCACAAATGCCACAAAAATTGTTGTTGCCTTTTGAAAAAGGCTTTAGAATTGCGTTGGGAACAATAAAAGAAAAAAAAACTTGGCAAGCTGGAGCACTAAAATCAGGTAATAACAAGCTAGACAATTTTTATGAACTTCCAAAGCACAAAAAGGAAATGACAAAATTAATTAAATTGTATCAAAAGTCATTAAAGTTTTCCTTTTTATATAACCGCAAAAGCACTGGGCATGGCAACAACAAATTAGATTAACCACAATAGATATGGATATCTATATCTAACTGTGTGTGTGTGTTGTGACTATATTATATATATTTGAAATTGGAACCAGACGTGCACAGCAGACAGCAGCAATACTCATACGCCCCGTTAGACCAAAAACGTGACGGACAACAGTTTATTTGCCATCTTTGTCTCGACTGCTCTCCATTTTGTGTGGCAAGTTTTCTTTTTATATCATACTTGCCAGGCATTAAATGTCTGCGGTGTGTTGCCATAGTATAGTCGAAATTAAACCAACTAAATATACTTGCCTTGTATGCCATTATTTCAGGCAAATAGAACTTGGTTTTAAAAAGGCTTAAAAAAACACACACACACAACAAAACTCTTTCATCTTATGCAAAGAATGTTAGTTTTTACATTGAAGCACATAAGCAGCTTAAGTTGTCATTTCTGTTCTCATAATATTAGCAAAAATCATTTAAAACAAGCACAACTTTAGTTGGTTATTATTTAAATATTTATGTTAAAAGTTACTTAAATTGTGCTCAGTGTTTAGCTTACTTTTAATGCCACTTTTAAAGACTAATCCTTTACATATTGCAGCACTTTTTATCAGCTTAAGAAGCATAAATTCAATGAACAAGCAAATTCAAAATAAACTCTGTTTCTTATACCCCAATTTTGGGGATGAATAACAGAGCACTGTGGGGCAGTTGAGCACTTTTTATGGATTAAAATATTAAATTGTTGATTTTATTAAAATTAATTAATTTTTTTGGGGTTAATTAATACATTATAAATACGTTAAACTTTAATGTTGTATAGCCAAAAATGTTAAAATTTGCTATCGCTGTTAAATTAGCAGCTGTTAAAACAACTGTAATTTAAAAGAATGTTGCTGCTGTTAATTAATTTATTTTTTTGCTTAAGTAAACCACATTAAATTGTTTTAATTCTGTGTTGTTGATAAAGAATTTAATTCATATTGATTTATCGATTGATATTTGATATTAATTAATTTTATTTTATATATTTTTTTGTTTTTTTTAAATGACCCAAAAACATAATTTGTCGACTGAAAACAATTTTTATCATGTTCTTTAAGAATTTGGTGTGTTGATCTACAGATCAAAAGATTGATATAAAAAGCCGAAATTCGATGGAAATTTTTGGGCAAAATATTGCTGAGAAAATAAATTTTTTTTAATTAACACATTATCACGCAAAAAATGTACAATTAAATCCCCTATAATTTATGAATTAATAATTATATTTAAAATTATTGTATGACAAGTTTATAGGCTATTTTATAAACTTTTTGAAAAGGAAAACATCTTTAATATCATTAAACTATGTTCAGATTTTATTTATACCTAACTAAAGCTAACTTTTTGAAATGTCGAAGATCTTGCTTTTTCTCGTTAAACTTGAAAATTGTCTAAACTGCATAATTTTTGTATATTTTTTTTTTCTTAAACAGCAGCTAATTTTACATACAAACTGACAGTCAATAGTTCAGGATATAAAATAAAAATATTTAAATACGAATTTACTATACCATAAAAAAAGGACAAAAAAAAAAGGCCAATAAAAAATTAAATAATTTTTATTTGAATTTTAATCGAAAAAATAGGCCAATAAAAAAAATTATATTTTATTTATTTATTTATTTATTTTATTTATTAAATTTTTTTTTATTCCAAAAAATTCCTAAAATTTCCCACCATGCCCACCGTGCAAAGAATTGTAGCATACTTTTGTGAGCATGCTTAAATTGCCTGGCTTCGATTTGTTGTTGTTGATGTTTGCCAATTTGTGAAATTGACTCGAATGTGAAATGCGGAACAAGTTTGATTGTTGCCAATAAACAAGAATAATAATCTCTAGCTGCTTTTGCAGTTGCCAAACATGAATGTTATTTGTTATTTTGTTGTCAGCACAATTTACCTAAAGTCTTCCTCAATAACAGCAGCAGAAGCTTCAAAACAAGTTGGCGCCATTTTCAACACCTGAAACAACTTCACTTTAAGTGAACATATAACATACATGCTTGTCGTGCTTTAAATTTATTTATTATTGTACTTTTTGTTGCACATTTTCAAAGTGCCTGACAGCCTGTCAGTCTGGCCCGGCGGCAAATTATTATTATTACACGAAACACATAAACGACCTGGTTTGAATGCCCCAAGAGTCCTGGGTCCTGTATAAATAAATTGCTCAGCACAGTCTTGGTAAACATTTAATAGCCATTGAGGCAGAGCTGGGCGAAACAAGCAGTTAATTAATCTACTCCAGTCATTGGGCAACAAAAAAAAAATAATAATAAAAAGAAGCTAGCACAGAACTTAAGCTTAAGCTTGTGTTATTGACAGGCTGCCAAAACTTTTTGGCCAGCAGCAAAAACATCCAAGCCAATGGAATTTTTAAGTTAATTGTGCTTTGTGCAACGGGGCGTATGTGTAACAGCAAACTGGCTTAATTAAGATCCAACGCGCGGCCCAGATGGCCCTGGCAACAAACTAAGTATGTTGACAACGAGCGTTGTCACTTAAAGACTCCCTATATATATATAAGTAGTATATACTATATATAAATACCTTATATATATATAACTAAAGTGTTATTAGAAAATTTGCAGGCCCTGCGGCATGTGCATATTACACATACGACGCGTGAGACGCTGGCAAAACAAAAATAATAATAAAAAATAAAAAAATAAAAATACTTCTTGAAATTCTATAGTTTTGGTTATTTTTTTTATGAATATTGCAAGCTGCTGCAGTTGCCGAAATTGGTTTCTTTTTAAGGAAAATGCTGCGAGTGCAAAAATAAATAGAAATCCGAAAAATGCGCTGCTTGATAGTAAAACAATTTATTTATACAGGCAAATTGAATTTTTAAATTTTAAATATTTTTTTTTTGGTTTAATTTTGACTGCCCTTCTTCATTTATTTAACGAAACGCAGTCGTAAGATGATTAACATTTATATAAGTGCTTTTATTTTAATAATATTACAAAGAAAAAAAAAAAACATTCGATTTATCAACCCATAGCAACAATATGCAGAAAAGCTGTTAAATAGTTACATAAACTGTGGCAAAAATATGCTTACATAGTTTTTTATAGAGCAGCATGTTTTCAGCATTGAGTAACTATTTATGTACATTAAATATCAGAAAAAAGCTGAGATAAATAATCTGCGTTTTTCAGTGTGACAGATAAAATACCCTATACAACAAACAAACAAGAAAATCTCTTATTGTAAAGCTAAAATCTAAACCGATTCATTTAAAAA